>JARBWK010000010.1:50595166-50979046 GCA_030556195.1 Anolis apletophallus
GAGGCCAAGACCAATAGCACATAATAACAAAACAATAGCAATTATAAACACAATACAATTAATCAAACACAAACACAAACAGTAACAGACAATTTAAAACCATTTCGGGCGGGCCAAATGTGAATGTTAAAATTTTAAAATAAATAAACACTGGGTGCAGCCAGAGGTAGTTTGCATATAGCAGGAAGACTACAGACACTAGTCCCATCATGCCCTATGCCTCACTGCAATTTAAACAGGGGAGATGGTAAGTGCCATCTCATGTCCTGGGATTACCTGAGCCCATGGATTATGAAATGGCCATGTAAACAATTGTGGCTGGTTCCATCAAGGAGTAAGCTGAACTGTTTACATGGGCCTACAGTCATGGTTTGCTCAGCTCTGTGGCATCATACAAGTGGTAAAGAGCTTATTTGTCCCCTCCACTTCAGGATAAAGGGTCAATGTAGGAGCTGCATAGCATTCTTGCTTTGAATGCTTTCCCCAGAACCTTGCAGGAAAATTTAGAGGGTCTACACCTTTGTATATAGGGCACCCAATTAAATTGAGAACTCAGTCTAGACATTTTGGGCATAATTCAATCTGCATCAATCCAAACATAACCCATTCCAATTCCTTATAATTTGATACCCCCCCCCAACACACATACACTCACACACAAATAATGATAGACCATAAAGAATGCTTTAAAAATAGTGCTAAGTATTGGCAATATTTGCAGTTTTTCAAAAGAATAATAACATCACAATTACTAACATTTTGTGGCTTGCTCATGTTCCTTTTCCTTTGGTACTGGCCATGTGGACATCAGTCAGTTAAGCCTGTTAAAGTTTAACACTTATGATAATGATAATGAAATTGGAGATCATACAATTCGGTCTGAATCAGACCAATCTGCTTTACTTTGGGGGGCTCTGCTTTGGTTACATGGAACTAATGTTGCACAGCTCTTTTGAAACTGCACTAATGAAGTGTTGTATTGGTTCATTCATTTTTCATTCACTTTTATAATATCCCTATATTTGAAGAATCCAAGAAACACCCATGTTCATCAGCATGCATGAGAAAAGAACCATTTAAAGAGATTCTCACTACTCGGAAATCCACTGCTTCATACTCAGAGGCGGATCTTAATGGAGGCCAAGGGAGGCGGCTGCCTCAGGGCGTCACACACATCTGGCCATGGCGAAGGGCGATCTGGCCATGGCGAAGGGCGCATTTGGCTGCAGCCACCAGGTGCAGCACATGCAGGGCCCTTGCCCCCCCCGCATGTCTCCTCCCTCTGTTGCCGGCGCTGCTGCTACTGCTGCCGCCAATGCACGTGGGGCGAGGGGAGGAGGAGAGGGAGGCTGCGGTCCGATAAACCCTGACTTGGTGGCTCCCTCCTCCCATGCACTCATCCTCTTCCCCTCGCACTGCTCTTTCCCCCTCCCTTCTGCCTCGTTTTCCCCCTCTCTCCTCTTCTGCCTTCCACTCGCTTGCTCGGGCTCTCTCCCAAAACATCACGGAGGAGGGGAAAGGGAAAGCTCCTTTCTTGAGCTGCCCTCCTTCAGAAGCCCAGGCACTGGCCCCGCCCTCCAGGCAGCACTCATATGGCAGGAATGCCAATCAACACCAAGCCCCACCTCAGTCTCACAACACTTCCGCCTTCTCTAAGGTAACCAAACCCACCCCCACCCCTCCTAGAGGGCCAACGGATGCTATTGCTTGCGGGGGGGGAAGGAGGAGGAGGCTGAGGTGAGCGGAGGGAGGGTCGGAAGAGGCCCACCCATCATTATATGAGTCCACAGTGCTCTCTGGGTGTAGGTGAACTACAACTTCCAAACCCAGCAAACTCTTTCAGTACTTTCTGTTGGGCATGGAGTTCAATATGCCAAGTTTGCAAGAGTTCAGGATGCTCTTTGATTGTGTGTTAACTATAAATCCCAGAAACTGTATCTCCCAAATGTCAAGGTCTATTTTCCCCAAACTCCATCTGTGTTCACATTTGGGCATATTGAGTATCCATGCCAAGTTTGGTCCTGATCCAACATTATTTCAGTCCACAGTGATCTCTGGGTGTAGGTGAACTACAACTTCCAAATTCAAAGGTCAATTCCCAAGCAAACCCTTTCAATATTTTATGTTGGTCATGGGAGTTCTGAGCTCCGGAGAGAGCAGTCTACTAAGTCGAATTAATAATAATAAATAATAATAATAATATGCCAAGTTTGGTTCAATTCAATTGTTGCAAGAGTTCAGCCTTGGTTTGAGTGATGGTTGTCTTTGATTGTGTGTTAACTATAAATCCCAGAAACTACAACTCCCAAATGACAAAATCAATTTTTGACCGATGGTCCCTCCTTGGGTTAGTATTAGTATGTTTTGTGGCCAAATTTGGCAGCAATTTGTCCAGTGGTTTTTGAGTTATGTTAATCCCACAAATGAACATTACATTTACATTTATATTTATATTTAGAGAGAGAGAGAGGGCGCACATCACAGGGAAGCATGTCTGTGTAGGAGGGTGGGTCAAAAGAACATCACTGCAGACTGAAGACTGAGAGGAGACATGATAGCCCTATAGAACAAGCCCTATGAGGAGCGGCTTAAAGAGCTGGGCATGTTTTGCCTGAAGAAGATAAGGATATGAGGAGACATGAGAGCCATGTATAAATATGTGAGAGTAAGTCATAGGGAGGAGGGAGCAAGCTTGTTTTCTGCTGCCCTGGAGACTAGGACGCAGAACAATGGTTTCAAACTACAACAAAGGAGTCCCCTTGAACATTAGGAAGAACTTCCTGACTATGAGAACTGTTCAGCAGTGGAACTCTCTGCCTCAGAGTGTAGTAGAAGCTCCTTCTTTGAGGCTTTTAAACAGAGGCTGGGTGGCCATCTGTCTGGGGTGCTTTGATTGTGATTTTTTGTTGTATGAAGGCAGAAGGTCCATGGACTAGATGAGCGATGGGCAACCTTTTGAGCATGGTGTGTCAAAATTCGCCAAAAACCAAGCATAATTTGGGTGGTGTGTCACTTCAATATTTAGTTTAAATAATGATAGTATGGACTCAGATAACCCAGTTCAAAGCAGATATTGTGAGATCTCCTGCTGTGATATTCTGGGATATAGGGCTGTGGAAGGGCCCCCAGATCATCAAGGCAGGATATCCCACATTATCTGCTTTGAACTGGGATATATGGCAGTGTGCACTCAGATAACCCAGTTCAAAGCAGACATTGTGGGGTTTCCTGCCTTGACATTCTGGGGTAAAGGGCTGTGTGGAAACGCCCTGAGAAGGAAGGAAGGTGAATAGATACAGATATAGACACACACACACACACACACACACACACAAAGAGAATAGTAAGAGGGCAGGGGAAGGATGAGAAGGAAGGTGTGTGTATATATATACATATGGCATGGCCGAACTTTGGCCCTCTGTGTGTTTTGGACTTCACCTCCCACAATTCCAAAACAGCCAGTAGGAAGTCCAAAATACCTGAGGGCCAAAATTTGTCTATGCCTCCCCGGGGGGCGCCAAAATACTGTTCGCTTACCATTTAAAATTACCTAGATCCGGCCCTGTTCATACTTCTCCTTTTCAAAGATTTGAATAGTTCTAAATTCTTTGGGGACTTCTGGAAGATATATTGTTCTGCTGCCATTTGCATCACCATTTAGTGTAATTATTCTTCATAATTATGAAATAATTAGAGAAAATGATGATATAAATCCCAGTGGAAAATATACATCTTTGAAGATCCTAATGTTTTTGTCACTTAAAAAAGAGCAATGTAACTTACTATAGACAAAAAAGTTAATTGGAAAACCAGACACATACTATCCAACTTCCCATATTTCAGACATGTTGGCAATGGTTCAAAAACTATTGTAGGCTGACCTATTTTTCAAGGACCTTAGAGATTATATTAATTTAAATCATCATCTTATGAAAGTGCCCTGAGCACTTGTCTTTCTTTTTTTAAAAAAATGTCCTTTAGTAAGTTATGGTTCTGCTCATAGAATTGGCACCAATAATGTAAACAGTGCAGTACAGGAAAAGCACTAGTCACCCCACAGTGACATGGACTCCAACCTGTCTGAACTTCAACCAGGTTAAGCACATTTTATCTAGGAAACATAATTATTAAAAATATTGTTCAGGAATAAAATTAAAACAATATTATTACCAGCTATAAGAAGTCATCAAGGAGGAGGAGGAAGCAGCTTTTAACAGTGTATGTAGACCACATCACACATGCAAGTTCATTTTTTAAAGACTTCTTAGAGACACATGAGGCAGGAAAGTGAGAAAATATATTCAAGTTGTGTTCTTACTCGCTGTTTGCCATTTTCAATGCTATCTTATGAAAAATGTTTTTTTTATAGTGGGTACCTTCCTCTATCCATAGATGCTCTCTAAATCATTTGGAATAGTTTGCACATGTCCATTGAGAGCTTTGAAGATTCTACACATACAATTCATTACTTTAAGCAAAGAAGCCATGGTCCCAAGCCTGCAAGACCTGAGAAGGGCTGATGCTGATAGGACAACTTGGAGAGATCTCATTCAAGAGCTCTGAACAAAGATTTACATTGGGCTAACCTGGCCAGTGTAGGTGTCCCCTATATGATAGCCCCTCCCCCCCAAATAATAATAACAATAATAATAAACTGCTGAAAGTAAACTGGAGAAAGAAGGCTCTCCATGGACAGTTCCTGGGAAAAAGATTGAGAGCCAATTTGACAAAGAAAGACATGAATGTGGCTCACCAATTGAACTTTGAAAAAGGAGTCGGGGGCCTGATTCTGGCAGCCCAAGAACCAGCCATTAAAACAAATGTCATCAAAGCCAGATTTGAAAAGTTGATGACAGATCCCAAGTGTAGACTCTGCAAGGAAGCAGATGTAACAATAGATCACATCCTCAGCTGCTGCAAGAAGATCAGTCAGACAGACTACAAGCGGAGGCATAACACTATTACTCAGATGATTCATTGGAACTTGTGCCACAAATATCATCTGCCTGTGACAAAGTACTGGTGGGATCACAAGCCTGAAAAAGTTACAGAAAATGAACCCGTCAAACTACTCTGGGACTTCTGAATTCAGAATGACAGAGTTTTGGAGCCCAATACTCCTGACCTCACCATCGTGTTAAAAAAACCAAAGTATGGATCGTAAATGTTGCAAACCCAGGTGACAGCAGGATTGAAGAGAAACAACTGGAAAAGCTGACACAATATGAGGATTTAAAGATCAAACTGCAAAGACTCTAGCACAAGCTAGTAAAGATGGTCCCAGTGGTGATCGGCACACTGGGTGCAGTGCCTAAAGACCTTGGCCTGCACTTAATCAGCGCTGACAAAATTACCATCTGCCAGCTTCAAAAGGCCACCTTACTGGGATCTGCATTTATTCACCGATACATCACAAAGTCCTAGACACTTGGGAAGTGTCCGACGTGTGATCCAATACAACAGCCAGCAGAGTGTCTGCTGTGAACTCGTTGTGTTTATAATAATAATAATAATAGCTTCATTTTTATACCCCACCTCCATCTCCCCTAAGGGACTTAGGGAGGCTTAGAAAGGGAAAAACCCAGAGAGCACAAAGTGAAAAACATAACCAAATAAAAAACAAAAACTAATAAAAAAGATTTCTCAATTAAACATATCATAAAAACATTACCATACAGAACAATAAAAGTGCTGAGTTCAGAGGGCTCTGAACGCATATGGTGAAGTTATATTCCTACTTGAACAGTAATTTTTAAATATCATAACTATGTCATTACATTCTCTCTCTTGTCTAATGGTATGATACCTGGGATAGCCCATTAACATGTACAGATTATTGCTAGGATGGAAAAATTCAATTTTTTAAAAAAGGTCAAAAATTGTTGTGCAAGCATGAAGAAATTTTCATGTGGGCAATCCTCAATTGAAAATAATTTTCATAGTTCAAGACTGATACTGCATAGAATTTACTCATCGGTTTTTGCACAGCATTTTTTTCTGCACAGGAAATACCACTTCCTGCACATTGTCCAAACAGTCAAATCACACCGGGCTGTCACATTTCACAGTGTCACTACTTTAGCTGCTTCTATTTAGCCACTGAGCTCTGCAGAACATGAGTCATGGCCCTTCTTGATGGCCAGAAATCTCTCTGCAAAAATCTGACCACCTATTCCATCTGCTGAGGTCAGAATGCAGAGCCTGAACAATGAGCAAGAAGGAAGAATTCAGTCTAACCCCCTCCCTGCTGATCTTGCAGATACCCCTCTATGATCTTATAAAAAATAACAGGTGACAGCCAGGCATTCATGGTGAAATCCATGTATGGCGAGGAGTAATGAGACAACATGAGGAAAAGGGAATGGACCAGCAGGAAGACAATCTGATCCATTAGGTTATATGGATCCATATTCAGCAAGTACTTGATGGAGCAAATCTGATCCAGGGGACATGGATTAACCTGCCCATGTAGAATTGGCATTGGATAACTAGATCCACATCATGTGATATACAAAAGCTGTAGTAATACTGATTAATTTACCCTCTCATTCTGTCACTTGCTTTCTTAGTCTGTGTTCTTCCAAAAATGCAGAATATTTGGGCCTTGACACACAAAACCTCCATCACAAAAAATATTTATTTGGAAACATCTTCATGCCTGAACCCAATTATTTGTCTAGAAGCACCCCAAGACAATGATTACTTCCTTATTAAGGACAGGGTTTTATGGCTGAGATGAAACAACAAGTAATACTTTTATGCAGTATAGTTCTTTCATTCTTTGCAACTATTTATTCTTTGGGATAGAACAATCTCTTTGCAGTAGCCCAGTTTGGTTTAGGATATGCCACAAACCCATAGTGAAAATGAAATGAGTGTGATTATATCAAAGAACTATTATCTCTAAATGGATGCTGCAACACAGTATTGCTCAAATTTGCTTTGGGTGTAAGTATTTAAAAGTTTATCGAGACAACAAAGAGTTAGAAATAAAACACCAAGCTATTTTGCTTGAGTATTCATTACATTCTACTGACACATATAGAGGGGTGGGTGGGTTCATAATGGCAAAGAATAAATATGTGCCATAGTTTGTTTTAGCTTTTGCTTTGTTGAAATGTGGGCAACTGTTTATTGTCATAAATTCGAATAGCTATTGCCTGATCGGTGTTGTCTTTCATGGATAAGCTGTTGTTTGTTTTGTGGGCCATTGCTTTGTCTATTAAAAGCACTTCAGGCTGAATAAATAAGGTATATGATAATAAACCAGTTGCCAAGTTTGGAAGTGTATGAAAGCATAAAGAAACCTTTGCAGCTGACTCAGCAGAATTTACTGCAGATCTTCCTAATCCTGTTGTGAGACGATGGTCTAAATCACAAAGCTAAATGAGCACTTGCATTCCATTAGTATTAGAATTTTTGCTAGTCCAAATACCAGCAGTGAGTTTGAAGTACTTGGCCCTGGTCATTTTTATTTATTTTTTTAAAGTTTTAGGTGCTTGGAAAAAAGGTCTTCAAAGATTAGATCATCTTCAGAGATCAAGTACATTTTCAGGGCTTGTTTTTAATTTTAAATACAAAATGGATTGGGTTAATTTCCCTTTCTTTTTTCATGAAAGGAAAAGTTTGAGCGAGTGTCTTATAAGCAAGAGTCTCATTGAACACTAAAAGCAAGAAAAGGTAAAACCACTTGAAAGAGTTTGGAATGAGTTAAGAGCATAACACATTTGTAAACTCAGATGCAATCAAACAAGCCTTGAAGGCTTTAGTTTTGACTTGGCAATAGAATGATACCAGTATTGATGGCAATTGAGCCTACAAGCGGAGTATACTCCATAACTAAGGTGCCACAGAGAACTGCCCCCACCAGTGAGACACTGAAAAGGACCTCTCCAGCAGACCTTAATCTTCAGGCAAGCATATACAGTATATGTGGAGTTTGCTTCCAAAAAATTCCAAATCCAAAAGGAGAAAAGAAAATTGAGATATACATTGCAGTATCTCACTCAACCTATTCAACTTGTATGCAGAAAACATCATGCGATGTGCGGGGCTTGATAAATGATGAATCCAAGGCTGGGGTTAAAATTGCTGGAAGAGACATTAACAACCTTAGATATTCAGATGATACTACCTTGATGGCCGAAAGCGAGGAGGGGCTGAGGAAGCTTCTAATCAAGGTGAAAGAAGAAAGTGCAAAAGCTGTGTTACAGTTAAACATCAAAAAACCAAAGATTGATAACTAGCAAATAGAGGGAGAAATTGTGGAGGCAGTGACAGACTTTGTATTTCTAGGTGCAAAGATTATTGCAGATGCAGATTGCAGCCAGGAAATCAGAAGACACTTACTTCTTGGGAGGAGAACAATGTCCAATCTCGATAAAATAGTAAAGAGTAGAGACATCACACTGGCAACGAATCTGCCTAATCAACGCAATGGTATTCCTCGTAGTAACCTACGGATGTGAGAGTTGGGCCATAGGGAAGGCTGAGCGAAGGAAGATAGATGCTTTTGAACTGTGGTGTTAGAGGAAAGTTCTGAGAGTGCCTTGAAGCACGAGAAAATCGAACCAGTCCATACTTCAGGAAATAAAGCCGGACTGCTCATTGGAGGGAAGGATATTAGAGGCAAAGATGAAGTACTTTGGCCACATCATGAGAAGAAAGGAAAGCTTAGAGAAGACAATGATGCTGGGGAAAATGGCAGGAAAAAGGAAGAGGGGCCGACCAAGGGCAAGATGGATGGATGATACCCTTGAAGTGACTGGCTTGACTCTGAAGGAGCTGGGGGAGGTGACGGCCGACAGGGAACTCCGGCATGGAATGGTCCATGGGGTCGTGAAGAGTCGGAAGTGACTGAACAAATGAACAACAACATGGCAGCACAATGTTGGCTAGGAGTACATATAGATTAAAACTATCAAAATTTATCAAACCAGTTTGGTACAGGGCTTGGAAAATCACATTTTATAACAAAGGTTTGCATATCCTTGGCATATTTTTTTCCTTTAAAATGTGTTTAGATTGATTGGTAGCTTTTGGAAACAAGCTCCACATGTAGAAGTAGGCCTTGCCATTGACCAAAGACCCAGTTATTTGGTCAGGAATAAGCCTTTGAAGCCCTCATGAATAGAGACCAGGTTGTCTTGTGAGACTACCATCAGCCTCGGCTAATGAGAGGATAAAATAGCCAGCCACTCCTTCCAGTCTTGTTTGTGCATCTTGAAACTGATTATGCCAGATGGTTGACCACTCCATCTGGGCTTTAGGCTGAATAGTTATACCTCCCTCTCCTCCCCCATTCCTACCTTTGGGCAACAGTGGGGTCTCGAGCGACTGCCTGATCAGTCACCAGGTAAAGCACAAGGCTTGCAATGGTAAAGGGGGTTGTGGGACTTTTCTCCTACATTTTACCAGGCCATTAGGCCCATTAGATGCCATCCACTAGGCATATGGTGTGGTAGCCTCGCCATTGCGCTGCCTGTTTGGGGGCGGGGGGTTGCCAGAATGACTTGGGTTGACCTCTTTTCCATCTTCAGCTGGGACTTGTGCATAGTGCTACCTCTCCAAGCAGAAAGCAAATGGGCAACCAATTGTTGAAATAATTCAATGAATTGGTCAATCCATTTATCAAATCTTTAAATCAGAGGTCAGAGCCATACATAGCTTGTTGAAGCAAATGCAGCACTTAGACCTCAGATCCTCTTGTTTCATAGACCTCAGATCCTCTTGTTTCTCAATAAATCCCACATTTTCCACAAATACACAGGGGTTTTTTTTATTTTGAAAAGTCCAAAATCTACTACAATCCAGGGCCAGATTCTGCTTTACAACACCCACAAACTTCCTTGAAGTAACCTGGAATCATGAGGGTGCACTTTCAGTCTTCTGAAATAGTATGGTTGCAGAAATGAATAGGGTTTAATGCTTCCCTTCTACATCGCTTTGGTATGCTGCTGGTTGTGCAGCGGGTTAAAACACTGAGCTGCTTAACTTGCTGAACCGAAAGGTCAGCAGTTTGAATCCAGGGAGCAAGGTGAGCTCCTGTTGTTAGGCCCAGCTTCTGCCAACCTAGCAATTCAAAAACATGCAAATGTGAGTAGATCAATAGATACCACCTTGGAGGAAGGTAAATGCACTCCATGCAGTCATTCTGGCTACCTGGCCCTGGAGGTGTCTATGGACAATGCTATCTCTTCAGCTTAGAAATGGAGATGAGCACCACCCCACAGAGTCGGACATGACTAGACTTAATCGCAATCCATTGTCTTTTGTGTATAACTAGACTTAATGTCAGGTGAAACCTTTACCTTTACATCACTTTGGAGCAACTGGACCTAGGATTGTAATGTTTAAGAACATAAAAATTAGCACCCCAAGCCCTGAAGTGTGCCAGTTCTGCTTTAATTACAGCTGTCATGACCTGCTTACTATTTAAACCTAGAAAAATATAGTTCAATTGTTAATGAAAATGCTAGTTGGCTTCCTTTAGTCACCACATGATGAAAAATTCATTCATCACAACCACAGGTTGCTCAAATAATTCACTACCGCTTGTTTATTGCTAGCATGAGGTGTCTATCAGCTAATAACAGTTTTATTAAACAACAGTGAGGAAGGATTTATTAGTTCCTGACTGGCTCATTTGAGTAGCAGACTATTTGGCCAATTTGGATAATTAAGTCAAGAGGCGACTTCAGAGGCTCCTGTGTTATGCATTTATGAACAACCAGAGCACTGTTTTTATAGTCCATCCAGCTTCTTTGAAACAGAATATACCAGACAAAGCAATTCTTGCATTCTGACTCTGTTACAGCACCTTGCCTCAAGGTATGGAACTGGAAGTTGGAGCAGAATAATTACAAGTGTGGAGAAAAGAACAGAAATGAATACTTCTTAAACACTCCTTTCTACATCCATTTCAAAGGCAGACAAATGTTCTAAAGATTTTTCTTCCTAGTTACACTTTTGTTTACAGTTATCCCCCAGGAGAAAACAAATTCACCAATAGTGACTTCTAAGTGAACATGAAGGGTTGAATGAAAGTAAAGACTGAAGTGAGCTCAAGGATCTATTTAAAGTAATGTACGATGTTGTATAATAGTGCATTCTCTCTCTCTCCCCCCCCCTCTCTCTGTGCTATGTCCCATACAATTAGATGACTTTCCCCTTAGGGAATTCCACTTTGACATTATAGGTGCTCAGATATAAATATGGGCCTGACTGCATCAGCAACGGGCAACAATCTTAACACATTTCATTCCGGAAACAAGCTTGCTTGTGAACTGGAAAAAAATACTTGTCATTTCAGTAAATTATGGCAGAGTGGGGGAAGTTTCCATTACTTTGGGTGGATGTGTTGAATCTAGATAATGAAATATCAGTCTGATTTATTAAGTTGAGCTGTCTGAGTATTGGTTCATTTTAAATGAAAAATGAGAGAAAAATGCAGATGTTCTTGCTAAGGAAATTTCCACACACATACATAAACACACCATGAAAACAAAGTAACAGCCTGCATATTGGTGAAGACTGCCTGAACAGAATTGTTATTTTTTTTCTTTCTAAGACAGATTTGTTTAAAATTTCTTCTTTATCTTGATAAATTGTAGATATTATCCA
This sequence comes from Anolis apletophallus, assembly GCA_030556195.1. Classification (NCBI taxonomy): domain Eukaryota; kingdom Metazoa; phylum Chordata; class Lepidosauria; order Squamata; family Anolidae; genus Anolis; species Anolis apletophallus. The sequence goes on from JARBWK010000010.1 coordinate 50,606,789, forward strand.
CAAAATCCATATTTCCAATGCTGCTTTCTGATCCAGATCTGTAGCTAAAGGAAAGGGCTACACCCCTGGGTTGACCCTCCAATAAGAATTATGACACCTTTTCCTTAAATCGTTGAATCTGAAAATCTGTAAATAGTTCATATCCACTATCTTCTGTTTGATATGTTCTCATTTTGTTGGTAAACTTTGAATAATTATATATTCATTCATGCAATATAATTTAGCTCTTAAAAGGTCTCTATCTATTTATGACAATGGGGGCCTTTGAAAGTCTGAGTAGACTCCCCTGTGGAAATGGTGATATGTTATGCTGGATTAGTGGTTCTCAACCTGTGGGTCCCCAGATGTTTTGGCCTTCAACCGACTGGGATTTCTGGGAGTTGTAGGCCAAATCACCTGGGGACCCACAGGTTGAGAACCATTGTGCTAGATGATGGATTATGTTAGACTGCAACCCACAATGTGCTTGTCTGAAACCAATAGGATGCTTGGTCCAAGAATGGTTTCCCACTAGTATAAATGGCTTACTCTTTTCCCAGTATCTGCATCCTATGAATCCTGACAAAGTGATCCAGTGGTGCAATGCTATGTCTAAGTTCCTTCTTACCAAGCTACATATTAGTAAGGAAAAACAATATTAAACAATATTGGGCTTCTACTGAGGTGTTCACACTGCATAACTGAATCCTTCTCAAACTTAAAAGGATATCTTCATGTAATACCTATGTGTCAAATGATTTTCTAAGCAAACCTTATGTGTGGCATGCTAATTTTCCATGTAAGGAGCAATGTAGTCCCCCATGCCTGCAGTGCTTTTGAGGTCCTTCATAGCTGCAAAAGAGACTGCAAGGTTAGTGTGAGGAGATTAGGTAGATGTAGGCAATTCTGAAGAGAGTTGAAAGCTTGACAGAAGACAAAGCCTGGGGAAATCGGACAGAGGAAAGGTATAAAGCAGAGAAAGGGAATAAAACAAACAAACAAAAATAATCACTCATTCATTACAGTCTGCTTCCATATTGTAAAATGTATTGTGTACCTCTTGCAACTCCAGTGCTTAAACTACTGTGTGCACCCCAGACTTAAACAAGTCTAGGGGAGTCCGAATACTTACCTCTGTCTTACTCAATTACTGGACTTTATTCACTAGTTACAGATTTATTATTAGATGGCAGTGTGGCTTAACAGTTAGAAAGTAGTCTTCTGTTTAGGACAATCTACTCCCAAGTCTGGTTTCAGCATAAAGACACATCAGAAGGTTGAACAAAAGACTTGAACATCTACATTTTACTCCTGGGCAGCAGACTCAGCAACACATAAGTCACAGTAATTTCTACAATAGAAAGATGTAAAATATTTATATTTTGACCAGACTTCATTTTTAAAAAATGTATTTGATTTATTTTTGTATGCTATCTTAAATCTTGTTAAGAAATTGATGGGATATATATGAAAGGAAATGATAAGATGTGAAATAATAACAATGACAATAATATATAATTATTTATATATGTAAATTATCGTCAATCCATATTCCCCTTTTCTTTTTCTTTTTCTGTATGACATATGTCTATTTCTTTTCTATTACTATTTGTAAGTGACCATCATAATTAACGTTAAAGCACACACACACAACAACAACAACAACAACAATAATATTCTATTAAGTTGTTTACTGGCTGTTTCCCTTAATATTTTCTGGATAATATGGAGCCTGTTAGATGTGAAGCCCAAAACACTAGTTTTGATCAATAGCATTCTACTCGTTCTTCTTCTCCACTAGAATTCACTCTACAAATAGGGCTGCTGATTAACAACAAGTAATTCTATTTCAGGACACATTCCCCACATTTAGTTCTAACACCCATTTACTTATGACACAGGATTATCTCCTAACATTCAGGTAATTATCATCAACAAATACTTCTCACATTATCTGCTAATCATTGAATGTTCATTTAACAGAACAGACCAATGACAAGGGAAGTTAAGTCTATAACAAATGGCAGCAATATAACCAATTTCAGGGAGATTATTGCTTTCATAAACCATATTAAATGATTTTTTGAAAAAAGCAATTGCTTGTTTTATTTTGTTTTAAAGTTATCTGAAGTTGAGTAAATGAGAGATTGCTTTGTTAAATTGGTTGTTTCCAACCAATTTTCTAAGAATTTAGGACACAGGGAATGCTCTGATAGCCATATAATGAACCTTCTAAATGCACCAGAGGTTATTCTTATTTCCATTGGTAAAAGGAAAGACATTAACTTGGTAATGTGATCAGTTCTCAACAAAGCTACTTCCTAAATCAGCATACAGAATTGTAATCAGTTCATAGTGTGTGTAGCAATTAGAATGTCAAAGCTCATCAGCAATTAAAAATATGGGTCAGAAAACTAAATAGAAAAGGACAATCCACAGCAGATGTTCAACAAAAAGGCTCTAATGGGTTGCTTTAGATGTAATCATATACAGTATGCCCCCCTAATGACTTGATGCCCATAGTTTCACTTACATGTGACCTCCCCAAAATATTACTCCTTGAAGTATTTTTTCCTACAATAGTTTTCCTGTGCTTTTGACCAAGCATACAATTGAATAGCACTGGGGGGCCAAGAAAATTCTACAAATGGAAGTGCTTATGGGTCTGTATAGCATTTCCAGTGAACTCACTGCCCAAGTATAGTCAGACTATAGGACACATTATTATGGTTTCAGTTATCCACAGGGGATCTTGGAATGTATTTCCCACAGATGCAGGAATTATACTATGCATACTATCTTGTAAAAGTGCTTTTGATTTCAATAAAAGCCAAAACATTTCATACTATTTACCACAGCAAAAAACATTGATAGTTGTTACTGAAATACAAATCTGTCTTTTAATCAGGAGCATTCATGAGAGTTCCTTCTAAAGCTAAAGAAGGTGGAAAGGTCCTGTTGTGATTGTAGAAAGTTTTCAAGGAGCATATTTTGCCATCTTGGACAATTTTGCAATCTTAAACGAAGGGAATATGAATGGACATAAGATGAATCTAATGTAAAGAGGCACTTTTTGTGTCAGGTTTCACACTTTTAATTCTCCCATCTTGCACATTGACTCCATCTATAGCAGAACATAGTGTGGCATGCACATAGGACTACCACATTGTTGTCATTTTCTAATGTGAGAAATGATAGTAAAAAACAGAAACAGAAGCTACTATGTCTGAAGTCGACTTGACTAAATTTAAGATTCAGGATGAGCCAATAAACTTTTTGCCTTTTTTCATATCAGTGGAAAACATTAAAGTAAAAGGACTGGAGAGCAGGCATCAGGGTAATCCACAACAGACCAAATTTACATATTAGTACATTCTAGTTGGCTCACTAAATCAATAGAATTTACTTAAACATGAATGTATGTGTCATTGCCCACTTATAGTAACCCTGCAAATATAATAGGATGTTTAAGCTAATGAATACACATAACTGATTTTGTGACTTTGTCCTTTGAAATATAGCCTATTTGTGGTATTTGTTGGTAATGTCCCATCCAAGTATGAACCAGAATCAACGCTGCTTAGCTTCCCAGATCAGATGGGATCTGGTGCCTTTAGAGCATTTAGACAGCTTTTAATTTTGCAAATGATTGAAGGAGATCACTCTAGTTGAGAATAGGAGCAGATTTAACCCAATTAATGGATTATTAGGACACATCCATTTCTTTCTCTCCTGCAAATAATCTAGTGTTAAATTGCACCACAGTTGAACATCCATAATGCATACTCATTTGAAGGAGGGATTTAGCAGGTTTCTTTTTATCTTTTAACATTCCACTTCACCTGTCCTGGCTGCATCTTATACTATCCTGGAACTTGCCACTTGGTAAAATACTGAAGATGAGAATTCCAAATGTTCCTTCCTGAACCAAAACTCTGCGGATTCCATAAGATAGATCCATGGCATCTAAAGTGGAATAAAGTGCTATATTTGTATGGTGTATTATTAGCTATCTATCTAAAGGGGTGGGACATTTGCAAATTTACCAGGGAATATTCCTATATAGATTCATGATAAAAAGAAACTCTTCAGAGGTAAGTCTTAGAACTGTTCCATGCATGTTATATAATGGGGTATGCAATATGTGGTCTCACAGTTTTTAAGACTATGCTATACTGATAGAAATGCTGGTATTTGCAATCCAAGAATATTTTGGAGGCTATAAGACGCATACAATCAAAGAATATGCTCCCCTGTCTTGTATCCATTATGTAACCTATAAACCCCAGTAAATGGTTGATAGTGTTTACCTTCTGAAAGACAGCGTACTTCAGAGCCAGGAAGCTACACAACTCTTATATGAAACAAGAAATATACTGCACAGTGCCCATGCCAGTGAGCAGCCATTTCTCTAAACAGGTTAAAGTTTTTACTTAGACCAGATCACAGTCAGTAATTATTTTAATTTTGAAATCTTAATGACCTTTACTATTGCAAAGATGTCAGTTGGTTTGACAACCTGCATACTCATAGACTAAGAACAGAGCCTTCCAACAAGGCTGCTGTTGCCAGGAACCACCATCTGTACTTTCTCCATTGTGAACAGTAATGTGAACAAAAATTTTAAGTATTTCTTCCTAGAGATAGCAAAAGATTTTTGTTCCCTTTAGGTGAAGCTATTTTTTAAAAAAATAATATCATACATGTAAAAAAAATGCTGAAAGTAAATATGTATCCAATTGTGTTTTAGAAAAGGGCATAAAATGCTTAAACATATCAACAACAAAATAAGGCTCTGGGCTGTTAATTGAGCTAGTGAAACGGCTTTTTTAATAAAGTATTTTTGATGAGATATCAGTGATCAGACAGTTGTTAAAAATACTTTCTTTAAAAATCCAGTCTGTCTGAAATGTATGACACATTTTGGAGAATGACAAAAAAAATGCACCATCCATTAACTATTTGTATTAAATCCAGTTTGAGTTTTAAGACACATGGATGAGGGCTCCTCAAGCTTATTTTCTTCCTTCTAGTCTATGGTACTACTTACTGTGAATTATCAAGGACTTAAGCAGATCATTATCCTTTAGTCTCCTGTCCCCTTTATGAGTGTTTAATCAACTGACAGACATAGTATGCCCAACATCTCATTTCTTTAGAGACTTCTTTCAAGATTGAGAAATGTAGTGTAGGGAAAAATGAAATGTACAGATACAGGATGAGTGACAGCTGGCTCAACAACAGTCCATGAGAAAAAGATCTTGAAGTCTTAGTGGACCACAAGTTGAATATGAGCTAATAATGTGATGCAGCAGCTGAAAAACTCAATGAGAGTTTGAACTGCATCAAAAAGAATATAGTGTCTAGATCACGGCTGTCCAACTTCTTCCGACCCAAGGGCCGGAAGAAGTGTCACTGATCACCTGGGGGACCGGAGGTGATCAGTGAGTGGGGGCGGGGCCGCTTGTGGGGGGCGGGGTGGGGGCAGGGCCGCTCACTCACGTAGCCCCTCCTCTTTCCCCCCGCTCGCACCGCTCCTCGGATCCCGGGTGGCAGGCACGAGCGGGGAGAAGCAGGAGTGGCTACAGAGGAAGAAGGCAGCCGGCTTCCTCCGTAGCCACTCCTGCTTCTCCCCACTCGCACCGCTCCTCGGATCCCGGGCAGCAGGCGTGAGCGGGGAGAAGCAGGAGTGGCTACAGAGGAAGAAGGCCGAAATCGCCCTTCTGAGGAAGCCGGCATGTCACGGCTTTAGGAGGAAGGGATGAGGTGCGGGGGAGCCTCTCCCCTCGGCTCACCCTTTCCTCCTAAAGCCGTGACATGCCGGCTTCCTCAGAAGGGCGAGTTCGGTTGCTTCGCCCTTCTGAGGAAGCCATCATGTCACGGCTTGAGGAGGAAGGGACGAGCTGCGGGGAGCCTCTCCTCGGCTCGCCCTTCCTCCTAAAGCCGTGACATGCCGGCTTCCTCAGAAGGGCGGCAGCCGAAATCGCCCTTCTGAGGAAGCCATCATGTCACGGCTTTAGGAGGAAGGGACGAGGTGCGGGGGAGCCTCTCCCTGCGGCTCGCCCTCTCTCCCGCCGCAGCGGCCGGAGATCGCCGCCTGCCACGGTGGGAAGGGAGGGAAGGAGGATGTGGGGCAGGGAGGAGAAGAGAGCTGGCTCCTCCTCCTGCACCGCCCTTGTCCCTCTCCCACCGGCGCCGATGCAAACCGGTTTGCATCGGCGCTGGCGGGAGAGGGTAGAAGAGGGCGGGGCAGGGAGGAGGTGCTAGCTCTCTTCCTCCTCCCTGCACTGCCCCTTGTCCCTCTCTCACCGGCACCGATGCAAACCAGTTTGCATCGGCGCCGGAGAGAGAGAATAAGAGGGCAGTGCAGGGAGGAGGAGCTGGCTCCCTTCCTTCTCCCTGCCCCGCCTCCTCCTCCTCCCGTCCCTCCCCCCTGCCGCTGCAATCTCGCAGCGGTGGGGTGGAGAGAGGGATGGAGGGGGCGGTGCAGGGAGGAGGAGCTGGCTCACTTCCTCCTCCCTGCCCCACCTCCCCCCCCGGCCGCCATTTTTAAATTTTTTAAAAAATTACTTTTTAAAAAAATGGCAGCCGGGGGCATAGCGGGGGCTGTTTACGGCCCCCGGGCCGCCTGTTGGACAGCCCTGGTCTAGATCAAAGAAAGTAATGGTGTATCTCTATTCTATTTGGTCAGACCTCACCTGGAATAATGTACCTAATTCTGGAAACCAAAATTCAAGAAAGAAATTGATAAGCTGGAACACATCTAAAGGAGCGCAACTAAGTGTTCAAAGGTCTGGAAACCATGCACTATGAGGTTTAAAGAGTATGTTAGCCTGCAGAAAAGAAGGTTGTGAGGAGACATGATAGTTATGTTTAGGTATTTGAAAGGATGGAGGACCTAAAGAAGAGAATCTTTCTCTATGCATTGCCAGTTTCTCCAGCGCAATTTTATGGTCAACGTCCAGCAGAAACACACCATAGATTTTATTGGAAAACCTAGAAAATGCTTAGTCAGAACATATTTTTGAATAATTAAGTCAGTGAGACCACAGGGACCAGTCCCATAGAAGTGGGAATTATACTGTATAAAACATTTGCAGAGAAGGGATCATTTCTATTCAATGGAGGCACATTATGGATCTAAACCTATATATTCACAATTGCGATGGAAATGTTATCAAATGTTATTAATTAAGCCATATTTTCAAGTGTGTGTGTGTGTGTGTGTGTGTGTGTGTGTGTGTGTGTGAGAGAGAGAGAGAGAGAGAGAGAGAGAGAGATCCACCTGTATGGATTTAATCAATCCATACAGGTAGATTGATTCAATCAAGGAAGCAATGATCTGAACAGGATGTTGATGATCAAAGGTCATGGTACTCTCTCATCTATTTTTGATTATTAGTTAAAGCACACTTGATGACAAATTATTAAAACAAATGAAAATACTGTATGTTGCCTTTCTTCAAATATAATATTTTACACAACCAAAAAGTTAGTGCTTATTTAGTAGAGGCTTCTGTATCTATGCCACTTTGATTTTATTTTGACTACAGCTTTAGAGAGAAATAAACACAATAAAGAAAATATGAACCCACAACTACTTTTTTGTACAATGCATGGGAAACACAAGAAAAAGTGGCATTTATAGCAAGGCTTTTACAATTGCAAGATGAAAGGCAATTTTTCCTCTCACTTTAAGATGTACTTTCATCTTTCTTGACACATACTAATAATCATTTAGTGGCTGTGTTTTCTAGTAATGTCATTCCTTAACTGAGATATGTTTGTGAACATCCTGCGATTCCTTAGCGGTAAAAGAACATTTAACCGTAATCCTGTTTATGTCACTAGTTTAAGGGGGTGTTTAAAATTACTCTATCAGTGGCATCCTATCTGAAGCTGACCAGATAAAACAGGAAGATTTAGGGCCCTTCCAGACAGGCCCTATATCCCAGGATCTGATCCCAGGTTTTCTGTTTATCTCAGATTATCTGGCAGTGTGGACTCGTATAATCCAGTTCAAAGCAGAAAACCTGAGATCAGATCCTGGGATATAGGGGCTGTCTGGAAAGGTCCAGTTAGGTGTTTCTCTGGTGTTAAGTCTAGCTTTCCATGAGAAATATGGATCAATTCACAATCTGATATAGTGCATGGAGCCAGATTTTGTGGTTGAGCCACAATATTGGTTTATAGAGCTGGTTGATCAGGGGAAAAATGGTTCAAAACTCGCTTTGGATTTAGGGGGCGCTGGTGCTTCGTATCTGATAGACTTCCAAAGTTTTCAGCATTTTTTTCGAAATTGATTTGGATGTACTTCCGAACTTCGCAATGGCTTCGTTAATGGCTGACACGCATTTAACCCACTTTGGAGCAGATTGGTTTCCCTCAGTGTTGGACCTAATGCAGGGGAAGCCATTCCGCTCCAAACTGGGTGTTTCAACCCACTTTGGAGCGGATTGGCTTCCTTCCGCTAGACCTATCACAGGGAAAGCCAATCCACTCCAAACTGGGTCAAAACAACCACTTTGGAGTGGATTGGTTTCCCCCACCTTAGGTCCAATGTGGAGGAAAGCCAATCCGCTCCAAAGTGGGTAAAAACATCCACTTTGTAGCAGATTGGCTTCCCCCGCATTAGATCCAATGCTGAGGGAAGCCAATCCGCTCCAAAGTGGGTGTGTTAACCCACTTTGGAACAGATTGGACTGGCTTCCCCTGCATTAGATCCAACTCTGAGGGAAGCCAGTCTGCTCCATAGTGGGTCAAAACACCCACTTTGGAGCTGATTGGCTTCCCCCGCGTTAGATCCAACTCTGATGGAAGTCAATCCACTCTAAAGTGGGTCAAAACACCCACTTTGGAACGGATTGGCTTCCCGTGTGTTAGATCCAACTCTGAGGGAAGCCAATCCGCTCCAAAGTGGGTCAAAACACCCACTTTGGAGCTGATTGACTTCTCTCCACTAGACCTAATGCAGGGGAAGCCAATCTGCTCCAAAGTGGGTGTTTTGACCCACTTTAGAGCAGATTGGCTTCCCTCCTGATGCCTTTCCTCCGGATCTGAAAGGCGTCCTTCCTCCGGATCTGAAGATCTGAAAGGCACCATTCAGATCCGGGGGGAAGGCATGGGCTTCCAAACTGTCACGATGCAGGGTCTCGGCCCGGCCCCTTAATCACACACACAGAGACGGTAATCAGCTAACTATTTATTGAATAATAAGAAACAGGTGAAAAGGATAATTGTCCATAAAAGTATCAAAATTGCAATAAAAAGGTAAAGTGTTCTTAGGTAAATCCAAAGGCAAAAACTTGGCAAAGGCTCCGCAAAACAATGCGGATCAAAAACAGACTTGGTCCGTGGCAAAGCAAACAAGGCAAAGTTCAAGAATCAAGGCCCAAGAAACTTCTTGGCAAGGCACGAGCCTCAGTCCTGGCTCCGTGGATCTTCACTCGCTTCACTCCCTTCTAATCAGAAGTAGCCAAGCAACTGAGGATCCGTTCCCACGGATCCTATACTTAATTCCCCTGGTGAGACCCCCGACGCTCTAGGCTGTGGCGCCAATCTGTGCTACGGGATCTAGCGCTCCTCTGGCGCTCTAGGCTTCGATGCCATTCCCTCCTGCTAGACTCGATGCTCCATCTCCTATCAAAGCTCCGTCCTTGCCTCCCAGTACCTGGGTCGCTATCTTCGTGAGAGCCTAATTCCCTTTCAGCTTCCATGGGCTCATCCTCCGCTGTCTCCCTCACTCTTTCCTGCGACCCGAAACCACCTGGTTTCTCATACTAATTATCAGATTCATTCTCATCGGTGTCAGACTGACCTTCCCAGCTCTCATAACCATCAGGCCAGCCATGATCCCATAATTATTATTACTATTATTATTATTATTATTTAAAAGGAAACAATGAGGGCCCTTCCACACAGCCCTATATCCCAAAATATCAAGGCAGAAAAATCCCACAATGCACACACAACAAAAGCAGGTCATGCAATATACAAGACTAAACACTGAGTATCCAGATAAACCCATACAATATGTAATGTACAGTCCTGTGGTTCTCTTTAAAGCATGAATTGCAAATGATAAAGTTCCTTTCCTGTAGCGGAGCGATAGCTCAATAAATGAATGTGGTATCAAACCTGTGTGGTCTGCGAAGACGGGAGATTCCTTCCTTTGTGCTGTGGTTAGAAGCTTTCATGAACAATGTGTCTAATATAATATCATTTGTAAGTCTCTACCGTGGTTCCTCAGATCTATCTGGAGTGTTGGTATCACAAATGTAACAGTTCTTATGGAAGGAAGTTCGATCCACGTCTACTTTGTTGTTTCCATTGTGATCCGGGTTTTATATATACAATATGGGTCTGTCTGCGGTTTGGATACCTTTTGGACAGTGAAATATATTTTTTTATTTTCCCTTCGGGATCGCACCGCTCTTCCAAACTGCGACCAGACCCTTATTGTATATGTAAAACCCAGATCACAGTGGAAACAACGAAGTAGACGTGGATCGAACTTCCTTCCATAAGAACTGTTACATTTGCTCTCTCGGTGCATAGAAATGATGCACCAGGAGAGGGAGGGGAGCCCCCCCCATTGCTTTTAATGGAGGATGACCCTATTTGCTTTCAATAACAGATGGTACCTGGTGCTTTTATGGTATTTATGCCTTTACAATGACATTGAAAATTGAATAATTTTAGATTTTTATACTTGAAGGGTCTCTCTCCCCAAGTAAACTAGCCAAAAATTGATGCTAACCGGTGCCAACTAAATTTCACCAATGTAGTTGTCCATACTTCGATAGTGCATTCATCAGTGTTTTCAGTTTATAAATTAATGCAGTAGAATTCCAGAAACAGTAATTAAATCTTTAAAGTGGTACTATGGGAAAATAAGCAGTCATGATGGCTTAGGTGTACAATTGTTTTACTCATTGCTAGCTTCTTTTAACTGTACTTACTGCAACAACTTCTGGACTGACTGATGACTACTACCCTCTTGCTTCTCCCTTTACCTATATAATCTGTGATTTACCAAGACTGTATTAATTACCTGACAGTCCTTGCACTCCAACCACCTGACTTTTGAGTCACCAAATAAGCCCAGTAAACTGTGGGAATAGCCACCCACCTCCCTCCCTCCAAGCCCCTAGACCCCTTAGAAAAGTAGTAAAAACTTACCTATCCTCCATTAGAAACCTCAGAGGGCTCTCCCAGTTCATAGAAATGATGCACCAGGAGAGTGGGGGGAGCCCCCCCCAATGCTTTTAATGGAGGATGGATAAGTTTTTATTACTTTTCTAAGGGGTCAGGGGGCTTGGGGGCCTTTGGACATTTCGCAGGACTAGTCACAAGAGAATGTCTGGACACCCACCCCAGAAAGTGCATGCTTTCTGGGGTAGGTGTAGATAGCCTCCCACTAACATCTGTGGAGGGTTTTTTTTTTACGTGAATGCTTTTGGGATAAAAGGCTGTCTGGATCCACCCTCAGTCTCTTTTCCAGCTCACTTAACTTGTCTTGCCCTCCTGCTGTCCTCTCCTCATGGCAAGAGACCATTAATTTAAAGAGAAATAGCAGCCTTTTTGGTTTCTGTATCTTGTGTTGAAAATGTTACTGACTTTGATAGGCCTTCCAAGTATTACAAATGAAAAAGTATTGATGAGTTTTGGTTCTTAAGTTTTTGCGTGAGAGCCTCCTGTGTTGAATATTTGTTCATATATACAAAACTTACAAATTAGGTACGACTTACTAATTAAAAACAAAATTTTGCAAACTCCTAGTAAATAAAGAACATCACTCAGAAACAGAACTCCAGATAGATAAGTAACAATCAAAGGCCAGTTATCACCTTCCAAATAGAAGATGCCCACAGGCAGCAGAAGCCAGGCTACTTCTATGTAGATACCCTCAAGGATATGTAGTCTTCTAATTAAACTTACTCATCACTGAAGATTGTTTATTGGTGATGACTCATGCCAGCTTCCATGCAGGCCAACAGGCAGCTTATTATACACATGCTTAGTAGGATGTGTGAGCAGGTGTATAGAAAGATGGGAAAGAACAGAAATACAAAAAGTACAAGCAATGCTTATTGAGTTAACTATGGAAATTAACAAATAACAATTGAATTGTAATACAGAAATATTAGCTTTGATGAACCTTTTAGATGGGCGGAGAGTTTTGGTCCTATTAAAACCACAGTAATGGAGATGGTGATGATGATGATGATTGTGATAATTATGTATTTGTTATCCGCCTCTCCTCATGGCTTGAGATGAGGTACAACACAGCCAATACACATATACCAAATTGCATAGTACAAAGATTAAAACATGATACTAATAGAATACCCATTTAAAATTCAGAATTGACTGGGTAGGTTCCTAGAGGACCTCAGTGAACAGGATAGATTATATTGGAGGAGGTGTTCCTGCAGGTAAACCGGACCCAAACAATGTAGTTATACTAATTTGTTTGTTTCTCAGGGTACATAGTTAAAACACAGAGATAATATACAATACCATTAAAATGCATATATTAAAATACACAGAACAAAAACTGACACAAATACTTTAAAAAAGTTAAAATTCATGGTTTAAAACTGACTGGGTAGGCCTGCCTGAAGAGATCATTCTTCCATTGTGACTTGAATTCTGAAAGCTTATTTGGCTGTCAGATCTCTTCTGGCAGGCCTTTCCACAGTCTAGGGAGTCGATGAAAGGGTACTCTGGGTGATGGTTGCCAGTTGGGTTTTGGCTGGTTGGAGTAAACATCTTCCAGAGGACATTGTACTTTGAAAAATAATTGGTAGCCAGTAGAGTGATTTTAGTATATGTATAGTATGCTCACTCCTGGATGTTCCCATGACCAATTTGGCTGCCGTGTTTTGAACTAGCTGGAGTTTCTTAATGTGGCCTAAATGAACTGGAAATGTGCATTGCAGAAGTCCATGTGTGTGAACTACCATCACTAGGTCTTCCATTTCTAGAAAGGGGCACACCTGGCATTATCAGTTGAAGCAGGTATAATAAGTATTTCTGACTGTCACATCTATCTGGGCTGACATTTGGAGAGATGAATCCAGGAGTATTCCTAAGCTGTGAACAGAGTCTTTCAGGGTTACACTACCCCTTAAAGACCTCCAGCCCTAGGCTAAGACCCTTAATGACAAGCATCTCTGACTAACTGTATTCAGTTTCAATTGTTTTTCTTCATACAATCCATTACTTCCTCCAGGCATTCATTTAGAGGAGACACACACCATTGCCTCTGTTCAAGTGCCAACGTGGTAGCACTTTTGTTAATTAGGCATGGCATAGAGCGGAGGATTGGCGGGTGTGATGTGAATTTAACGAAGGCCACTCAAAGAACTATAGTTATATGTAAGCAACCTGTGTCCCTTCTTCATGGTCTCCGTTTGATTTACACACACACACATACACACACGAAAATGGAATGAATGTGTAGCAATAGGACTATCTATCCAACTATCCACTTTAGCTAGAAGTGGTAAAGAAAACTGGCTATATCTAGCCGCTTCCCGGCATCTTAATGCACTTTGAATAAGACATTGTCCTTTCTGTAACACAATGCAATCATTTGTGAGCATAAGTAACCATGGCGTGTGAACAAAGGTTCGGAACATTGGCCACAAAAAGCTGTGCCTTACAGAAAAAAATTCCTGAATTGTGAATTATTGGGTTTTTCTTAATAAATATTCCTTAGGAAAGGGCCCTAGCACTGCATTTATTTGCTGCTGTGATCTTTGTACTTGTCATTTACACAATTCAAAACACTGAAAAAAGGCTAAAGGGATCAGGGACGTCATATTTTTCCTCTTTTTTAAAGTCTTGCCTGCAGGCAACTGCTATTCCCTAAAAGACCCAATATTAATATCTTGCACTGAAACAAATTTTTACCCCCTACCCCTACAGCATCTGCATAATTCCATTTCAGCTATTTTGGGCAGTAAGTTTTACCAACATTTATAGTGGTCCCTGCTGATGCATTCAGTGCCATAGAGTACAGAGGAAAGCCATTCATTTCCTCATTAAACATTCAGCATGAATGTTGGAGAATCCCACAGTGCTGGAAGTTTATGCAGATTTTCAGAGCCCTGTAACACCAAGCAAATGATACAGATACTCAGTTAGAGTGGGGGAGGGAGCTGCAAAGTCAGTGTACTTTATCTTGAAAAAATAATTTAATCTTGGTTTCTGAAGCATGGTCGGAAAATAGATTCTTTAGAGGCATGGAGATAAGCTGCTTCATCACTCTGCAAGTGTCCCTTTATTTTTAACTAGCAGGTTCAACCATGTGTTAACATTACGTTCTGCCATAAATTGTTTACTTGAATTTTAAACTTCATGTACTTACAGCTTCAGATTTGTTGCTTTTATGATATTTGACAAATTTGGCACATTTCCTGTTTGCCATTGCTGTACAGACCATCCACCACATCGAGAGAGAGAGAGAGAGAGAGAGAGAGAGAGAGAGAGAGAGAGAGAGATTTGCAGATTAGTGATGCAAAGAAGACACCTGAATAAGTACATATCACCACACATAAGGCTGCCCGTTTTTCATTCTGGCTCATGTGAAGAAGATTGAAAAGGTTGCAAAATTGGTCAATGTGTCACTTCTGCATGGAATGAGGTATTTGTATATTTATCCTGAAGATAACCTCCCTGGATCCAGGTGTATGTAAGAATTAGTTGTATGAGCACATTTTGATATTCTTAGACAGAATATTATCTTTCAGGACAGACCGGATGCTGAAACAGCCCTGGGTTGTTCAGCCTTAATCACACAACAGGGCCTCTCAGCCTTCTCTTCTTCAGGCTAAACATGCCCAGCTCGTTAAGCCGCTCCTCATAGGGCTTGTTCTCCAGACCCTTGATCATTTTAGTTGCCCTCCTCTGGACACATTCCAGCTTGTCAATATCTCTCTTCAATTGTGGTGCCCAGAAAAGAAAAGCAGAAAAAGCAGAGCTGTTCAACACCTACTTTGCCCCAGTCTTCTCCGAAAAAGAGATTGGTGTTCAACCTGAGCATTATGGAGTGGATAAGGTAGTAGGAAAAATGCAACCCAAAATAGGGAAAGTAGTAGTCTAGGAATATCAGGCTACTCTAAATGAATTCAAAACTACAGGGCCAGATGGGATAGTCTCCCGTCCAACTACTAACCAGGGATGACCCTATTTGCTTTCAATAACAGATGGTACCTGGTGCTTTTATGGTATTTATGCCTTTACAATGACCTTGAAAATTGAATAATTTCAGGGTTTTTTTAAATACTTGAAGGGTCTTTCTCCCCAAGTAAACTAGCCAAAAATTGATGCCAACCGGTGCCAGCTGTTGGAAAGAAGAAAAACTCATTCAAGAAATGGTGATTGGAAAGAAGAAAAACTCATTTAAGAAATGGAAGGCTCTTCCTACCGAGGAGAACAGAAAGGAACACAAGCTCTGGCAAACTAAATGCAAAGCAACCGTCAGGAAAGCCAAGAGAGATTTTGAGGCACATATAGCTAAGAACATTTTAAAAAATAACAAAAACTTCTTTAAGTACATCAGAAGCAGAAACCCAACTAGAAAAGCAGTTGGGCCACTTGGCAAAAATGGTAAGAAAGGGATAATAAGTGAAGACAAGGAGATTGCTGAGCGGCTAAATGAATTCTTTGCCTCCATTTCCACACAGGAGGACAGAGAACATATGCCTGCAGCTGAGTCAGTTTTTTCAGGGAGGGAATTAAATGAATTAAACCAGATAGAGATAAACAAGGAAGATGTTCTCACATGCCTTACTAAACTAAATGTCAACAAATCACCAGGGCCAGATGGCATCCACCCCAGAGTTCTTAAGGAACTCAAGTGTGAAATTGCTGAAATTCTAGCCAAAATATATAACCTTTCTCTAAGATCAGGCACTGTACCCGAGGACTGGAGGGAGGCAAATGTAACTCCGATCTTCAAGAAAGGATCCAGGGGTGATCCAGGAAATTATAGGCCAGTTAGTCTAACCTCAGTCCCAGGCAAAGTGATGGAAACCATTATTAAAGAAAAAATTACCAAGCACATAGAAGAACAGGCATTGCTGAAGGAAAATCAACATGGTTTCTGCAAAGGCAAATCATGTCTTACTAACTTGATAGAATTCTTTGAGGGTGTAAATAAGCACATAGATAAAGGGGACCCAGTCGATATTGTTTACCTTGACTTTCAAAAGGCTTTTGACAAAGTCCCTCACCAAAGGCTCCTAAATAAGCTCTTCAGCCATGGAATCAGGGGACAGGTCTTGTCCTGGATTGGAACCTGGCTAAACTGTAGGAAACAAAGGGTGGTAATAAACGGACATTTCTCTGGATGGAAAGAGGTGAGAAGTGGCGTACCCCAAGGTTCAGTTTCAGGACCGTTACTTTTTAATTTATTCATAAATGATCTGGATGTAGAAGTAAATACACTTATCAACTGATGGGATCAAAGCTTTCTGAGACAAACCAGGAAAGGGATCTTGGGGTTTTGGTGGACAGCTGAATGAAGATGTCAACCCAGTGCGCTGCAGCAGTGAAAAAAGCAAATTCTATGCTTGGCATGATCAGGAAGGGAATCGAAAATAGGTCGGCAAATGTTGTATTGCCTCTCTACAAATCTATGGTGAGGCCACATCTGGAGTACTGTGTACAGTTCTGGTCACCGCACCTCAAGAAGGATATAACGGAACTGGAAAAGGTACAAAGAAGGGCAACAAAAATGATCCAAGGGATGGAGCAGCTCCCTTATGAAATCAGGTTGCAACGCCTTGGTCTTTTCAGCCTTGAAAGACGGCGTTTAAGAGGTGACTTGATCGAAGTGTATAAAATCATGCATGGGATAGAAAAGGTGAATAAAGAAAAAATATTTTCTCTATCACCCAACACTAGGACTAGGGGGCACTCCCTAAAGCTCCAAGGTAGGAAAGTTAGGACTAATAAAGGGAAATATTTCTTCACCCAGAGGGTCATTGGGTTATGGAACTCACTTCCAGAGGAGGTTGTGACAGCTGTCAGCCTGGACAGCTTCAAGGCAGGATTAGACAGATTCATGAATACAAGGGAATCAGTAGTTACTGAAATGGACATCCAAGTGCCACCTCTGTGTTGATGGAGGCAGGCAGGATTTTCCCCGGGTACTGGTTGTGGGGGGTCGGGAGCAGGTGTCCTCCTTTCTGCTAGAGATCCCTGTGTACAACTAGTGGGCCACTGTGTGACACAGAATGCTGGACTAGATGGGCTGAGGCCCGATTCAGCATGGCTCTTCTTATGTTCTTATGTTCTTATGCCTTCCTCTTGTGAGATAAGGTTTTTTCTGTTATTTCCATCACTATGCTGTCACACCAGGTCTGTTTAAAACTAAAACTGGCAGATGTGTTGTCCTTTCTACCTGGTGGACTGCAGAGTGCTTGCTGAAAGGGCTAGGTGGTTTGGCAACCCAAAAAACACTCCAAATTAAAGTTGAAAATCAAACAGTTTATTCAGTAACAAAGTCTTTGCGGGACTTGGCACAGAGCTTAATGGTTGCAAAAAAACCAGACTGGAAATGCCTTGGGTTGTTACTCAAAAGATTCCTACTGCTTCCCTTTGGATGGCAGGAAACCCAATATTTCCCACCCTGGTCCTAGGTGTTTGGTTGAAGGAACCACTCCTTCCCCCCTCTAAACCTAAGACCAGTCCAAAGGTGACCTAAAGCTGGGCTGGTAACCAGACGTCTATCCTATACAGCATGCAAAGCCAGTCTCTGCAAGGTACCATAAACCTATCTGGCTCCAGCAGACCCCCAGCTATTGGTCAAGCAAATAGCAATCAGCACTCAGCAAGCAGGTCAGCATGCAGGTTAGCACGCAGGTTTGCACGCAGTACTTACGGTGACCCTTTTCGGAGGCAACCTGGCTGGCCAAAAACACATCTGAATTCCTTCCCTCTCTGAAAGGAACTGAAGCACTTTCCAAAATGGAGGCCAATCCCCAGGAAGAAAAAGGGCGGACACCAACTAAAAAGATACATTTGCAGAGCTTTAGGCGGCAAATTCTGCACCAGGCTGCAACCCTGCTAATAATTAACAGGCAGGGTGCCAGTGTGCCTGGAACAGTCCCAGGAAAAAATGCAAAAGGAAAAATGCTGCTTTTTAAAACAAAACTATAGGGCAATGCATATGAAACGTCTGGAGGACGGAACAACCACCATTGTGAAATGTCCTCCTATTGGAGGTGCCAACAGTGATTTCTTCCTGGCACCAGGTTAAGACATAACATCCCACCAACTCCTTATGGGTCTAATAATGTTCAAATCTTCATCTAAACCTTTTCCAACCTGTCTTAAATATTAATTTGTTTATTGTTATAATTTGAATTGTTGTAGTATCAAAGTTTTTCACAGAGTGTTTAAATATTGCTCATTGTTTGACATTTAAATTGATAGAAATATTTTGAATTTATTTTATTCATATACTACCCTGAGATCCTGTGATATTGAGCAAGACACACATGTTTAAACAAATAAGCAGACAAACTCAATTGCACTAAAGCATACAAGGCCTAGTATAGGAAAGCCAAACAGACAAAGTCTGATAAATGAAAACAATTTACTCTGCTCATACTCCTCCATGTTGAGAATTCGCTCATATTTTCAAGTCTGTTTGCTGCTATTGTTTTCATAATTTTTCTGTTCCAGGATCTGAACATTTTTACTCCCCTCCACAATTGTTGGATCATCTTATAGGGACAATCACGTGTATTATACCAGAACTTTGAGATCAGTTGATGACTTGAAATACAGCCATTTCAATTTGTATAAATGCTGACAAGATTGTGTTAAGTGTACCAGAAAAACTTGTACAAAGTTTCCATTGATGTTTTGCTCAATAAAGATATAATATCAATAAGAATTTTTTTGCTATTTTTATTGTTGTTTCTTGTGTTTGATCCCAGCTTCCTAACTACAGCACTGCCATGAACAGAATGGAGCCAAGAGAGGCATAGTCTTTCATCCTTCCCTAAATGTGGTCACAATAACTTAAACATTGGCTTAAGAGTTATTTTTGAGGGAGTTCGTAATTAATTGGCCACTCGGGATTTGCAAATGGATTTCCAAAACATGTACAATTAAACATTTTTGGGGTTTGCATCAAATAGTTTTGACAGAAAGCCACATGAAGTCTCTGAAGCTTCCGTTCAAAACCACCATTACACCAAATGAATTGGACTTAATATGATTGCCTCACTGATTTTAGACTGTTGAATTGGTACATCAGCCAGTAGTGTTGAAATAATATCAGAGACATGACAGACATGACAGTATTATATCTTGGATTAGTACAACAGTATGGTCTATAGCTAATGGCTGATTTGTGCGCAACCTGACTAACTCCTTAACATTGGGCAGTATCTGATAAATTTTAAAACAGACGGAAATCACACAAATTTCAGTGGAGAAGGGGAACCTGCAATATCAGATTAGCCATAAAATTACCATATTTGACTAAGTCATGTCTTTCTGTGATGCTTTGCTAGCTCAGATCCTAAATTCCGCTTCAAGAGTCAAGAAACTAGATTTTGATGAAGCATCTGTAGGTACATATCTAGTGAGGTACATGTAAACTTTTGAAATCTAAGACAGGTTAGACATTTAATTAGTCCCTAGATCTACTTTCATCTGCCTATGCCTAAATGAGGATTCAATCTATTTATATACCTTCTGAATCCTGCTTCCTGGGATGTAGTTTATAACAGACTTGCATAGGATTGGATGGCTAAGTGACTTTAGTGAAAAACTTAAAATATTCCTAGAGTTCTTTGATTAGCCTATAGTAAAGGAGAGAAAACCAATGTAATTTATAAATATTTATAAATATTTTGCTAGTGTTTTCTATAGCATGTAAGGGTATGTGCAATGTTGGTTTTTAACCTTAATATCTACTCTAGAAGAATTCTCTTTGCCTTTTAGCCAAGCTGGGTCTTCAATTTTCTGTTGCATGCAGACTTCTGAGAGAGACAGATTATGCTCCAATCCATTGGTGATCTAAATTCTCACTGACAATCACAGCTTGCATTTTGAGTCAAATAGCAATAAATAAGTGTTTACTTTCTATACACTTGAGAAACTGCCACCAATGGTACCTTTCACAACACACAAGCTTCAAATGTGGGGTTGAGGTATTGTGCCATTTTTAAAGACACCATAAAATGAGGAGGTAATTTATATCTTTTTAAAAGGATGGCTAATGCTCCTTTAGGTGGTATGGCTCCCATTTAAATAAGTATTTTAAAGGGATTCCTTAACTCAGCTTCATTGAAAGGTTGTTGAGGGCAAATGATCCCAGGTTTCTTAATGATGATGCCTTAAACCCGGGCGCTATTGAAGGATATAAGGAGAAAGGATCCCAGAAAGGCTGGTTTCATAAGTCTTAAACCCAAGTGTTATTGAAGGATCTGAGGAGAAACAATGCCAGAAAACGTAATTTCTTAAGTCTGAGTCCTTAAACCCAGGTGTCCTTGAGGGATCTAAGGGGAAATGATGCCAGAAAAGGTGGTTTCCAAGACTGATGACTTAAAAATGACATAAAAGGGAGTCTGGGAATTCTCCTAATGCTGCCAATGGGCCAGACTTTCCCTGAGCTGTAGCACAGCAGTTCTCGTTTGTGCCTGGGGGGCAGGGGACAGGACCGGGGGTCCCATTGGCATTGGGGCCTGCAGCAGCGGAGATGGATTCTGAAGAGGATTTAGAAGGGTTAGCAGAAGGAGAGTTTCCCATCACTGGGCCTCCTTCTCCCACAGAAAGCTTGGCTTGGGATGAAGGTTGGCCTGACCCTTACGATGAGACAGATAACCAGGTGCAAATGGAAAGCAGTGATAGCGAAACTTATGAACAGCCAGGGGGGAGAGGTTCACAGGAGCCTTTGAGTGAAAACATGGAAGAGAGCGGCTGGGAAGAATCTAGGGAGGAGAGCTCTCACGGAGATAGAGACCCAGGTGCTGGGAGGCAAGGCCGAACCTTTGATAGGAGACGGAGCATCGAATCCAGCAGGAGGGGTTGGTTTCATAGCCTAGACAGACCGAGGTCCCGCACCACAGATTGGAGAAGGAGAAGCCTAGAGCGTCGGGGTCCTCGCCATGAAGATTAAGTAGAGGATCCGTGGGAACGGATCCTCAGTACTTCGGCCACGTCTCATCTGAGCAGACGTGAAGCGAAGCTGGTCCACGGAGCTAGTTTGGCTAGTGGCTTACCAAGTCTTGTTTTGCATCTTGTACCTTGCCTTGTTCCTGAATCCGCATTGCTGTGCGGAGCCTTGCCAAGTTTTTTGGATACTTTACCAAGTTGTTTTGGACATTTGATTGCCTTTTGCCTTTGGATTTGCTTTTAGCTATTTTTATGGACAATTTACCTTTTGAACTGTTTTTATATATTCAATAAAGTAGTTAGCCTTCAGTCCGTCTCTGTGTGTGTGATTAAGGGGCCGGTCAAGTCCGTGCATCGTGACATGAGCAAAACCAGATTTTTCTACTGCCTAATTGAAAAATGGAATTTTGTTTGCCCAAATTCAGGAGACTCCCGAAAAATGGATCAAGAGGGCCACAAAAATCTGGACACCAAAAATGGCACAGGGTTTAGCCAAATTGCACACCCCTAGTACTCACACCATATCTGTCCATTTCATACCTAATGATCTAATGGCCTTACATGCCCCAAAGCACTACACTAACATTCAAACACTTGGTATTGAGAGGTAAGGGAAGGTGTTTTGTGGTATTTCCTTGCATGCTGCAACCAGCTGGAAATTTACGGTCATGATCCAGAAAGCTTTTAGCTAGTCAAACTATGGTATAGTTGGATGATAATATTGTTTGCTTAATTTTTCAAAATCCTCACATTTTTTCATCGATGCAAGGCTTGTTTATTAATTAAGAATAATCACTTTTCTGCCCACTAAGAGCCCTTTGTAATTTGCTGGAACATACACTAAAGCTTTGGCATCCCTAATTACATTCTCCCTATATTGATATGGTAGGTGTGCAAGCATATTTGGTTAAACATGAAAATCCCCATGTTACAAATAGATACTCAATTTATCTAGCTGTCTATTTTCTGTCTCCCATTTTACACTGTATTGTACTCAACATACATCACAATTTCTACAAATACACATTCTATTCCAAGATTGGGATGGGATCCTACGTAGGCTTGTTCTCCCACTGAACTAAACTTGTGCTATTTAATTCAAGGTACAGTATGACTGCTGCATTTGTGGGAGATAGGTTTCTGCCTAGATCACAGTTACCCAAAACCATGGATATGACTGAATACCACTAATAACATGACTTACAGTCCTGGCGTATTATAGAATTATGTTGGAAAATATAGAGATTTACCTAGCGGGAAAATAGTCTCTCTAGGAATGTATTAGAACCTCCAAGGGAAATTAACGGTAACCTCCAGGGGAAGTATACCACAAAGTCATCTGGAGGACCTAGCAAATTCCCAGAGAGCCTTTTTCCATCGAGTGCAGGTAAGTGAAACTGCAGATAAAGGTTCCAGAGTTACAAGTATCTTACTATATTGAGTAACATATATTGCTCTAAGGTTATGAAACTTATATGCTTTTAAAAGTTATGCACAAACCCAATTTACATTCTTGTCTACTTATCTATAATAAATATGAAAGAATTATATCTGAAACCAATACTCTCGGGACATTCAATTAGGATGACACTAGAATGATCTCCTAAGTTTAAGGACCTCATCAGACAGATGACCACCCCCTCTATTTAGTTCTGTTTCGCCAACAATCACAGGCGAAATGGAAAGCACATGCAGAGCCTCATGGCAACCCATTCATCCTCCCTCATTCTCCCATCACATGGGTACATCAGGACAAGGTGCATTGGCACCCTGTCCCTATCTTTTGTGTTTTCCTCTCCAGAATGTGAAGAGAACAAGACTAAAACTTTAATTGCAACAAAACAATATACTGTCTTGAGTGAACCTAGCATACTATTTAATTGTTAAAATATATAATAGCAACTTTGGCCTTCCAAAGATAAATCTAGAGGAAAGAAAGACAAGACATTTGCTTGTTGTATCACAGGTACTTTCCTCCTAAATGGACCATTGTGTGTGGGCATCATTTGAAAGAGTTAGGGACTGTGCTTGATTTTTAGCCACAGAGACTTATGCAAATGAAAAGAGAGGCTGCTGATCTTTGGAAATGTCCCAATTCCCATCTCCCTCCTTGCCTCAGAAAATCCTTTGAACAAACAATTGAGATAAAATCTGTCATTGTAACAAGATTAACCATTGGCGGGATTCATAAGCCTGTTGGGATACCTCTATTGCCTTGCAATCTGTTATCTCCATGAACCTTCCTCGGCTTTCAAATCTGTTTCTTGTACTTACTAAATTTTCTAGGTAATTACTAGTTTTATCCCCATTTAAACAAGCTGATTGTATAAATGTTAGACACCGGTAGGTCCTGGCATAATTGTAATCCTGTGACTTTGCTTTATGCTTGCCTGCTAATGTGGAAGAGCTGAAATGTGCAGCGTGGGATATTTTCCATAATACTGACTCAGGGGACATACAAAGGACACCTCACACAGACACACAAGTATTTTTTTTAAAAAAAATTGGCACACATGAGCCATTCTGAACTGGACTAACATATTGCAGGTGCAAAGAACAGAAGTATAAATTGGAATACAAGGTACAAGGGAGGATTTAGCATGTTGAGAATTTAAAGAAGTTGCCTGCTTCCAGATTTTTGAATGCTAGGATGTTTCATGCAGGCAACATCAATTTCTTTGTGACAAGATGTATATGTGTGTGTGGGGGTGTTAAATAAATGTTTATATTAATGTAGAATTTGGAGACCAAGCAATATTAGATTTTAACATACTGTTTTTGTCCCCACTCTATCCATTGACAATTTCTCTCTAGAAAAGGTGGATAACTTTCCCTTGACCGTATGTATTTATTTATTTATTCAGTTTTGTATGCTGTCTTTCCCCGAGGGCTCAGGACGGCTTACAGAGAATATAAAAACACACTTTAAAACAACCAAAAAAAAATTAATTATACTTTTAGTCCTCCTGACCTCTGATGGCTCATAATCCAAAGAAGGGAAACTCAATCCAGAATGTTGAGGTGGGTTGTAGGCATGAGAAAAAAGTTATGAAAATTTAAAGATTTGTAAGAAATGCTACTTTTGAGTATTTCCGCATCTGGAACACCATCCAGGAAGTGGACTTTCTTTATAGAACTTCGGGGGCCAGGATTTTCTTAAGTATCGTTATTAGTTCGTACGGGGGGGGGGGCACCCTCCTTCTCTCTCACCACCCTAAACTCGCTCCTTCTTTCGGCTGGAAGCCTGGAAAAATGTAAACAGAGAGGTTTACTCAGAAGTAAATCTGCAAAGGAAGTAAACAGAGAGGTTTACTCATGAGTAAATCTGCAAAGGAGGGCACGTTGGATGAAGTGCCCTCCTTTGTGGATTTACTTCTGAGTAAACCTCTCTGTTTACATTTTTCCAGGCTTCCCTGCCCCTCCTGCCTGCCAGGATCTAAAGCATCAAAGAGTATTGGGGTAGTATACCTACATTCCATGCACATGCAATAATACAGCAGTAATAACAATGGGTATAAGAAGAGGTAAAATTCAAACCGAAGTATTCTGACTGTGGTCTCTCCTCAAGCGGTGCAAACTGCAAACAGGAGGCAGCCTCTCCCGGGAAAAGCCAAAAGCCCGGGCACAGTGTTTGCTTGCTGCAGAATCCCGGGCTCATAGAGAAGAGCCTGTTTGCACCGCTTGAGGAGGGACCAGTCAGAATACTTCGGTTTGAATTTTACCTCTTCTTATACCCATTGTTATTACTGCTGTATTATTGCATGTGCATGGAATGTAGGTATATGACCAGTTGGATTACTTATAATATTTAGGCACTTACTCTATAAGTTAGCATTCATTCTATTATACATTAGGTTGGTTTCTCACAGGATCTAAAACGTGCCAAGCCTTGATGTGCTTTAGATCCTGGCAGGGCAGGAGGAGTGGACCTCCCTGCCCCTTCTGCCTGCCAGGATCTAAAGCCTTGAAGAGGCTTCATGAGGGGCCAACTTCAGCCCTCCAGGTGTTTTGGACTTCAACTCCCACCATTCCTCACAGCCTCAGGCCTCTTCCTTTTCCTCTCAGCCTGGGCAAACTTGGGCCCTCGCTCCCTCAGGATCGGGGTGAGAGAGAGGCAGCGAGGAGCGAGGGGGGCTCCTCCTCCTTTTTTTTGCTGCTTCCAAGAATAGAATAACCCCTCCCTCCCTCTCTCCCTCCTTCACTCCCTCCTTCCTATTTGGAGAGTCCCATCTAGAATTCAGTGTGATTTATTCAAGTTTTTACCAGCTGTTAGGATTTCTGAGAGTTGTAGGCCAAAACCATCTGGAATGCGCATGCGCTGGCATACGAACTACTAACGAATTTCGTTAGTAATTACGTTACATTTTAGAAATTTTTGGAAATTTTTTTGCAAGTCTTTCTATTACTAATAACCCCCCATTAGATTTTCGATTTCCTATTTTTGGGTTCTAAACCATGCTTAGTGGGTTGTACTCCATGTTCAGAACATGGACTACCATTATGCCTGATCCATGTGCTGATGGACATGATGATAGACAGTCTGTGTTTGAGGTTTCTCTACATCCCATAAGCTGATTATGTGGTAAAGCACTTTGTGTGGTACACAAGGAGGAAGAGAGTGGCATCTACAGCAAGTGTAACAAGCTGGGGAACACAAAGCATCCAGATATTAGATTTCAACTCAATTATGTTTGACTGTGAGATATTGTACTGGAAATTTATCATCTGGAATGTCACACATTCATCACATGCCCTAACAAGCTTTGTTTTTCCAGCAGTCTATGCATGTTGACCACCAGGCTTGGAAAAAAATGACCATGTATTTTAAAGAAGAATTTATATACAAGTATAACAATTCACCCTTGTCAGCGCCGCTTGGCCCAGTTGCTGTCCTAACGGGCCAAGCCTTGCGCGCCATCAGATAAGAACAGCATCTGGCGGGCTTTGAACTGAAACTGCCCTTTGAAGTGCCAGGACCTTTTCCTGGACTTTGTTATGCCAAGAGCCGGATGGTCATCCCTGAGGAAGGAGGGGCACAGCAGGGGGGCGGGCTAGGGAGGGCTCTTGAAGGGAACTTCACGCGCGAAATCTTCAGTCTATCTTTGCCTACTTTGGATTAAGGACCTATTAAACCATTTTCCTTCAACTATACGTGGAGTGAGTCTGCTTTACTAGACCCCCCTTGCCGAAGCTTACACCCTTCATGTTATAAAATGGAAAAATCCTCCTTATTTTTTGTGAGGCTCTTGTTATGGACCACTATTGTCATTCCAGTTCCCTGTAAAGCCAGTGAACAAATTAAGGTCACTCATCTTTACCAGTCTCCCAAATGTTGTCACATAGAAGTGGACCTTGCCACATTTTTACATTTGATGATCAAATAATGGCATTCCAAAACCTAATTTGTGTTTCTGGTTATGAGCCACATGGTTGCTCCCCTACTCCCCCACTACCATGATCAGATGATGAACAAGAATGCAAGAGTATAGATAATATAGCGGAAATGGAGGGGTTTTTTTTAAAATTATGAAAGGGTTTATTCTTGTGACTTGGTTTCTGTTGAAACACTTGGCCATTCTTTGTTTGTATGCCCTAAATATGATAATATGTGGACAAAATACAGTGTTCTCAATGGCAAGGGTGCTATAAAATTCCATACCTCCTGAACAACTCTGATGCATTCTTTTGTGAGACTATTGCAAATTTTATTCTTGAGATTAGTAATTTTAATTATGTTTTTCCTTTTTTATCTGTGACTTCCTTTTATATATGCCTGTGTTGTGATTTTGTTAGTGTTTGCCAATAAAGGCTGTTGTTGTTTAGAAAGTTTTTTCTTTGTGTATAATAAAATGAACTTATCAGTCTCTTTTCACAAGAGAGGATATTTAGGGAGAAACTCTGAATGGAATCAGGACTGTACTCAAATCTTTATTTAGCAAATTAACTATCTGGGTTTTTTTTAATACATGTAAACCCCATATTCAGAAGGCAGACTGGCTGGAGGTAGAAAGATAAAGTTCTTTATTGTTCTGTCTAACCCTCCTGGGAAGATATTACTTGCATATTATATCTCTTTACATATTAGATGAATTACCTCTTTATTCACCCAGGCTCAGAGAAGATAACTATGTCTAAACATGGTGGCAACAAAATATTTTAAAATATTATTTTAAAACAAATTGCATACTTTAAAAATGTTTTTCTCCCATCCAGTGCAACCCTTGTCTCTTACAGAGGTGATTACAATTCTATCATCACACTGGAAATAATTTTTAAAATGATTTAGGGTCATGATTCTTCTCATTTCAGAAAACTGGTAATTCTTTTGGAGCACTCCTCTTGCTAAGCAGTCCAGAACTATTTTTAAAGGTGTGTATATAGATGTGAACTTCATATATTGGCAACATTGGCAATCAGGTAATTATTTTATCATCCATTATCATCCAAGCATATTTCAATATGAAAACTAACAATCACAAAGCTTGCTTAGATGTGAACTTCATATATGATTCAGTATAGCATTCTCCCAAATACAGTAAATGTGAATAGGGTAGACTTCATATAGCCCTTGCTATTCCTGAGAAGATTCAGCAATAATTACGATCTTAATCATCTTTAGAACTTGATTGAGTCCAACTCATAATTCCAGAGGCTGAATTACATAAGAGTCTTAGTTGTTCAATTTTTCTCCACCATTTTTCACAGGGTGGGGGGAAACTGATTTCTTTGAAATTGGTGGAATTGTTTGTTTGTTTTGCCAGGGCAAATTGAACATAGAGTTGTACTGGAGGACCAAGAGATTCCTAGAGAGATTTTTTTTATAAAATGCTTAGATCTGCAACAGTCACGCTATCATATGTGAAGGGTCTACTATATTAAAAAAAATGAAAAAAGCAAATCTTGATTTTGTTTGCTCTTTTACATAAGGGACATCATTATACTATGCATATACAAAGGCATCCCCCCCCCTCCCCAGGTAGTCCCATTATTTCAGGTTTATCTTCAGTTTTGGAACCAGTTGCTAAATACTTGAACTCTTTTTGCCAACCTTTTGTCCCCCTTTGCAATTCCTATATCAAAGACACAAAGCACTTTATTAATATCATAGAAAATATTAAAATAGAGGAGGATAGTGTTTTGGTAACCATTGACGTCACTTCACTCTATACCAATATTCCTTTATATGAGGCTTGTGCCACCATAGATAATAACAGAACCAAGTTGCAGCCACCCACACATTTCCTGATGGACCTGTTAGATATAGTTTTGGAGAAAAAAATTCTGTTTTTAAAATCAATTTTACTTTCAGGTCTTTGGTGTGGCAATGGGAAGTCTATTGGTTCCCTTTGTTGCCAATTTATTTATGGCTAATTTAGAGAATGCCATACTTTTAAATCCATCCTTAAATATCTACTACACTAACATAATATATTATGGACAATTTTTCAATTATATATTAATAATATTTAAAACAAACGAAGCTGCAATGGGATTTTCAAATTGGATTAATACTATACATACATCTATTAAGTTTACTAGTCATCTGAATCTGTTACATATAATTTTTTTAGACGTTACAGTATACAAACATTACAATAAACTCCTAGTTAAGAACTTTAGAAAACCTTCAGATAAAAATTCTTTTCTTCATTATAAAAGCTTTCACCACTTTAGATAAAAACCAATCTTTCTTTCTCACAACTCCTCAGCCTTAAACATAATTCAAGCACCAAGGAACACTTTATTCATGAAAGTATTACTTTAAGCCATGAGTTCAAAAACAGAGGTTATCCTAAACATGTCATAAGAAAAGCATTAAATAAAGCTGAAAAAATAGATAGAACAACCTTACTGAAAGAATCCTCCAAATCTAACAAAAATCAAATTATTTGGACTCAAGAATTATTGCACTACTCCAAATACATAACCCAAATTATTAAAAAGCACTGGCATCTTCTACAAGATATTCCTGGTTGTGAAATATTACCCATTTTTGGCAATAGACACACCAAAAATATAAGAGATTTCTTAATTCATACAGATTTAATTACTCCCACCAATACAACCAAAAGTACCTTGAGAGGCCATTACCCTTGTGGACACCGTAAATGCTGCTCACAATCTTGGAAGACTAAGGAGGTATAGAACTATAGAAACAAAGTGGGCATTACAATTAAACATTTCTCCACTTTCAACAGGAGCAATATCATTTATCTTTTGACATGTGGCTGTGGTCTGTGGTATATTGGGAAAATGACTAGACCTCTAAGAGCCAGGCAACACGTCTTGTTTCCCCTGGCTTTGCTGTAGAAACAGAGAGGTAGCAGGGCAAATCCATCACCCTGTGTACCATTCCCTCATGATAACATTTCTCCCTTCACGTGGGGAAGTACTCCCTTAGCAGTGAGGATCCATGCTGGCTCCATTGGAATTAACATGATTAAAGTCCACATTAAAGTGGCCCTTGGCCTGGTTTGAAACTGGAACAACTTAACGTGCCATTTAGCCAGCAAGGAGCTGCTTCAACCTTCGTTCAGAAGGAGTGGTCAGTGTAGATGTGCCCTAAGATTTGAAAGCGGCTATGGAAAAAATCCTCTTTTTTGTTCCTTACAGATGTACTTTTAGCAATCATGATGCAATGAGAAGGGCCTCCCCAGAAGATCTCAAAAGGTAAGCAGGTTCATATGAAAGAATACAGTTTTGCAAATAACCTAACTTATCCTTATCACATGAGCCAGGCAACACATCTTGTTTCCCCTGGCTTTGCTGTAGAAACAGAGAGGTAGCAGGGCAAATCCATCACCCTGTGTACCATTCCCTCATGACAACATTTCTCTCTTCACGTGGGGAAGTACTCCCGCCCAATATGGGCAGGCTCCCATATTGGGAGGGAAGCATCATATGATGCTTCCATTCTAATTGTGGGTGGGGCTTCCACTCCAATTATGGGCATGCCCATCTGTTACTGGACTGGCAGGGAAGTTTCCTGGGCTGCTTCCCAAGTCCCGCCTGATGAGGTTGCTAGTCATGTGTATACTGAATAACTTGGAAGAAGACAAAATAAACACCTGATAAATAATAATGGCAATGCACACAGAACAACATTAATTTTATCCACCCAGATGAATAAAGCAGCTATAAGTATGGGCACACAATATTATCAGATATCTATGGGTTTACTGCCTGACTTGAAATACAAATACCAGGCTAGAACATGCATTAAAGCCAATCCTAGCCATGTTCATTTTTGTAATGAGATGAAACAACAAGCAAAATTCAGTTGCTCATAAGATTTTCTATAATCACCCAACAATTAAACAAGCCCTTGAATAACTCATACTTTAATTTAGCTTGTAACTTTTAAATGGATTATGAAGGTCATGACTTAAACAGAGGAAGCTGTATTTTCTATTTTGGTCTGGTTTTAATTTGTGTAATCTTCCCATTAAATATAGCTATTTATGACATTTGTTAAAAGCCTATATTGCTAATTTAACTATAAAAAAATCTAATGGAGTTGTATTGGAAGTTTTCCATAAAATTAATGTCCCAGACTTAATGGATGTCTAAGGTATCATTATTAACGGGAATATTCCATAAACTAAAATCAGACCTTTTTGAATGGGTGATGCGATACGGTTAGATCGGAACTTATTTAAAAACTGGAAAAGAGCCAAAGTACCTAGATATTCAATTTAAACACCTTATATAGGTTAATGCTTTTACAGTATTTTCTTTAATTAGTGCTTTATTAAATGCCCAATTTTACTAGCATGTTGGAGAGAAATACCTGCCAACCTGTGGGTAGAGAGATTTCTTTAAGTGGCAAGCACATTTTTTATCTTTCCTATTCTGCAATGTAACAGATTTCCTATATATTTTTAAGTGGTGCATTGCCTTAGGTAGCATTATTTTAGACACTGTGAAATTGCTTGGCAATATATACTATGGTGTAGCCATTGTTTAATGGAGTGAGAAGTAGAAGCCCACAGCCTTATAAAATGACTAGATATAGTAACACAGCTAGAAATTTGTTTGCTTGCTTTTTAACATTCTGACAGTTTTAATGATTGTGAACAGTTTGAGTAATAAATTATTAAACGATTGCAAGAATTCACAACTACATTACTTCTGAAGTTCATTTCTCCTGAATATTGATTTATTTTTATTCTCCATTATCTAGAATATTGTCTTTATGTAGCTGCATTAGACTTAATGGAAAATATAGAAGGCATCAGGAATCTGAAATATATGATTTATGGATGTGTGCTTGTGTGTATACTTGAAAGAGATTTATATCCCAAACTTCACCAGTTTTCCAGGGCATCCTAGAAAAGATTTTAAATTACGTCAAAACAAATTAAAGCAAAAATATTGGCATCATGGTCCTGAGAGATTCCAGAACATGTAAAAAAGGAATCACCTTTTGTAGTTCTGTAGAGACCTCAAATCTGTTTATCTCTTCTTTTTGGAAGGTTGTACAGTTTCCAGCCTCCATGAAAAGCTGATTTCATTGTCAAAGGTAAGAAAGTATAGGTCTAACAGTAGTTCTTGGTTTTTTTAAATCTTGGCAAGCAAAGGAGGGTCTTCTGGGTCCAAAAATATCCAGAGTACTTCCAATTTCCCCCCAAATTTTGGAAAAATAATTTTGCAAGTATTTTTTCTTAATGCCAAAATTATATCAATCTGGAGATCTAGAAAACCTGATTGATGGAGTTACCATAGAGACAGCTGTTCCCCTTTACCAGCTCTGCCCTTTGGATTATTTAATTTTTGAATTTATTTCTGATCTATTCACAAATTCTTCTGAAAAGCTGAATATTTTGGAGGTTGTCTCACCCTTCCTACTCTAATAGATGATGTATCTAATATTCCTTCAGTTTTGCCTGACAGTACAGCATAATATCAACTAACCCCATGTGTCAAGGGGGGAGATGAGGGGATGAAGGGACTTTGTGTTAATGTACACATGACCACAAAGAAGAAGTTTGTTACAGGGCAATGTGAATATTAATTGCAGGATAATGTAGACGGTGTGAGTGTGTGCTCTTCTCTCCAGGAATGGGATAGATAAAAATTAAATTCAGCGCTCTTTCACATGCCCTCATATTCCATGACTTTGTCACTATGACAACCATTCGGAATTTGGAACAATAAGGCTGTGCCAATCATTTTGATCTTTACTATGTACTGGTTGCCAGGAATTTGTAAAGAATTTAATTCATGGTTAGTGGTGCAGCATGCAAAATTAATCATTGATATATTCAGGAGGCCATATACTGTTCAATTGCCATTTTTCTAATTTCAAAACTGAAATATGATACAGAATGTAGGTATCAATTAAGCTGAAGAGACAGCCTTTCCTTCCATTGATCTTTTCATAGAACATGACAATATTAAAATGAATATTCTTCTCAAAGTGGCATATATTGCACTAATCCCCTCGAACTGCTACCCATTCCTACCTTTTTGAATAACTAAATTGTTATCCAATTCGTGTGAGATAGAAAACAACTTTATATCTTGTGCCAATGGCTGTCTTTTGATGTAGGAGTGCTTTGTAGATTGTGTGTTTCAGCATTTTGGAAAATATGTCAAACTTTGCTATTGTTCCACAATATTTATTAGGAAGATACATTATTGTGCACACTCTTTATCCAGCTAGAATATGCTTAATTTGTAATATTTATTAATAAATAAGTGATTTATTATTTTCTGGGTAGATCATAGCTTCAGAGACAAAAAGCATAGTAATATAGGTAAAAGCAACAGTAAATCTGTTTCCGTAGATGGTTAGTTTAATACCCCTATTAATATGTGCCTTTGCTCCCAGTTTGAATCCTCTTAATAGCATCTAATCAGGCGACAAATGCTTTCTCACTCTCATATATATATATATATATATATATATATATATCTCAATATATACACAGCAACTGAACATACAACTAGGTTAGATTGCCCTTTTGGTTTTATTTAGAACAAGTGTATATACCTGGTAAACATGTGGGCGAGATCCGTGATCCGTTCCTACCATTCCTGCCATTTATTTCATGTTTTCCATTTCTTCGGAAGCACAAAATGGGAAACCCCCCTCCCCACACAAAAATCTGCGGCCTCCAATCTTGCCTCCTTGCATCGGAAAGTGTGTGTGGCAGGGCAGGCAGACAGGGAGGCCTGGAGCTCAGCTGCAGGCGAGCTCTGGGCTTACGTGCAAGCACACCACTTTTCAAGGATAGTGTGTGTGTGGCATGGCATGCAGGCAGGCCGAGAGAGCGCTCATGCCTACCAATACTTACAACCT
The DNA here is from genome assembly GCA_030556195.1 of Anolis apletophallus. Taxonomy (NCBI): domain Eukaryota; kingdom Metazoa; phylum Chordata; class Lepidosauria; order Squamata; family Anolidae; genus Anolis; species Anolis apletophallus. The sequence goes on from JARBWK010000010.1 coordinate 50,640,219, forward strand.
CTTACTCTAGACTAGAAACAGCAAGTGCCAGATAAGAACATGCATCAGGAAGGGTAGTCAGTGGGTAAGAAACCCCCCATAATAGTCTGATTTTTGGGCTCCAAAATGAAAGAACTGAAAACAACCCTCCCAATTTTGGGCGGCTTACAAAAAATGGATCGGGGCCCCCACAGAAGCCGGAACACGAAACGGGACAAGATTTAACTTGAATGCTCATGTCCAGTACCTGGTGTTGCCAAGGTGTAGAAGGGGCCTCTGTCTCCCTGCTTTCATTCTTTCTTTCACTTTCCCTCCCCACATATCTTTGTCCCTTTTCTTTTTCATTCTTTCTTCCCTCTTTCTTCCCCTCCATCCCTCCCTCCCTCCTTCTCCCTTTTTTATTTTCCTTCTTTGCCTCTTTTTTCCATTCCCTATCCTCTCCTTTCTCCAGTTCTGTGAGGATCTAGCTCATAATGTCTCCATGGCAACATGGCTCTCTTTGTGGTTCACTCCATCCTTCCTCCCTTCCCCTCATATGTGTCTCATCTTTCTTCTCCAGTGACATCACAGAGGGCCACTTCACCTAGCTACAGCCTTTGTGGTACAAACAGACAGACAGACAGACAGACATACTACAACACACACGTGTGTGTGTGTGTGTGTGTGTGTGTGTGTGTTGATTATGGCTTCCCCTCATTCCCCTCTCCAGGTAAATAAGTTGCTTTTTATTTCTGCATGTTTGTCTACATTAATTTAAGAAATACTAGTAGTTGCTCATTAAATCTTCCACAAATCAGGTGGGATGTGCATGTCCCAGCTGATCCCTGAGTTCTTAATAATCCAACAAAATTTAACTAATGTATATGGTCTTTTGAGTTATGAGAACTAAAAGAAAAGGCAAATTTATTTATTTCTTTTTTGTTTTAATCCTCCATTTCTTTAAGGAGGTCTTTAAAAGCAGTTCTTGGCAATTCGGAAACTTTTTAGCAGGTAGACAGACTAGCGTGCTGAGAGAAGTATTAGTCTTCTATGGCAGCCTATTAGTAATTCTTTGTGGTGAGAATCTTATGGAGAAAAGCCCCATCCATATAGAAAGTAAATCCCCCTCCCGGAATTGTAACATTTCATGTAAAGCCCACAAGAGAGCTGTAGCTATAGGGATAAAATGATATTTTTGTTTTATTTTATGATTTAATTGCTTTTTTTCTAAGATAAGTTTTTCTCATGAGTCCTATGTGCCAACTTGGTTGGAAAGCAAATAGAGCCAATGCCTGTAGGTCACATTTCCATCTCCATTTCATAACAGAATTTCTATTCCATTAATGAAAGGTTATATCTTGGAGCTACAGCATCAGAACACATGAGATCACTTTCTTTCCAAAAGGGAAAACCAAAGCCATCAGCTTATAAACATGTCCTTTTTTACATTTTGAAAGACAAAGGAATTAACTCAATGTACTGTTGCTGTCGTGATTGCTTTTTAGAAGAAAAAAAGAAAACTTTGTATATTTCCTTTATATTTTTGTATCCAATTTTTAAATTAAAAGTCTTAATATGAATCCCGGCTATGCAAAACAATATGTGCCCCTCTATTTATATCGACAAATAATTGGCAAATAATTGTTCACAGATCATCAATGTTTTAATGAGTAGCAGTGATATAAACTATTGTGGGTCATCAGGTTTTGTGAGCTTTGATCAAGCTAAAGTCCCTTCTAATTTCTTCTTTCGAAATGTTAAAAGATGCAATTTTCACAAAACACATATTAATATTTTAGTGTTGTCAGAAATAAAGGAACCAACAAAACTAGAGTTCTAAGCTGAGTTATTTATTTATTTATTTATTATTCGGGTTTCTATGCCGCCGACTCCCTGAGGCTCGCGGCGGCTCACAGGAACCGAAGGTACAACTACACACAAGCAATGCGATAAAACATCTAAGACAATTAAACAGTCAAAACAGCAAAATACAAAACCCCCAGGTACAGTTCAGAAATTAGATAGCGTGACACCCCAGGACAGCGGCTAAAGCGGAACATGGGCAGGACCTACTCACCGAAAGCCTGCTTAAACAAATAAGTTTTGCAGGCGCGTCTAAACGGGAGCAGGTCCTTTATAGCCCGCGTCCCAGCCGGGAGGGCGTTCCACAGCGTAGGAGCTATAACGGAGAACGCCCTCCGGTGAGTAGATGTCAGTTTAGACGATTTCGCCGAGGGTATCTCTAACAAATTAGCATCCTCGGAGCGTAGTGATCTCGGGGGACAGTGTGGGGTGAGTCGGTCCCTCAAGTACGCTGGCCCCAGGCCATGCAAGGCCTTAAAGGATAGAATTGAAAGAGTCTTTAATTCATGGAGCAATGATCTTTACATGCTAATATATAATACTGGTGGTAGCTTCTAATGATTTGGAATGACCTTATGAGTTAAGACACAGAGTTTTGTGATTATTGAGCATCACAAAACTTTTGGTATCATGGCTGAATTTGGATAGCTCCTTGCTTAACTTACTTATACACAGTATGTACATTGTACACATTTTAAAATAGGATGGTCACACACTAGGAGCACAGTTGCCTCACTGCTTCTGGGGAGAGAGGTGCAGCTTCACACCTGGGTGTAGTTATCCTAACTCCTTTGAAAGTGGGAACAAGATGAGATGGAATATGGACTTGCGGTTCAATGGCTCCAGCCTCTTTGCATTTCCAGGAATTCACAGCCTACACTTATTATGGGCCCTTCTGGTTACTTTGCAGTTGCGATTTTACAAATTATGATGATGATCCACACTAAACTAGTTAGGTAAAGTAGTTGTACTGCTAATAAATATTGATGATTTAATTTGATGTAGACACTAGGCATGGTTTCGAATCCAAAAATGGCGATTCTAAAATCAAATGGGGGGATTTTTTTGATTAGTAAAGAAAGACTTACAAAAAATTTTCCAAAAATTTCTAAAATGTAACTTAATTACTAACGAAATTCGTTAGTAGTTTGTATGCCAGCGCATGCGCATTCCAGATGGTTTTGGCCTACAACTCCCAGAAATCCTAACAGCTGGTAAATTGGCTGGGATTTCTGGGAGTTGTAGGTAAAAAAACTTGAATAAATCACACTGAATTCTAGATGGGACTCTCCAAGTAGGAAGGAGGGAGGGAGGGAGCGGGTATTCTATTCTTGGAAGCAGCAAAGAAAAGGAGGAGGAGCCCCCTCACTCCTCACTGCTCTCTCTCACCCCGATCCCGAGGGAGCGAGGGCCCAAGTTTGCCCAGGCTGGTCATATACCTACATTCCATGCACATGCAATAATACAGCAGTAATAACAATGGGTATAAGAAGAGGTAAAATTCAAACCGAAGTATTCTGACTGGTCCCTCCTCAAACTGCAAAGGCTCTTCTCTGAGCCCGGAAAAGGCAAAACCCGGGCACAGCATTTGCTTCCTGGGTGCACACACATACATATTCTTTGGGGGGATTTGGTGCATAATCTTCTCTATGAGCCCGGGATTCTGCAGCAAATCCCCCCCCCCCCCAAGAATATGTATGTGTGTGCTCCCAAGCAGTAAACGCTGGCTTTTCCCCCGGGCTAATTTCCCGGGCTAATAAGAGAAGAGCCCGTTTGCACCGCATGAGGAGAGACCAGTCAGAATACTTCGGTTTGAATTTTACCTCTTGTTATTGTTATTACTGCTGTATTATTGCATGTGCATGGAATGTAGGTATGACCAGTTGGATTACTTATAATATTAGGCACTTACAGTAGCATTCATTCTATTATACATTAGGTTGGTTTCTCACCCCAATACTCTTTGATGCTTTAGAATGATCCTGGCAGGCAGGAGAGGCAGGGAAGCCTGGAAAAAATGTAAACAGAGAGGTTTACTCAGAAGTAAATCCACAAAGGAGGGCCCTTCATCCAAAGTGCCCTCCTTTGCAGATTTACTTCTGAGTAATCCTCTCTGTTTACATTTTTTCCAGGCTTCCTTCCAGCCGAAAGAAGGAGCGAGTTTAGGGCTTGCCTTGCCATAATATTTATTGGCAAGGGAAGCGGGAGGGTGGTGAGAGAGAAGGAGGGTGCCCCCCCCCCCTTACGACCTAATAACGACACTTAAGAAAATCCTGGCCCCCTGGCGTTCCAGGTGCGGAAATACTCGAAAGTAGCATTTCTTACGAATTTCTTACGAAACGAATCATTTTCATAACTTTTTTCTCATGCCTAGTAGACACACATTCTAGTAGAAATTTTATGATTTGTTTCTTGCAGTTGATTTAGATTGAATAGGTCATCTTCAACAATTAGCCCAGGGATTCTGTTAAGGGATAAAGTTAATAAGCACCCATTGGGCACCCATTCAATCATCCATTTCAGGTTATTCCATGGCATCTCATTCTTTTATCTAAGCTCTTCAGAATTGGTAGGTAGGATGTATATGATTTTTGGCTTAGGTTCACTCACCTTCATCGAGGATGAATAGTAAAGATCTCCCAGAGCATTTTTGTGCATGAGGTTTGTTATTCATATTAGAAATCTTTTCATCTTGTGTGGAGTTGAAACATCTCATAACATACATTGTTGAGACACAAGTTTTCATTGGAGATTAGAAAATTTGTGAATATTATTTGTGTCTTGCATTTTATGTCTGTTCAAAATTTGAAGACTATTAGCAATTTGGGACTTATTTTGTGTGAAATTTGTGGGGATTTTTTTTGGTGGGGAAAAGACTTTCTTTCTGGACATTTCGAAGGAAATTGCTAAAATTCCCCCTCCCCTCCTTGGGAATGAAGTTAGCAAAAATATTTAAAACACATCCCTATCTGTAGGTAACATTGAGGATCCCATGATACCAATCTTCATGGAGATTAATCTTGGATAAAAAAGAGTGAGAATTAATTCAGAGAAAGAGATAGGCAGTATTTTATTAAATTTGGGAAATGCAGTCCTAAATATAGTAGGCAACCAGCAGCTGCATGTCACAGCTTTTAATTAAAATAAAGCTATCCAAGTCTTAAAATACCTGAACATATGGGCCAGCAAAGTGATTCAGTACATTGGCAAGGATATTAATGACTCTTTTCTAGGCATAATGGATTGGAGCCAATGTTTTTATACTAGATGCTTCTTGAAAGCATTTCCCATTGGCGGTGTGACTGCAAGTTCCAGTGAAGTCTTGAACATTTCAATCTGCCAGTTGGGTAAGATCTGCTGGAATGAGAGTTTCCATATAATGTGCTTAGTATTTCTAAACTAGAAGTAAAGGGTTCTGAGCTCCAAATTCACCTCTTTCTTTCTACTCACAGCCCATGCACATCATTTAGCACAGGCATAATGTGTGTGGGAAGATACCCAGTCATGAACCTGGCCACTCCATTCTGCATTATCGCTCCCTAACAAACACTTTCAAATTCCAGTAGTTTAATCGTAACAGTGAGATGACGAGAATTGCAACAGTACAACTAGGATAGATGTTGTAGTCAAATGCAGGTAAAGGCCCTTGGATTGGAGAAGGCTAATATTAGAGAATTATGTCACTCAAGACCCCAGGTTAAGCTAAAAAGATGAGAGAGGGCACTCTCTCCTTGATAACATCAATTTTATCTTATTGCTTAATTCAGGCAAATGGAACTTCACATCTAAATTTAAATATAAATCTGCATACTTCCCAAAGCTGTTTACTAAATGTATGTATTTTATCTATTTACCATATTTATACCCTATCTTTCTCAACCTCTTAGGGTACTCAAAGTGGCTTACATAAATATAGGCAACGATTCAATGCCACGTAAACATGCATACATAGTAAAATAAACATATACATCAAAACAGTCATTTAAAAAATTCAAACTTTAATTCTTATTGAAAACACTTATTAAAGCACACTGGGTCCCAATTAAAAAGGAAGATGGACTAATAGCTGCATAACAGCATGACTTCTGCAACATCAAGAAGCCAATGTTTCTCAGACAGCATGCCTTGTGAAATTCTAGATTTGTAATGGCTCCTTGTATTCTCCTCCCCATTATTTCCTTCCCCCTCCCTCAAGGCATCTGAACAAAGTCAGCAACATGAAATACCATCATTCACTGCCTACTTTGGCCACCTGCCCTGTGGTTTGCCGTAAGACAGGGTGATTCAGCCCCAGGCTAGGAAATGTAAAACAGTCTTAAAATTTGGATCCTGTGGTATAATGGTGGCAGAAAAGATATTCCCTCATATTATAGACACAATATATCTAATCACATAATAGCTGGTGTGTGGTGTTTGGCAGGCATCCCAGAACAAGAGACAGATCTGATCAATATGAAACATTCAGGAGGAAATGGAGCCAACAAAATGGGATAAGATGGGAATTGTGATGGGTTCTATCTTAAGTAACAGTGTGTACTTTAAATATTGTGAACGCTGGGCTCATTATGCTTCAGTAAATGTACAAAAGGATATTTCAGCTCTTATCTAATGTACATTACTTCCAGGGAAGATGGGGGGGGGGGTTGTTGTAGGTTTTTCGGGATGTATGGCCATGTTCTATAAGCATTGTCTCCTGATGTTTTGCCTGCATCTGTGGCAAGAATCCTCAGAGGTTGGGAACCTGACAACCTCTGAGGATACTTGCCACAGATGCAGGTGAAACATCAAGAGAGAATGCAGCTTTTCTGCCATTATCAATCAAGACCTTTTTTGAGGGGAGGGGAAAGTTGCTTTGTTTTCTTACATTGCTCACACTTGGCTCAGCTATAAATCCTCTCCGTTGGTGCCCCCTTGTAGTGGAGGAGAGGCTTGCATACCCTAATGAAGTTGTGAGCTATGCTGGCGGTGGTATAATAGCCACTGGTAGGGCCTCCCATGCCAGACAGGTCACAACCGAAGGGTCTGACAAAGAGCAGGATGGGCTCTCTAGCCTTTTGGCAACCATCCTAGGAGAAGAAAAACTCTGATTTCAAACCGGGGCAGATGGTGCTCATTTAACCCTGTAAGGTCAACCATCTAAGAGAATGTCACACCCCAAGGGTTCCAAGGGCCTCAGACAGCATTTTTCCTGGGGTCTGCATTTTGCCCGCCTGATTCTGAGAAGCTTTCCAGCACAGCTGTGTTAACTCCCAGCCCCTGTCAGGGGCCTCTTTACTGCTATCCTGCACTGTCCAAGGGAGATGCCATGCCAAAGGCATGCCAAGGCCAACCAAAGCCCACGAAGCTGATAGCAGAAGCGAGCACTAGGAGCTGGGAGCGCTACTCCCCAGCCCAGGTGGCCTGGTCTAATGAGCTCCCGCATTCTTCGAGACTGAGGTTCTCAAAACAGCCCAAAAGCTATCCATCACCAGTTGTGACGTTCGACGCAGTTCCAGAATGCTATAATTGCCCAAGGCGCCTTGCAATCCTTGTCTCTTTCCAACATTGCATCCACCATGGGCTAAGAGAAAGACCGCTGCGGCCTCTCCCCCCAGGGAAGGCCGGCCAGTCACTTACGAGCTGGTTTGTCGCTGCTCTACCTTGCCTGAAGCCTGTTTCATCTACATCGAAGTCGTGCATAGCCTTCCCGCCAGATCGCTATTGGAACTGGAGAGAAAAGTCTGTACGACCTTCCCAGCAATTGCTGACACCGGAGGGATCTCCGCAGGCTGTTGCTCTGCCCTGTGTCCAAGCCAGCATTCCTGGCCTCCCTGCGTGTGGCCAGGAATCCAAGGAAGATGGCCTAGCTACTTGTGGGCTCGCTATCCAATGCCTGCCTGGATTCTCTCCGCTTCAAGTTAGCTGTTTGCTGCTAGAGTCAAATCTTAAAGGAAACCCTGCATCCAGTCAAGTCAAGACATCAGCGGTAAGCCTTTTGAGCTCCTTAAGTGTTGCTATGGGATCACTTGCTAATGACTGGACATTGTTAGTTAAGAGACCAAAGCCATTAGCATCACTGCCTTCGGGCACTCAAGACCTTGCATCTGTAACCCTGCTTTTGTCTGTAACAAAAGACTACAGCGAATTGCTAGCCGCTTCAATGCAGCCCCAGTAATTCAACAGGGACCTTCTTTTAGGGACCTTCTTTACATCCAGTTTGAGTTTCAAGACTTCCTTCGCATGGGACTCCATCTGTGAAGGGGCGGTAATATTTCCGCATTGACTTTGCCTGCAGTACCTAAAGCCGCCTGATCTTCTTGCGCCGATCAGGGGGCACAGAGACTATCGCATCCCGCATTTGTTCCTGCATTTCCTCCGCTTGAGATCCTGCTGTTGCCTTGCTGATTCCAGTATTTGCCTGCTGAACTTCCTAGCATTCTTCGAACGGGGCTCAGCCTTCTTTCACCGGCTGGGTCTCCACAAAGATCATCTAGCTGAACCCGGCCTGTCACTGGCCCAACGCTTCCCTGAATCCTTCCTTTGGCATCCGGCTTGTTATCCGTCAGCGGCTCTATTGCAACGAGTCACTGCAGCCCTGCTGTTCCTGTTTTGATACGGGACTATTTACTCCTTGCTGATACCTGTTGACCTGCCATCCAAAGGCCCCATAAAGACTGCCTTTGAACCAGTAGATCTTGCCTGCTACTTTAAAGGCCCTATATATGCCTTCAAGCTTTCTATTGTTTCCTGCACAATAAAACCCGGTTGTACCCTTGCTCTTGTGTGGTCTCCAGAGTGTTCAAGTGCCAGGGCCCGAGTGGGGGGCGACAGAGAAGGAAACTCGAACCAAACCTACGACCTGAGAACCTTGCTGCCACCGTCCCAGCTTGCTAGGTCCCGGCAGACGAACCTTTGGTTTAAAGGGTGAAGCCAGTTCTGTGCACGCTGTGCTCCACCAGAAAAATCTATTGCACAGGCTCGAAGGACATATCCAACCTCTGAATCATCAATGTGCTTGTGGAAAGTGTGGGGTGAGTCCTTCCTGAATCTTCGTTCGCGAAGAAAAGCCAAGAATACTCAGTGATATCACTTTTCAGTTAAAAGTGACTAGCTAAATTCACTTCCCAGCGAGGTTAGACTGCCACCCTCTGCAATCTCATTCTGCAGACAGGTGAAGATGTTTCTGTTTTGACTTTCATCCTGTTTTGAAAAACTGCAGAGTGCCATGGCATTGGAGGGGAGGGGAGCAGGAGGCTGCCACCCTGTGTCCCCAGGCTGCCCAAGCTCAAGGAACATAGGATGACAGTGTATTAATGTAATGATAAGGGTAGGTTTTTGTTAGATCCTAGTTCCATACTGTGTGGTGTCGGAAGACATGGGGTGGTGGTTCACAAGTGGGAATGAGGGGGGGGGGGTTTGTTGGGGAAATAATAATTGTATTTTGAGTAACTAAGTTTTTTGGGCTGTTTGGCCATAATCCAGTAGTATTCTTTCCTGACATTTCATCTGCATCTGTGACCAGCATCTTCAGAGGTCTGTTGGAGATGAGGCCAGTGGGGTGTGTGCGTGTATCTGAAATGTCCAGGGTGGGAGAAAGAACCCCTGTATGTTTTGACTGTTGCAATTAGCAGCTAGATTAGCCTTGAGTAGACTTGCAGCTGCAAAGTCAATAAGCAGGGGTATTTGTATAGAAGACTGTTGTTTGTCTGAAAGCATCCTTTGTTTACCTGGCACTTGATTGTTTGCTGTTTGGAATTCCCCTGTTTCTGTGTTCTTTATTTACTGTCTTGATTCTGGTGTTTTTTAAAATACTGGTTACCAGATTTTGTTCATTTTCATGGTTTCCTCATTTCTGTTGAAATTGTCCACATGGTTGTGAAGGTCAATGGGTTCTCTGACATGATGGTTATCAGAGTGGTCCAGCATTTCTGCATTCTCAAATAATATTATGTGTCCAGATTGGTACATCAAGTACTCTGCTACAGCTGACTTTTCTGTTTGTATTAATCTGCAGTGTCTTTCATGTTCTTTGATACGTGTTTGACTGTTGCATTTGGTGGCTCCTATGTAGACTTGTCCACAGCTGCATGATATATGCTAGACTCCTGCAGTGGTTAGACGGTTTCTCTTATCTTTTGCTGAACATACCATTGGTTGAATTTTCTAAGTGGGTCTGTAGATTGCTTGTAGGTTGTGTTTCTTCATCAGCTTCCCTATGTGGTCAGTATGATGTATGGTAAGATACTTTTCCTCTGGGTCGATCTTTGCCTTTACTCTTGTGGCTCGTTCTTTTGTGATGCCTGTAGTTGAGTACCCATTGGTCTGTAAAGCCCAGTTTGTGTGGTTCAGTTCACCTTGGAGGAGGTGGGGTTCAAAGATTCTTTTTGCATTTTCTACCAGGACTTTAATTGTGCTTCTTTTTTTAACCTGGGTGATGGTTGGAGTTTTTATGTAGGTATCTATTAGGCTTTCCTTCAGCTTAGGTTAACTCAGGGCAAGTCTACATCAAAGTGAGCTTGCCTCTCATTACCCTGAATCAGCCTCATGCAGTGCTTAGCCATCATATGGCTGATCCATTTCTACAGCGACCTAAATGCTCAATGTAGACATGTCCCAAGATTCTTCTTATCAGGATTTCTTGATGCACATAAAAACATTTTGGAACAAGTTTTTGAATATTTTTTCTTGTCCCTCCTTTGAGCCTTTAAGCATGTTATATAATAAGGCTGTGCACAGATCTATTTTTCAAAATGGGCGCCAGCTGTTCCTGCTCTTTTGGCTAGCTGTAATAATGGCATGGCTGCCACTGCATTTTTTTCCAGCTGCAACTGATCAACTGACCACAGCCACCTTCGGTTTCATTCTGCTACACATGGAGACAAACCTGTGCACCTGCATTGGGGTTTCCCTGTGAGACTTACCTATTGAGCCAATCAGAACAGATGTGTTTTAGCCAAGCTGGGCCTCCATTTTTCTTTTTGTGTGAACAGGCTTCTGAGAGAGAGAGAGAGACAGAGAAAGTGCTCCAGTTCACTGGTGATCTAAATTGTCAGTGCTGCTTGCAGCTCTGCATCGCTTACCTTGCTTTATGACTTACATTTCAATAAATAAGCCTGTTTAAACACTTAATAAACTGCTAAAGATGGTGCCCTTCACACAATGGAAGCTTCAAATGTGGAGTGGAGGTATCTTGCTATTTTTAAAAATAGCAAGATACCTCCACTCCACATTTGAAGCTTCCATAAAATAAGGAGATAATTTATATCTTTTTTTAAAGGATAGCTAATGCTCCTTCAGAGGATGTAGCTCCCACTGAAATAGGTGTTTAAAATGGGTGCCTTAATTCAGCTTCATTGAAAGGGTATTGAGGGCAAATGACCCCAGAAAAGGTGATTTTTTAAAAGAATGATGCCCTAAAAATGACAGAAAGGGCACCCTCAAAAGTTCCCTCATTGTTACCAATGGGCCGGATCTTCCCAGAGGGAAAAGGAACAGAATTTTACTTGATCAAATTCTGGAGGTTCTCAAAAAAAGAAAAAGAAAACCAACAACAAAGAGATTGGGAGGCGGGGGAACACAGAAATCAGGACACTGAAAATAGCACAGGGTTTTACTAAATTGCACACCCCTACTAAATATGCACAGGGTTCCCTACAGATTGAACAAATGTGCTTACACTGACACAGGTGCATACTACAATCCTGATTGTATTAGATCTGCTGAAGAAAGAGGAAGTACAGATAACATAGTTGACTTTTTTCAAAACTTGAGGATTTGTTATCAGAGAAACACTCAAGCCCCAAGAGGCAATGTCACTATTATTGGTCTTAGTCCAGATTGCCTACCAGGCCACCCAAATGACCTGGTAGTCCACTAGACCTAGTTCAACCTCATAGCAATGCTGCTGCACCACCAATTCCTCGTATGTAGGTTAATTAGGCCATGCTCCCAGCTATAGGCGAAAAGGATTACCAAGATGCCCTTCAGATCTCATGGAAGCATTATTGTGTTGCAAAGCTAGTTCTCAGTTTTGCAATCTACCAAGCCCTGTGCTCCCTCAGACCAATCAACCTGAAATTCCTTTTTTTCTGCATCACTGTACAGAAGGCTACTTTGTTTACAAGACTCTCAATAATCTCACTTGCCCAACTGCAAAGGTTGAAAGAGAACAATGCTGATCCAGAGTGAGCCCTCCTAGCTCTTTTCCCCGTGTTGAAATTGTTACAGTAATTGCATTGCCACTCTACATTTCATCTCCTTCCAGAAAAATGCAAGCCATGGAAGTCGGGGGTGAAGCAAAATTGGAGAAGATATAATTATTACTATGTAATATAAATGGTGATCCCTAGCCATAGTTTCAATTCCTTCACTGGGATGAAGACTCATTAGCCATCATGCTTCACAGAGATTGATGAAACCATTTCCATGGACAGTTTGATGTACAAAAATGTAGCAGTTTATTGGTGCCAAACTGGGCTACTGCAAGCTGGTTAAATATTTAAAAAATTAAACTTCATATAGGGTTTGAGCTCTTTCCTACAACTCTGGAGACAAGGGTTAGATAACCCAATTTGTTATGGAAACTCATTGGAGTGAGTCACACATTCTCAGTCCTAGAAAACTGTGATGGAGTTGCCATAAATCAGAAATGACTTGAAGGCTTTTATCCTTTAAGAACAACAACAAGGCAACATACATGATAAGTACTTCAACAGAGTCCTCAAAAATCAGTTGGAAATAGCTCTCTTTCTCCCTATCAATTTCAACGGAAGCATAATTAGATTGTTAGGTTCTCTTTGATCAGCACTCAATGTCAGCAACCAGGAACAGTACCATCCCCCAGGCTCAACTCCATCCCTCTACTAGTTGGAGGTAGTAGGGAACTTCTTATAAGTGATGTTCAAAGTGAACCTTATTGGATCTAATAATTTCAAGAGTATATCTCCACAGAAACATTCCAGAAATAACTGTAACATATGGATTAATTTGTTTGGGAAAATTTGGATACATAAATGACAAATCTAAGAAACAGTTCCAGTGAGATTAATCAGTGAGTCAAAATGGATGTTTATAATAACCACAGGATGAAATTAGTTTTTAAGTAATTATCTCAAGATGGAAATAATAATTTAAGTGCCCGTTTATGTTGGTGATATGTGAAATGTAAAACAAACCAGGAATATTTAGTTTCAATTTTTTTTATCTGTTAACAATTGTTTTTGAGATTATGGATGGCATTGGCTACAAAGATTTTTCTAAGGTTGCTATCTATTAACGATTGTTTTCAGATTACAGATGACTACAGAGACTTTTACTATATACCCATAATTATTGTGATTTCCATTTTCTTATTGCATTATCCTCATGATGTAATACAATCTCCTGTACAGTTCCATTCTATGCATATTTGTTGCAAAGTAAATCAAACTCTGTTCAGTAGAGATTACTCCTATGTAAGATAACATTGTCAGAATTTCCCCTCAGTTTTGAAAATAGTTAATCATGCATGTAAGAACCTCCCTTCTGATGCAAGGAGAAGTACACAATTCTGCTTGCTTTTCTGGAATGTGCTTATAATTGCCTTGATTTTAAAATATATATTAAGTACTTTGAAATCCTAGGCCATGCAAACATATTGCATATTTAGCAAACAGGGCAGAAAGGAAAAGAAGAAAACAGGCCCCCTTTTCCATATGAAGAATATATACCTGTAGTTTGTCTTCACATTTGCCCTGCAGAAAATATTGTTTTCACATGTCTCTTCAAAACATCCTGTATACTATGGACATATGGTTTTCCACGTGTATTTTATCAGTGTTCAGTCTAAGCATGGGATCCCCCAGAGAACATAGTATACGTACAAAACCTGATATTTCAATTTGCCCTTGAGAGTATGTAACTCAACTCAGTGTAATTACAACAATAGTAACAAGTGATAACATTACTATCCAAACACCACATGCAACTTTTTAGGATTTAATCCAAAACTATAAATGTTGTCTAGAGACATATTAAACAACATGAACATAATTCCACTACTCTGGGAACCTACATGCTTGCTGCTTTTACTAGTGTCACACTGTCTCATTAGTGCTTTCAGTTAGATCCCCTGGTTTCTACTTTTCCTCAGTTACCATGATAAATAGCTATATTAAAATAATACTACTGCACAATGTTTTGTCTGTAATATTCAGCAAGGAAAGGCAGAATGGGCAGAGGTAGGAATTCAATGGAGATGCTTGGGTTTCCCTAGATTTATCTTGCAGCCTCTCATTCAAATTTTCATCATAAAACAATCTTTATCACACTGGCTATGTTTGGAACCATTACAAAGAACAGATGCTAATTTTGATATATTTTTCTCATTGCTAAGTTTTCTAGATGAATGCTGGAAAACTTACTTTATCCCTTTTGACCTAAGTAACATGTTTTCATAACTATAGGCAATCCATCAGAACCAATGTAGACACGATCTTCTTCTCTAGTTCCTGGTGAATAATGTCTACCACCTAACAAAAGATGTACCTGTGTGACAGACAGCCCTAGAACTTGATTTTTTATTGAGCTAAGATGGGCAAATACTTAGTGGACAATAAGGTTATGCACATATTCATTTGGACTGAAATTAATTCAGAAAATTTGGTGATTTGTTTGCTAAATCCCCAAAAAACAGGATGGCGAGGGGGGTGGAGAGGCAGAAGGCTGGCCAAAACAAATCAAAAGTAGCTGTATCTTTTGGTTACTGGAGAGAATGGGGTTGTACCTGAGAGGCCTGCTGCGGGGACTCTTGTAGATAATGGGGTTAATTGCACTGTAGCATCTCTTCTTTCTTCCTCCTGGCAGCAGCATCCATTTCTTCTGGAAAGCTTCCCTAGGTCCCTCCTCCAGAGAGGGCCCTGCTACGAACTCACTTTCCAAGCAGCACTTGCATGGGGCAGGCACTGAGAAATCTTTGATCTATTCTCAGTGCATGATTGGAATAGAAGGTGTTCTTTCTCCATGTTTCTCAGCCAGTAAAATACCTGGTTGTGTCCATGCTCTGAGTGATTGAGAATGGACACAACCGGCAACTACAATTCCCAGAACCCTCTCTTGTGGTTTGTCTTATTTTTAAATGTCATGGTAAAAACTTAAAACATTTTTTTTAAAAAAAATCAGAAGATTGATTAATTGTTATGAAACTTGGCATGCCTGCACTCATAAAGGTCGTATACAACTGAGGTAGGTTTCATGAAGATAAGCCTAAAAATGACAGAAATTAGCCTTTAAATTTTCCCCATTGTAGCCAATGGGCTGAATTGGCTACAAAATTGCACCCCTCCCCCCAATTTCAGCAATTTCCTGGTAAACAGACTGCATGTGTACTGATTTGTTTTGTGCCAACTGTATCAATGAATAAAAAATGAATCTATCTGCCTATGGGAATCAGATTTCCGAGACCATGAAATGTGACATATATGCCAAGGAAAACATAGGAATGTACAACTCAGGGTGCTTCCAGACATGTCAAAAACCCTGAGCAGAAATGCGTAATAATAACCAGTTTCCGTTCAATTCGGTGACCCCACCCCCAACCCGAACTCTAGGTTTTCCCTCAGGGAGTGGCTACATGGCATTCCAGATCAAATAAAGGTTGACCTGGGATGTCATCTAGCCCCCCCTCCCACCCAAAAAAACTTAGCAGAGATAGCCTGGCAGCCACAGAGCCTCTCCAGAGAGTCCTATTGAGTTGAGGAAAATCCCTTCTCTGTCACCTGATGCACCATTTCCTCAACTCAGGAGCACTCTCTGGAGAGGCTTCATACCTGTCAGGCCATCTCTGGCAGGTCTTGGAGTCCAAATAGTGGGCTGGGGGAGGGTTGGGTGTCCTCTTGCACCTTTGAGCTCCAGTAGCCCAAAAGTCTGAGATGGTTGTGCAGATTGACACCTGAGATTGTGTGATGTGATGTGATGTGATGTGGTCTCGAGAGTCAACCCACACAGGGCCAACAGATGGTAAGATACAGACTTTATCTTAAGATACTAAACTTACTAAGTGTTTAATTAATGCAGAGTAAACTGGTCAAACCCAATTTACTCCTCATTAATTCACTTTTACCGAAGGCGTTGTTTGGATGCCTCAGGTAAAAGCAAGACATGTCTTGCATTTAAGGCCTGTCTAGAAGGGTCTTCAGATTTTGTTGTTATTAAAGTATAAAATGATTAATATTAATGTGACAATATGTTTCAAGTCTTCAGTCATTAGGTGGCTTATATAACCAGCACATAGTTTTTCAATCAATTTGTTTGAATCAACACAGTAGTCCAGTAAACTACTAAAGTTAAAGGGCTGCCCTTCTCTTCCAGTTTACATAGTCCCCTTACATATGTGGAGTGGGTAGACCCTTCCATCACTTGACTCATGGGCATGGCAGGAAAAAAGTGCCAGTAGCCATGAATTTCTTCAGAATGCACAATGACTCCAGTTATGCAACACAACTTGAACTCTTTGCAGCATCAAACTAAGAACTATTTCAGCTCATACAAATCGAGTTACTTTACTAGTTTCATATCAATCCTCATTGAATTCACTAGTTATAGAGTGCTCTGAGTGACACATTCCTGACAGAACAATGTTGATTCTTTCTTATAGATAAAAATTGAAATCTGATGTTACAATGGAGTTTCTTCTAATTCTCCCATGTTGCATATGAATTATTAACAGAGAATATAAACTTTGACTGATAAATGGGAAAATATAGTTACATTTATCATAGATCAATGACTGTCTTAAATAGTAGAACTATAATGATCATACCTGAATTTTGCTCTCTAATTCATTTTCCTACATATAGACTTGCCTTATGGCAGTAGGTGGGTAAAGGTGAGAAGAAGGAGAGACCAGAGGCATTAAATTATGGGACACAGTAATCACAGTTAGCTTCTCAAACCAAATATAGTTCTTGGTTTATTTCCCACCATCGTCAGTTGATTTACGATAACCCCACCACCTCACTTCAACCAAAAAGCTATCAGTCTTGTTCTGATTCAGCTAATTTGCACAAATAAATCTCTAGTGTTAAAAAACATGTGCCGCATTGACATTTGAGTTGTAAATTTTTCCAAGACCTTTGATACTTTGTTTTAGACAATTGGTTTTATATGAGCAGGATAACAAAATCTTTACAATTAATTTGGTAGGCTTTGGGAAATACTGCTGAATACATTACAAACTAAATATGCACTTAAAGACAGAAAAATAATATTATTTGAAGTAACATATACCTTGTGTTCTCTTTTGAAAATCAGGTTTCACACTGAACTACTGTACATCTTTTTTATTTCTTTCCCTTCCTCCATCCTGTGCTTTAGATTTTTCTGTTAAGTAGCACATGCTGTTTTATCTATTGTGCATGTTTATCTATTGAAAAGTTAAATAAGAACATAAGAACATAAGAAGAGCCATGCTGAATCGGACCTCAGCCCATCTAGTCCAGCATTCTGTATCACACAGTGGCCCCCAGTTGTACACGGGGATCTCGAGCAGAAGGGAGGGCAAAACCCTAACCTGCTCCCGACCCCCACAACCAGTACCCAGGGAAATCCTGCCTACCTCAACCAACTCCGAGGTGGCACTTGAATGTCCTTTTCAGTAACTACCGATACACTTGGTATCCATGAATCTGTCTAATCCTGCCTTGAAGTTGTTCAGGCTGACAGCTGTCACAACCTCTTCTGGAAGTAAATTCCATAACCCAATGACCCTCTGGGTGAAGAAATATTTCCCTTTATTAGTCCTAATTTTCCTACCTTGGAGCTTCAGGGAGTGCCCTCTAGTCCTAGTGTTTTGTGACAAAGAAAATAATTTTTCTTTATTCACCTTTTCTATCCCATGCATGGTTTTATACACTTCGATCAAGTCACCTTTTAGACGCCGTCTTTCAAGGCTGAAAAGACCAAGGCGTTGCAACCTGATTTCATAAGGGAGCCGCTCCATCCCTTGGATAATTCTTGTTGCCCTTTTCTGTACCTTTTCCAGTTCCGTTATATCCTTCTTAAGGTGCAGAGACCAAAATAATGAAGGACATGATTTAAAGACTTCACTTAAAAAAACTGAAGAAATAGTAAGAATTAGAACACAAGGGAAATAGCTCCCTATATGTTATTAGACAGAAAAATTCAGTAGCTTAAACCACCTTAGCTAATGGTGAGGAATAAGGGGAGTTGCAATGTGACAACATCTGGAGAGCAGCAATGTTCACTCTTGATTTAAGGGTCCATAAATCATGAATGCATTCTTTTGACCCAAACAACAGATTGCATTTTTAAATTCATTTTCACTTGTAAAAATTAACCCATCTCTTGGCACAACAGTGTCAGAACCTCATTAGGAACCTTATTACATTAGCGGAGGGAGGGGCAGGATGATATGATTGTAGTGATTGGTCCTGTAATGTTACAAAGCACATAGTTCCCTTATCACATGTTTTTTTCTTGCCAGGCCTCCCAAAATAATCCATTTTCAGATTTATCATACCAGTGAGTGCAGTTCCTGCCTGCTCCATATTCTTTAAAAAGAAACCCACGGGGTAAAAAAAAACTCTAGGAGTGCTGGTGCTTTTCTCTCCTTCCCATCTAGCTGCTCTGGAGAAGAATGGAGGTGCTGATTTATTGTGGAGGGATCTCTATCATAAATCATACCCCCAATGGATTCTAAGTGTTTAGAAATTGGAGGGGGGCGGGCAGTATGAGATAAAGTTCTTAGACTACTTCCCATAGTTCTATGGAGCCAGGTCAAAAACGATAGTGGCAAGCTAGAAAGATCAAGATGTAATTTATAAGACAGCTTAGAAGGCAAATCCTATTGGGGGCGGGGAGATCATAGTATAAAATTTTTAAACAAATTTCCAGGCTCAATTCAAGGTGCAGGTTATTACTATAATGCCCTAAATGCTTTGGATCCAACCTATCTTCGAGACCACATCTCTTTCTACAGACTAGTGCAGGCTCAGAGTTTGACAAGTGAGGCCCTTCTCTTGGTCCCACCACTTTCTCAAGTGAGGTTGGTGGGGACGAGAGAGGGGCTTTCTCTATGGTGGTCCCCCTGGCTCTGGAATACCCTCACAAGAGAGATTAGATTAGCCCCCACCCTTCAATCCTGAATAATTAACCATCTGATTAAAAAGTCATTCAACACACCTGTGAGAGTGCTCAGCTCAGAAGGAGAGGCAGAAAACAGTAAGCAGTAAGTGGAAGAGACATAGGGAGACGCGACGTGCGTGCACATGCAACGAAGCAATGCGGAGTGATGCAAATAACGTAGAAGAGCAGGAGAACAGTAGACGGAAAGAGATTGGCTGGCTGCCTGGCTGCCCGGCCACCTGGCGGGCTGAATTGATGGAAAGAGAGAAGCAACAAAAGTGAAAGGCTGGGGAAAGACTGAAAAAGGCAAGAAGAACCAAGAGAACCAAATAAGATATAAATAAAAAGAAGTGATTGCTTGCCCAACTTGATCGCGTCTTCAGGGGCACCTGCCTGGGTGCGCTTGGGCGGAGCAAGCTACGCAGCGTGGAGAGGAGCATTTGGGGCAGAAGTACAAGGAGGCTAGAGGGAGAGGGGCGCTTGAATTTCCCTGTTTTGTCCAAGCCCTTCCTTACCTCGAAGCAACAGGAGGCAGGCAAGTCCCTGGAAGGACGGCTGCCTTTCACCCCGCTGCTTGGTGAGCCGGAGTTGCCCGCTGCAGCCAGCTCCACCTCTGTGCCTCTCTGCCCGCATTCCCTCCACAGCATTGTTCACCCTGTGCACAGAGAGAGGAAGGAGCAGGTACATCCCGTCTGGCCCAGGAACTCAGTGCCTTCCTGCTTGCCATTTCTTCATCCTTCTCAGCTTCCCTTTCCTTTGCCTTCTCCCTCATTGTGATTTCCCTTCGCCCCCCAAAACAGAGCTCTCTGGGAGCCCTTGTTTTCCTCCTTCAGTCAACTACTGAATTGAGAGGATCCTAACCCTTGGAACTCCAGATGCTGGGGATTTCAATTCCCAGAAGCCTTTCCCAGCTTGTCCCTTAGTCAGGGGCTATGGGAACTGGAGTCTAAGGGCCCTTCTACACAGCCCTATATCCCAGAATGTCAAGGCAGGAAATCCCACAATATCAGCTTTGATCTGGGTTATCTGAGTCCACACTGCCACATATCTTAGTTCAAAGCAGATGATATTTTGAAAATGAGCATACCCGATTGGATTTTGGATACTTTTTCAAGTGCAAACACAGAAGAATCTCCAGTTACAAGAAGAACTGATGGAAGTAACTACAAATGATGAATTGAAATTTAAACTCTAAAGCGACTACCAACAATTCTGGCTGCAAAAGGAGATCCCTACAGCTTATCCTGACATATGGGCTGTAATTCAAAAGTTCTTAACATATTTAGTGGAATGTGGATTCAGTGCGGTAACCAATTTATTAACAACAACAAAAAGAAACCGATTGCAAATAGTCAAGCATGGTGATTTGAGACTACTGCTGACAAAAATAGAGCCGAGGATTATTAGATTGGTAGCAGCATGCGAGGTTCATCCTTCTCATTGAGATGATTTTGAATGTTTTAACTTTTTTTGCATTACCTTTCTATTCTGAGTTCAATAAATAGTTTCATAATGTCAAACTTCAATGTTTGTAATTTATACCTTTCTTTACTATATTTTATGAAAAAGGTAGAAACATTAATACATATATCTTTCTGTTTAATTGCTATTAAAATTTATTTCTAGGGGGGGCACTGAGTAATATTTTTTCTGGAAAGGAGGTGGTAGGCCCAAAAAAATTGGGAACCACTGGATAGCGCATCTAAGCAGGATATGGAATTCAAAGTCTTTTGCCTTGATGATGAAAGCTTCACTACAATGGTAACGTCTCATAGAAGGGATGCAATGGAGGAGACAAGTTGCAATTTGCAATATCAATTTTATGTACACCTATTTTGCATCAAAATACATGTAAAATATCTCAATTTTTAAAATGCCTACCCAAATAAACTTATACAAGTACAAAATGTTACTTACAGTGCAACTTTAAAGCTGCCTGCAGGGATTCTGAAAGGAGCATCCCTGAAGCTTATGCCTGGCAACATCTTTCTTTTATCTTTTAACAGTCCCTGAGGAAGGCCATTAAATATTACTAGGCCAAATATTTTGGGCTTATTTCAAGAATAAAATCATATTTTTTATCATCCTGAGACTTTTTCTGTTCTCCAAATCCCTACTCCGGGTATTATCAGTTTTCTTTGATTTTTTTTTGTTTTGCTTTATCGGCATCTCATCAGAATTTGGAATTCAAAGTGCTGTCCCTGGATGTTGCTATTTTGTTGATCTTTAAAAAAAATATTTTGTACCTCTAATTTCATCTTATATAAGTGACCCTATGGGTTTCATTTAAAAACCAGTCTTCTTTTTCATAAATAAATAAATAGGGCATTTTGGCAACCACTATATACCAAATATACCTCAAGATAAGAATTTAAATACAATAGAACAAACATAAGAAAGGGGAACTGATGGACATCTTCCCACATTACTTTCTGCAAATTGGCTGAATTGATTTTTCACAAAAAATTACTTCAGATTTGATAAGTTATAATGGCAAATCAACGTGTGGCATGCCAATGGCTCCTGGAGTAGTCACCTAACATCACATTTAAAAAAAAGAAATATATTACTGCACCCAAAATTCATTTAAAAAAGAATATAGGGGTCAGGTACATAATTAACAATGAACTAGGAAGCCAGGAGATTTGGGGGGGGGGGTTGTTTGACTCCATAAATAACAATATTCATGTTTTTTATTCACAGCCATTAATGAAATTCACTATTTGGGCATCAAAATTAGGAAGGGAGGAAGAAAACTACCAACCTCTCTATATAAAAAGCAAAATACCTCTCTAAGAATGGACAGTTCACACCCTAAATATTTGAGAAACAATATACCATATAGTCAGTCTTCAAGAATTAAAATAAACTTTGCAAGAGAGGAAGATGATTCAAGGTCACTCACATTCCAGCTCCAGGATAGATAGAATAAAATTGGAACAGTTGAATGCTCTGTCTCCTACTTCTGAAATTACCAGTAGTCAGGCAAAATCTTTGGAGATGCTACTTAGAAAATTCATGTACCGTATTTTTCGGACCATAAGATGCAGTTTTTTTCCTCCCAAAGTAGGAAGAAAAATAAGCTGCGTCTTATGGAGCGAATACACTAACATGGAGGGGGGGGAGGCGCTGGAGAGGGGCGGAAGACGGGACTCGTGGGCGGCCTCGCCACTCACGAACCCGGAGGAGGGGGAGGCCACGAGGGCGCCCCCACGCGGCGCAGCGGCAGCCGTGGCAGCAGCCGCAGCAGCAGCAGCAGCGGAAGCCCCTCTGCCGAGGAGGAAGGGGAGGAGGCCGCGCTGTAGAACGCCCGAAAGAGAGGCCGCAGGGAGGGAGGGAAGGAGGAAGAGTTCCTCCTCCCTCCGGCCTCTCTTTAGGGCCTCCTTACAGCGCGCGGCCGCTTCCCCTTCCTCCTCGGCACAGGCGCGACGAACTGGCGCGACGAACAGCGCGCTAAGAACGCTGCCGGCGAGGGCTTCCCCCTCGTCAGAGACGCGACGAACTGACGTCAGTTCGCCGCGTCTCTGACGGAGGAAGCCTCGCCGGCTGCGCATAAACACTGCCGGCGAGGGCTTCCCCTCGTCAGAGGCGCGCGACGAACTGACGTCAGTTCGTCGCGTCTCTGACGAGGAGGAAGCCTCGCCCGGCTGCGCTAAGAACGCTGCCGGCGAGGGCTTCCCCCCTCGTCAGAGGCGCGACGAACTGACATCAGTTCGTCGCGCCTGTCCGAGAGGAAGAGAAGCGCCGCGCTGTAAGGAGGCCCCTAAAGAGAGGCCGGAGGGAGGGAGGGAACTCTTCCTCCTTCCCTCCCTCCCTGCGGCCTCTCTTTCGGGCGTTCTTACAGCGCGCGGCCTCCTCCCCTTCCTCCTCGGCAGAGGCGCTTCCGCTGCTGCTGCTGCTGCGGCTGCTGCTGCGGCTGCTGCTACGGCTGCCGCTGCGTCGCCGTGGGGGCCGCCCTCGTGGCCTCCCCCTCCTCCTCGGGTTCGTGAGTGGCGAGGCCGCCCCACGAGTCCCGTCTTCCGCCCCGTTCCTCCGCGCCGCCCGGCTGGATGCAGCGGCAGCGGCGAGAGAATGGGCATGGGCAGGAGCCGCCGGGGAGCCGCCGGAGGGCGCGAATATAGCGTAAGTACATCGCGGGCCCCCTCTGCTCCAGCGCCTCCCCCCCCTCCATGTTAGTGTAGCCAGCCCCCAATTTTTTTCCCCAATTTTGTCCCTCAAAAATCAAGGTGCGTCTTATCATCAGGTGCGCCTTATGGTGCGAAAAATACGGTAGGTAGTTTTAAATTTGCACTATATGTTTTGTACTGGTATAGATTTATTAGGGTTAATAGGCATTTTAATAAATTGATACATGTGATATGCAGCTTGATTCAACATGCACATACACACACAAAGACATACGGCAAATTGATATTTCATATTGTAACTGGTTCTAATGTTATTGTTTGCTGTTTATTAGGCATGAGAAAAAAGTTATGAAAATGAATCGTTTCGTAAGGAATTCGTAAGAAATGCTACTTTCGAGCTTTTCCGCACCTGGAACGCCAACCAGGAAGTGGACTTAATTTTTCGAACCGGGGCCAGGATTTTCTTAAGTGTCGTTATTAGGTCGTAAGGGGGCATAAGGGGGCACCCTCCTTCTCTCTCACCACCCTCCCGCCTCCCTTGCCAATATTATGGCAAGGCAAGCCCTAAACTCGCTCCTTCGCTCGGCTGGAAGGAAGCCTGGAAAAACTGTAAACAGAGAGGATTACTCAAGTAAATCTGCAAAGGAGGGCACTTTGGATGAAGGGCCCTCCTTTGGATTTACTTCTGAGTAATCCTCTCTGTTTACATTTTTTCCAGGCTTCCCTGCCTCTCCTGCCTGCCAGCCAGGATCTAAGGCATCAAAGAGTATTGGGGTGAGAAACCAACCTAATGTATAATACAATGAATGCTACTGTAAGTGCCACTGCCTAATATTATAAGTAATCCAACTGGTCATACCTACATTCCATGCACATGCAATAATACAGCAGTAATAACAATGGGTATAAGAAGAGGTAAAATTCAAACCGAAGTATTCTGACTGGTCTCTCCTCATGCGGTGCAAGCGGGGCTCGGGAAATTAGCCCGGGGAAAAGCCAGCGTTTTCTGCTTGGGAGCACACACATACATATTCTTGGGAGGGGATTTGCTGCAGAATCTTCTCTATGAGGCCGGGATTCTGCCCCAAATCCCCCCCCCAAGAATATTTATGTGTGAGAACCCAAGCAGAAAACGCTGTCTTTTCCCGGGCTAATTTCCGGGCTCACAGAGAAGAGCCCGTTTGCACCGCATGAGGCAGGGACCAGTCAGAATACTTCGGTTTGAATTTTACCTCTTCTTATACCCATTGTTATTACTGCTGTATTATTGCATGTGCATAGAATGTAGGTATATGACCAGCCTGGGCAAACTTTGGCCCTCGCTCCTGGGGATGGGGGTGAGAGAGAGGCAGCGAGGAGCCAGGGGGGGGGGGCTCCTCCTCCTTTTCTTTTGCTGCTTCCAAGAATAGAATACCCCCTCCCTCCCTCCTTCCCTCCCTCCTTCCTATTTGGAGAGTCCCATCTAGAATTCAGTGTGATTTATTCAAGTTTTGGCCTACAACTCCCAGAAATCCCAGCCAAGTTACCAGCGGTTAGGATTTCTGGGAGTTGTAGGCCAAACCATCTGAATGCGCATGCTCTGGCATACGAATTACTAACGAATTTCGTTAGTAATTAAGTTACATTTTAGAACTTTTTGGAAATTTTTTTGTAAGTCTTCCTATTACTAATAAAAAAAATCCCCCATTAGATTTACGATTTGCTATTTTTGGGTTCTAATCCATGCCTACTGTTTATGTATTGTCCCTTTTCTTTCTTTCATCTTTTAGCAACTGCTGAAGAAAGCCATTAAATAGATTAAAACACATTGGTCTAATTGCAAGAATAAAATCATCTTTTTCAACATCCTGAGAATGTGGATCTCTTTTACCAGAGAAAGAGAAGCTTCGCAGGGTGCCTTGTGGTGCCCTATGTATCCTCCCTCCTTCCTCCAACATATGGTGCAGATGGGACAGGGTGCATTGGTACTGTGTCTCAGTTCCCATTGTGTGGGAGAAAGTTCAGCAATGCATGTTGCCCCACCCTTTCCTCCCCGTGGTGGTGGAGGAAGCACTTCCCTTCCACTTTGGGAGGAATTTGGGTGGGGCCTGCTGAGCATCGTCTGATGACGCTCAACAGGCCCCTTCCAAGTCCCGGGTAAAAGCACCAAAACAGGGCTATTTTGCCCCATGTGAAGAGGACCCTAGTATTTTCTCTATATTACCTTTTTTGCTCCAAACACTGGGCATCATTTCTTTACTGTTCATAGTTTGAAGGGCTGTAATAAACAAAATTACTATAATAAACAGTTTTTCTAAATAAAAATAATTTAACCCTCTTAGCTCACCTTCCGTTTTCCACTAGAATCAATTTTACATGTATTACTTGTTTTCCTTAAACTTTATTAAAGTTAGGAGAGGCTATTACCTTACATCTGTGGTACACAGTTCCTCTAAATAGAAAGAAGATTTTAAAACTGTAAGTCCACCCTCCATAATCCAGTAAGCAATCACTTTTATCTCTAACATTTCACCTACAGGGCCTGAAACTGGCAAAATATATTCAAAAGCTGGTGTAGTTGAAGCTTTAGATCAAAGTTTGAATCTTCACTCATTCAATTTGGTGAACCTGAGCAAGTAACACTCTTTTAGCCTTAGAAGAAGGAAATGGTAAACCCCTCTGAACAAATATTGACGAGAAAATAGATTCACCTTAGGGTCATCACTATAAGACTAAAATAGCTTAACGGCACTAGCCCTCACCCTGCCCTCATAGATCTGAACATGCTCACTCTTCTCGGCTTCTGGTTGATGCTTATTGATGTTCTTATGCTTTTATGATGACTATTGTTCAGTTTTATTGTTTCAATTATTGAAATGCAATGTATTTTAATTGTGTTATCTCTTACTCTGTTTTTGCTGGGCTTGGTCCCCATGTAAACTATTTCGAGTCTCTTTGGAGAGATGGGTGCGGGATATAATTTCTTTTTATTTATTTCAAATATTTGTACCCCACCCTTCTCTACCCCCAAAGGGGGACTCAGGGTGGCTTATAATAATAATAATAATAATTATTATTATTATTTAGATACATTAGAAGGAAAGATAGGTGAGCAGCCTGAGATTAGTACTGAAAATGAATGAATTTTTCATCTCCAGACCTCTTGCCGGTGTTAGGCACATGACCTCTTCACACAACCCTTTCAGCCCATGCCATTGCACTGGCAATCACTTTGGCATCCCTTCCCTCCCTGCATCTGATGGTAGAAAGGGCAGCAATGCATATTGCCTCGCTGCCCTTTTTTGCCATGACTTAGCAAAAAGGGTTAGGAAAGTGTGGGTAGCTTCATCAGATACTTTCCTTCCCATAGTGGAGAAGAAAGCACCTTTTGGTGTCTCTCCTCTACTTTGGGAGGAATGTGGGTGGAGCCTGCCATGTATCGTGTGATATTGCAAAGCAAGCCTCATTCTTGCCATGATTAAAAGCGGCAAAATGGGACAAAAATACCCAGTGTGAAGAGGTCCACAGAAACATTAAAGCACTTGAAATTAATGCTCAAATAGTATGAATGGTGCCATTATACCCACTATTTTCTCTCTCTTGAACAACATTCACCCTCAAGAAATCTTGAAAGACCACATATCATCCCTACCCCCAATTTTGTTTTAAAACACTGTGAATCCAAGTGCCCTCAACACCACATTTATATTTTAAGCCAGGAGAGCTTCTTTGTTAAATCGGGACTTAATTTAGAAATAAACTTTCAAAACATAAACCAAGGGTCCCTGAAAAATGGTCTCAAGTTCCTTTGCTGGAAAAAATGTTTTTAAACATTTGAGAATAGATAAGGTAATATTAAAGGAATTCTGGGGATCTTGGGAACCTGAGGAATAGTAATGAGAACTTCATGCACCCTCTGTAGTATACTTGCCTGGCTCCTGCTCTTATGACACAGGAGAAATAGGCAGAGACATGAGATAACAAGAGTTAGGGAAAACCTGAAAAATACTTGAAGGGTACAAGGAGAATACTGTTAGAATATCAGTTTTCACTGAGGATAGATAAAACATCCCATGAGATCTGCCAGGAAATCTTGCATGCCCTTTAACATTTTATAGATAGAAACTGTAACATCAAAGTGACATCAAAGTGTGCTCATTGAGGCAAATGTTATATCTGGGGTGGAGCAGACAAATGATAAGCAGCAGTTTGCTTTTGCTTGAGGATACTGGGAATGGGAAGATTCTGCTCTTTCATTTTTTTCTCCTCACTGCTAGATGCAACTGGCTTTTGTACTTTGTTTGAACCAATAAGGATGATGTGGAAAGTGGTGAGAAGTTAGAGAAATGGAGATATTTTAAAAGCACCTACAAAACTGGGACAGCAAAGGATAATTGGGACTGCTCTGCCAAACAGTGATAGTTGGAGTGTGTGATTATGCTGTAAATCTGTTTCACATAAGAAATCCACTAGGGCCTCACGATACTTTTTTGTAGTCCTTTATGGCCTCTTACCTTACACAGCCCCCCCCCCCTTCCTAAGGTGAGTTTTATTTCCTTGGGGAGAGGGGAAAGGTTGCAATTGGCAGAAGGATTTGGGGTTCAGGGACATTCATGAGTTTTATTCTACTCACAAGAATTTAAATAGGCATTGTTGCATAGCTGGGAACATCTGTTTTGACTTAGGTTATTTCACTGTTCCTTGAGAATGAATAATCACCATAGTGGATAGCATTTGACAAACCATGATCATCTAAGTGAACTACACCTATAGCCTCTTGACAAAACTGGCAGTTAGATGAGTGATCTTATTGTCACCTACTCTGTTCAGGTCATCCACAAATCATTTGAATTTAGTGCTGAGTTAATTCTCATATGACCTGTCAAGGAAGATCTTTGTAATGCTGTGGTGTTTTTAAAAAAACACTTACCTTCAATTAAAAGTGAAGAGAGAAAAAAAGTTATTGTTTAATTTTTTCATGTTACTTGGTAATCAATGGTAATACTGATGGTTTTGGATAAAGCTGGGAGTTTTCCTTGCTTCTAGGATTCCTCTTTCTGTGAAGTAATAAAAATATAATTAAAAGTCTGGTGTTATCTATGCTTTTAAGGCAGGTGATCTGAATCTTTAGTCAATATTCAGAAAAGGACATTTCAGCAAATGTCATGAATATTTCACCTCCTGTAATCTATTTCCCTGAGTCACTCTTTCTTCCTTCTTTTTAATTGCAATGGGACAAAACTCTTTTGATCTCTTACTATTTATTTCAACAAAGAGGGTCTAAAAGATAAGAACATTATATAATAATGTTCTGAAGTTAAACATCTTCATGTAAACTTATCAAATAATCAGTTTGTGTATTTTGTGATACAATTTAGGATTCACTAAAACTACACACATGTTTGCTGTGGGCAGAGTGGCTGTAAGGAAAATAAAATATGAGACAAAGAGGTTGCTTGGAAGTGGCAGATTTTTCTGCCTCCTCTTGGCACCACTTATTTTGTTTATAGGTCACCTTTCTCGTGGCATAGGAATTTGAAATCTCAGAGCAATCATTGGTTGGCATTTTGCTGGTTTCCAAAACAAAGAAACACCCTCGCTTTGGAATTTTTCCAGACTTCAATTATTTTCTCAAAATAGCACTTTACTTTTTTAACTTTGGGAATTGGATTAAAAAAGTGAGAAGGTGCTCTATCCATCCATCCACAGAAATAGTGTCCCACTATTTCACCGCCCCCTTAGAAATTATTTTTTTCAAAAAATTTAAATAGCAATTAAACAGAAAGATATATGTATTAATGTTTCTACCTTTTTCGTAAAATATAGTAAAGAAAGGTGTAAATTACAAACATTGAATTCCAGAAATAATCACAAAAACAATATGTTTGGGGGAGTATGAGCAACAGATGATGGGATTTGCAGTACCTTCAGCCAATTCAGCTCTGACTTCCACAGACCACTAAGACCTCCATGAATCTCAGATCTGGATCAAACTTGGCACACAGAACCTCCATAACCAACAGAAAATACTGGAGGGGTTTGGGAAGAATTCACAGTAATAGAACACTAGGGTTGCAAAAGACCTCCAAGGGTCATCCATTCCAACCTCCTTCTGCCATAAGGGAAAAGAACAATCAAAACACTCCTGATGGTCACTCAGACTCTCCATAATAATAATAATAATAGTAATAGTAATAGTAGTAATAGTAATAGTAATAGTAATAATAATAATAATAGTAATAGTAATATTCTGGGGCTGGGAGAGACCTCCAAGAGCCATTCAGTCCAACTTCCTTCTGCCATAAGGGAAAAGCACAATCAAAACACTCCTGATAGATGGTCACTCAGACTCTCCTTAATAATAATAATAATAATAATAATATTCTCGGGTTGGCAGAGACCTCCAAAAACCATTCAGTCCAACTTCCTTCTGCCATAAGGGAAAAGCACAATCAAAACACTCATGACAGATGGTCACTCAGACTCTCAATAATAATAATAATAATAATAATAATAAATGGTATAGAATCCCAGAGTTAGAAGAGACCTCCAAGGCCTATACAATTCAAATTCCTTCTGCCAGGCAGGAAAAGCACAATCCAATCCCTCCCAACAGATGGCCATCCAGCTTTGGAATGATGATAATGATGATAGGTATCCCTTCTGCCAGGCAAGAAAAGCACAATCTGCCCCCGACAAATGGCCATCCAGTCTTGGAATAATAATAGTAATGGCATCGAATCCTACAGTTAGAAGTGTTAAAAGCACAATCTGATACCTCCCAACAGATGGCCATCCAGCCTTGGAATAATAATAATAATAATGGCATAGAATCCCAGAGTTAGAAGAGACCTCCAAGGCCCATCCAGTTCAAATCCCTTCTGCCAGGCAGGAAAAGCACAATCCGATCCCTCCCAACAGATTGCCATCCAGCCTCGGAATAATAATAATAATGTTGGTGTAATTGTCCCTCTTCCTCCTCTCCACTGTCATATTTGTTTATTTATACTCCAATTCTCCCCAATAATTAGGATTCAAGGCTGCTTACAAATTAAAATACAGACCAATTAAAACATAGAAAAGAGCAGCATTAAAAAGGAATGAAACTGCTAACACTTCAAACAATTTAACCATATAGTTAAAATGATAAAAAGCTGTTTGGAAAAAAATACAGTTAAAATACAATCAGTTCAAGACATAAAAAGTATTTTCTTTAAAACCTTTACTTTTCAAGATCCGGTTGAAACCCTCCTCCTCTCCGGACTCTGGCCTTGTGGTTTTTAGCGCCTCGCTCACTCTCTCACCTCTTCTCAGATGAGTGGCGGGAAACAGAGGAGGTCACCCGCATGCCAAAATGTGCATACGTGGAGGCGAAGTTTTGTCTCCCTGTCTGTCTCTCCCTTCCTCCCTTTCGAAGCCTCAAGGAGAAGGAGCAAAAGGGGACAAAATGGAGGGGCGCGTGAGATAATCTTCTCTCTCGCCATTGGCTGCGCGGACCGCCTCACACACTGCCGGACTCATCCCTGCTTCCTGAGCAGCAACAAGGGAAGGTGCTCCCAGGGGCGGTCTCACCTCTCCTGGGGGGGGTAGGCGAGCCTTATTTCTGCGCCCCCCCGGCTGCTGGACACGGCAGCCCGCGCGGCAGCGTCACCGCGCATGCGCAAGCATGCACGACGCACGCCTGCGCATGCGCGGTGACGCCATGCACAGCTGCGCGGCGATGTCACGCACACCTGCGCATGCGTGGTGACGTCACGCACCGCTGCGCGAGTGCGTCATGCACGCCTGCGCATGCACAGTGACATCCGGCGCGGCTGCATCAGCGGCTGCGCCGCCTGCCGCCTGCGCGCCGGCTGCATCAGCGGCTGTGCTGCCAGCGGGAGCACTGGCTCCCGGGCAAGAGGCGCGGCGGAGGGGCGGCCAGCATGGCGGCGCCCCTCGTAGGCGGCGACGCCCCTCCCAGGACCCATCGCCCTACGCAGCCGCTTACATGGCGGAATGCCAAAGGCCGGCACTGGGTGCTCCTCCGTTGGATCCGCAGGCTACGCTGCTCTCTGCCTGGGTCCCGGCCTTGAAGCGCCACTCCCAGGTGCATCCCTTGAGAAGGGGTGGAGGTGACAGCGGTGCCACCACCCCCTTCCAGGGGTTCAGCGACCCCCAAATTCTCCAGAGCCTCCCAGCGCCCCCTTGGATCACCCCACCACCCATCAGGGGGTGGTACCATCCACTTTGGGAACCACTGCTGTATTTTATCACCCTTTCAGTTTAATTTATATGCAGAATATATTATACAGAAAACAGGAGTAGGCGCGAAGGAAATGCGCATGACCATTTGGGAGAAGAAAATCAACAATTGAAGATACCATGGCAACACAGTACTTTCAAAAAATAGTGGAGAGTTGGAATGACCACTGAGGACTTTTAAGGAAGAAAGTAAAAAGACAGGATTATATCAGAATATTAAGAGAATAAAAACAATGACCACAGATTAGTTTTTAAAGGTAGCAATGATTACTAGGCCTGTGCAAAAATCCGATGTGGGTCATAAGTCGTGGGAGTTTAGATAAAGCCGTACTTATGACCTATATATGTTACGATGACAGCAGAGTGCCTACCTCCCATCCAGTTACAAAGTTTTTGTGAGAAGTGCATAACTCTCGTAAGACTCAGTGAGTCATCTTATTCTTTCAGCAGAAGTAAACTCTACTGAGTGTGGTGTTCCAACCTGGTGGCCATAGACAGACATCGGGGATTCCAGCTGATCAGGGTCAGATCGGGGACGGGGGGTGGCCGGATGGGTACGGGTCTGCAGATGAAGAATTATCCTGGGATGATGGATGGTTACTAGGCATGAGAAAAATGAAACGGAAATTAAAAGGATTCGTAAGAGATTCGTATGTAATGGGACTTTTGAGGTTTTACGTATCGCTGCCCCGAACCAGGAAGTAGACTTCCTTTTACGGTCCGTGAGGCCAACAATTTGCGTTAGGATCGTTAGAAATTCTTAAGTATTAATTAATTAATTATTGTACTACTCACTTCTCCCTGTCTTCTCCCCCTCATTTCCTTCCCGCCTTCATTCAGCTCAGCTTCTTCTTTTTCCCGCATTTCTATGGGGAACTGGAAGTGACGCTGCTGTTAGGTAGGCAATGCATTCTGGAAAGTGTAGTCCTCCAGGCTTCCCCCCCTCCTTCTCTTCCCCGTTGCTCTGCTGCCATGCATGCCCCATCGCAGGGGCCTGCTTCACACACACACACACATGCGCGCGCGCTTCTCCTCCTCTCTCTCCCGGCGCTCTCTCAGATGCTTCTCTTCCCTGTTGCTCTGCCTTGCCCCATCGCAGGGGCCAGCTTCAGCCCTCCAGGTACGTGTTTTGGACTTCAACTCCCACCATTCCTCACAGCCTCAGGCCTCTTCCTTTTCCTCTCAGCCTGGGCAAACTTGGGCCCTCGCTCCCTCAGGATCGGGTGAGAGAGAGGCAGCGAGGAGCGAGGGGGCTCCTCCTCCTTTTCTTTTGCTGCTTCCAAGAATAGAAAACCCCTCCCCCTCCCTCCCCTCCCTCCTTCCCTCCCTCCTTCCTATTTGGAGAGTCCCATCTAGAATTCAGTGTGGTTTATTAAAGTTTTGGCCTACAACTCCCAGAAATCCCAGCCAATTTACCAGCTGTTAGGATTTCTGGGAGTTGTATGCCAAAACCATCTGGAATGCGCATGCTCTGGCATACGAATTTCTAACGAATTTCGTTAGTACTTAAGTTACATTTCCGAAATTTTTGGGAAATTTTTTGTAAGTCTTTGATATACTAATCACAAAAAAATCCCCCCCCCCCCATTTGATATAAGAATCGCCATTTTAGGATTCTAAAACATGCCTAATGGTTACATGGGTATGGGCCTGAAGTTGAGGATAATGATGACTCCATGGATGCCAGTTCTTAATTAGACAGTGAGAGGCCCAGCAACCTTGATTCCCACGAGAACTTCTCCACTCCCTTGTCAGACAAGCATTCCGAGGATAGGGAGGATCAAGTTTCCCCAGCATGATAGTACTGCACCTGGGGCCGCTAATGAGCAGGAATTCGACAGGAGGGCTAGTATCAGATCTTCCCGGAAAGATTGGAGTTTGAGGAAGAGGGTGCGTTGGTCACATAGAAAGTAATTCCCTTTATTAGATTGTGCTGGGGTCGTTCTAGTCAGACCTGAAGCTAAGTTTAGCTTGGAAGGACTCATGCTCAAGACTCTAAGATCACGTTGACCACAGGGGCAGTTTGCCTTGCTGATTTTAAGTTCACGTTGGCTGCAGGAGCGGTTGCCTTGCTTACGGAGGTTTGCTTCCTTTGGGATTTAGTCCAGTTTGAGGACCTTTTCCGGATTATCGTTTGGACTTGCTTTACTTTGCTTTCATCTTTCAACCTTTGGACTATTCTTTATTCTAAATAAAAGTACATTTATTGCATCTGCCTGGTGTGTATGATCTAGGGGGGAACTGCCGTGATTTGAGGTGCAACACTGGGCACCTCAGGCAAACATGTTAAGTCACATGCTGTTCTCAGCTTATCAGGGCTGAGGGCTGAGAAAAAGAAAAGAGGTGCTACTGGCATTTCCAATAAATACAGTATCCATGAGCGATTGGTCACCATTGTGTGCACATGGTGTAAGGGAGGGGGGAAGCAAAACAAGTAGCTTAAGACTAGCGATAACATAACATGTGACTAGCTGAATTTGTCCATTCCAGAAGGCTTTTGTTGCAAGAGATTCATTTTAGGATTCCCACAGCCAATCTTAGGAACCTTTTATGTTCATTTTCTTTGTGTGTGCATGTGTGCGTGAAGGGGGGCATCTAGGATTCTTTTGGGGGTTCATTTTTATTGTTTTATTTAATAATAATAATAATAATAGTTTTTATTTATAAAACATTTTTTTAAAATCCTAAAAATGATGGTTGAGTGGATCTTTCTGAAAGATGGCAGAAATGATGTCCTGCTCCTCATCAGTCACTGTGGAGAAATTCCACAGTTTGTTTTTGTTCTGTGTGTTGGTAGCCTTTCATTCATAGTGTCATCATAAGGGAAAGTCAACTTGATAGCAAATAATGACAAAGTACACTCAAAACATACTAGCTAAACACTGTAAATAAATGCATACTTTACTGGTAGTAAATTCTATTAAACACAATGGTCTTAATTTTTGAATAGGCATGCTATAAAGATAGTTATATAGAACAACTAACCATACCACAAGACATAGATCTTTTTGTAAACTGAATAAAATATGTTCCTGATATAAATTAAATATTTGCCTGTTTGTCTTTTATTAAACTCTTGAAAGCCTGGCAAATATTGTATTTCAAGATCTGAGACTCAAGTGGCTTTGCTTTCAGAACAAATTGATGGTGAAGTGCAGCAATTGTGAGTGGCTCAATATACAGCTGCTTGGCTGTTTTATTTTAATACATTCTTTTAAAATGCCAGAAAACTAGGCAATATATTTCTTCTTTGGTTTGAAGACTGATACTATAAGATTCAATGGAAGTTTCACTGAGATTTTTTCCCCTTTATTAAATGTTGGAATTTGTCCAGGATAACAGAAATTCAGTCAACAGAGTTTTATAAGCATGATCTAGGCCTGATAACAGTGGGCTCTTAAAATAAAACTGATATTCCATTGTTTTCCAATAAAGTATGTGATACTAATTTGTTAATAGTTTAAATAAAATAGATATCGGTATAGAACACTGAAATAAATAGTGGATGGAGAAGTAATGAATTTGAATTCCACAAGTTTCTTGCTTTTTAGGCGATTGCTATTCACCTTAGCTGGTAAGTACTTCTATAATCATGATTATTATGCCTTGGAGGATGGAGAAATATTTAATTTTGACAAAAAGAATCCTGAACTGATAAGAAACTTTACAATTTGAGACTTACTCTGTTCAAAATTCACACATGATTGATTTGCACAGAGAACAGTACTTTATGTGCAGGAAATAATATTGCTGTGTATAAAATTATTTCCAGTGCATAAAATTCTGTTTTCTGCATCAAACAGCCATTTGTGGACTTTGCACAAATCCTGAATTGCACACAGTCTTTAAAATTGTCATGTTTTCTCAGACTTTCTTGCACTGGGGAAAAATTGCTAAAATTACTTGTTGCTTTCTTTGAGAAGAAACCTAGTGCCTACTCAAAATAGATTCCACTAAGTGTAATGCAATCTACAGTAGTTCCAGGTAAGTGTGACTAAGCCATAATACCATATCCATTCAGTTGGTGTGAATGCTGCAATTCTACATTGTATCTGTCTGACAAACACTTCAATTACTACAGCATATTGCATCTCAAGCCAGCTATTTCACATAATCTAGCTATATTCAGCATTACATCTATTTCAGTAGTTTCCATTTTATCTGTACCTTGATTGAAAATCATTATTATGACATTCTTTCTATTTGGATATTTCTTTTTCTATTAAAATTAAAAGCAGTTCCCAGATCCTATGTGCACAGTTCTATGGCTCAGATCCCAGATTGTTGTTGTTGTTGTTGTTGTTTTTCTCCTGCTTTTCTCCCATGGGTGGGACTCAAAGTGGTGAACAAATGGTTAAAAAGACAGAAATTACAGGATAAAAGAGTACATCATCCCTCCAACCAAAACAATAAACAATGAGCAAAAACATACTGCATATGTTGAGCCCTTTAAAATAGTTCTTCCAAAAATTAGCTGAGTTTGGATAGCAACTGAGCCATTTGAGAGTGGTATGAACAATTCTGATTGAATCAGTGGTTAGAAATAGCATGATGAGAAGAAAGGGCTGGGGAGGGGGTTTAAGAAGGAGAGCAATGCTCATGTAGGCTGGATTAGGCCAGTTGAATAATGACCATATCACATTAGCCAGGCAAAACATCCTGCTTCACCTGGCTTTGCTAAAGAAACAGAAGGGCAGTGGAGCAAATCCATCTCACCATCCGCCGCTCCCTTGCGATGATATGTCCTCCATCACACATGGGAAGCATTGCCCAAGTGGTGAGGATCTATGCTAGCTCCATTCGAGCCAGAACAATATGGGCAGGTTCCTGTGTTGGGAGGGAAGCATCGTACAACACTTCCACTCCAATTGTTGGCAGGGGCCCCACTGGAAGTCTGGCAACAGCATGAGACTATTGTTGGGCTGTGTCGCACCCCAAGGGCTTCAGACGGCATCTTTCCTAGGGGCGGCGTTTTGCCCGCTTGACTCCAAGAAACTTTCCAGCACAGCTGGGTTAACTCCCGGCTCCTGCTGTGGGCCTCTTTGCTGTTTTCTTGTGCCTCCCAGGAAACATGCTATGGTAAAGGCATGTCAAGGCCAAGCTGAGCCCACCAGGCTGATAGCAGAAGCGGGTACTCGGAGCACCAAGCGCTACTCCCCAGTCCAGGTGGTTCGCGCTAACGAGGCGCCGCATTCTTCAAGACTGAGGTTCTCAAAACAACCCGAGGTCCATCCATCATCTGATTTGATGTTCGACGCACTGGGCCCTGCAGACAGAAATCCTATAAAGGTTGGGAGATCCTGCATGCCAGCATCTCGTACCAACGACCGCTATTGCCATGATGCTATTGTGAACCGGGCCTTCCGGCCTGCTACCAAGACCTTGCCAGCAAGCCTCCCGCGGCTGCCTTGTTCCAGCATCAAGCCTTGTTCCTGTTCATCGTCGAACTCTGTGGAGCAGCCGTGATATATTCGCATTGACTCTGCCTGCAGTACCTGAAGCCGCCCAACCTTCTTGCGCCGGTTGGGGGCCCAGAGACTATCTATCGCATCCCGCATTTGCTCGTGAACTTCCTCCGCCTGAGATCCTGCCGTTGCGGATACTCAAGCCCTGCTGATTCCAGTATTTGCTGCTATCCGGAGGCTGCATATTAAAGGCTTCCTGGACTCTTTACTTACCTTGCTACCTTATAATCAATAAAGTTTGTTGTACCTCAGCTGCCTTGTGTGTTGTCCGGGGAGGTCAGGTGCCAAGGGACCCAAGGGGGCAACAGGCTGGCAGGGAAGTATCCTAGGATGCTTCCCAAACCTCATCTGATGAGGTCCCTCCCTGCACCCTGGCCTAAAAGGCCCATCCCTCAGGGTCTCGGGTAAGGCAGGGCTGATGGTATCCACCCGGGCCTAGATACACCCCCTCCATGATCCCAAAAAGGGGCCCAAACGTGGGTGCCCTGCCCTAGATGCAGCTGCTGTCCCCGTGGGGGGCAGCGAGGAGGCCACCTCAAGGGGCTAAGTCCGCCATGAGCCCATTCCTCGCCCCCATATAGGCCCCAAACCGACCTTCACTCCAAATTGGGGCCTCGATCCACACACTGCCTTCCCGTCAATGTCCTATTGCAGAATGAGGGAGAAGGGGCTGGCAGCACACTATGCCAGCCCCTCCTCCCTTCGAGCACCTTCTGCGAAATTAGCCAATCTCTTCTCCGAAGGGAGGAGACAAAAATTCTCCACCCCCCATCTTGTTGGAGGGTGAAGTGTACAGTCATAAATTTCACACAAGGAAACATTTGCTTTACAGCAGATGTAGATTGATGTCTACTTCAACATTAATGTCTTTGTTTTGAATCAACATATGAAGCTATGCCCCCTCAATCATTGTTCTCCTTGTTTGGACAGTGATA
Organism: Anolis apletophallus; assembly: GCA_030556195.1. Classification (NCBI taxonomy): domain Eukaryota; kingdom Metazoa; phylum Chordata; class Lepidosauria; order Squamata; family Anolidae; genus Anolis; species Anolis apletophallus. Next base: position 50,677,890 of record JARBWK010000010.1, read on the forward strand.
ATCCAAATAACTTTCTTTCTTTAGATCTATGCCTTTCCTTGGATCATGATTGAGACCTTCTGGAAAGACTCTAGTGAAAGCAATCCATTGAGGAGAACATGCAAGAGGGCATTCTCTACAGTGGTACCCATCTGTGAAATGCCCTAGCTTTGGAGGTCAGATTGTTGATGACTAAAGTTTCCTGTCTGGAATCAAGACATACCACACCTTTTTATTAATGACTTTGGGAGCCAACTGACTTTTCAGATGTACATGTTGATGGTTTTAAATTAGTCATTATCTGTTGATTCAAACCATAGGTTATGTCACACTATGCAATTATACTTCTGTTATTCCACTTTAATTGTAATAGCAGCATCCTATGGAACCCAGGATTGACAATTCAGAGAGGGTCATTCAGACTTTTCAGCCAGACCACTCCAGTGTCTCAGCAAACTACACATCCAGGATTCCACAAGTTACAGTCATGGAAGTGGAATTAGCACTATATTTAGTATGAAGGAGCATCAGATAAGTTACTCCTATATAGAGCAGGCATATCCTATTGATTCAGAAGAGCTAAGTATATAATGGTGATGCTTCTGTTCTTCCTTTCTTCTTTCAGCCATCCCCTTTGGCCTAACTTTCAAGTTGATTGGAAAGTAATGCAGTGAGTCATTTGTGTGAAAACCATGGGATACTGGACAGCAAAATACTAAGATTTTCAAACTGTAAACATATTTAAGGGTAAGAGTATGCTGAACACAGTATGAAGTAGTTCTTAATGGGTTTAGGATGATTAAGTTTTTCTTGCCAATCCACTTGTTTTGAGTTTTTAATTGTTATACAAACTGCTTCATGGGGAGATGATAGCTTTAGAGAGTAGCCTGAATATAGCAGCATTCTAATGTAGCATCCCTGTTCTATCCAAACATGTTCTCATGTTCTGCACACTACAATGGCATAAAAAAAGATCTTGAACCACGATAAAGCGAATTACACCAGATAAAGCGAATTGATCTCTCAACTTGTGCAACAGATTTTTGGAGGGCAAGGCAAGAGATGAAAAATAATATATGTTTTTATCTTTCAGGTTTGTCTCTGGAAATAACTATTCTACTCTGAATTGTTAGATATAACAGATTTTCAATAGGGAAAAAATTGAAGCAGCAACATAAGTTCCGGGAATGCTCAAGCAATACTAAAATAGGCTCTGTGTTGATGAAAATTGATTTCTTAACACCACTTTTAAAGATCTCCTATATTAAGCATCCGGCAACATTATTCATCCAGTGGGGGGAAATCTACACAAAGATAATTGAGATCTAAAGTCAATTTATCATTTCTTTCTCGCATATTTGCTCATATAGAGTAGGTCCTTGGTATCTGCTAAGGTTTGTATACAAAGGTGAAATGGGTCTTTAGTATCTGTTAGGGATAGCAAAAATCTTTAGTTTGGCCTACATACAATATTAGCCTGTTGGCAGAACTAAAAGAGAAGTGGAGGAAGGAGGTGCTAACTGGAAGGAATTTCCACAATATGGCACAGCCACTGAAAAGACTCTCTCCTATGTTCTCAGCATCTGTGCCTTTGACCCATGCCAAGGCCAAAAGAATGCTCATCCTCAATGATCTTAGAAGTCAGACCTGCTTTTTTTTTGCCTCCAATGGGGCTTTTTCCTCACATCTTGTATACCCCCTTTTCATTTATTATCTGTTTGACTTTGTAATTAGCATTATTACTTCCCTGCATTGTGCTTTATAATCTAGGGTTGTAGTATTGTTGTTTCCTTGCTTTGTAAAGTATTTGAGTTATTTCTCTTCCTGCTTTATCACACCTGGTGGACATGAAAGGGGACATCAGGCATGACTTAAATTAAGGGGAGAGAACCCTTGCAGTGACTGAATGGAAAAGATGCAGGTGACATCACCTCCTGCAGTCCATTTGAACACATCCCATGGATTGGTTTATATAGCAAACCCTGTCATATGTTTACTAGACCACTGTAAACCTTAATTTGCTCACACAAAATCTACCTGAGCAATAATTTTAGATATAAAAGTAGCTTCTTAGTAGATAGCTATATTTGTTTATTGGTTAGTCCACAGACCATAACAACAATAAAAGACAAAAGACAAGAATACACAGACAAATAGACACAAATCTGTAGCACAGCAGTTCTCGTTTGTGCCTGGGGGGCAGGGAGCAGGACCGGGGGTCCCATTGGCATTGGGGCCTGCAGCAGCGGAGATGGATTCTGAAGAGGATTTAGAAGGGTTAGCAGAAGGAGAGTTTCCCATCACTGGGCCTCCTTCTCCCACAGAAAGCTTGGCTTGGGATGAAGGTTGGCCTGACCCTTACGACGAGATAGATAACCAGGTGCAAATGGAAAGCAGTGATAGCGAAACTTATGAACGGCCAGGGGGGAGAGGTTCACAGGATCCTTTGAGTGAAAACATGGAAGAGAGCGGCTGGGAAGAATCTAGGGAGGAGAGCTCTCACGGAGATAGGGCAGCAGATGTTGGGAGGCAAGGCCGTGCTTTCGATAGGAGACGGGACATCGAGACTAGCAGGAGGGGCTGGTATCATAGTAACAAAGGTAGTTCAACACAGAATAGAAATCACTTATTCATTTTATATCATAATCAAATCATAAGAATAACAATCACATTTACTTATCTATAAGCATCCTTACAAGGTACCGTGTCCGTGGTGCGGCTGCAGTGACAAAATGTCTATAGGAAGTCCTTTCATATATGCAGTCCGTACACACTGGGCTCAATAGTCCAAGGCTCGATGAGAGCAAAACAACACAGGTACAAGGATGCGAGAAGGTAATCCATAAACCATAGACTGAAAAAGAACCGAAGCCACTGAGATACAAGGCTCCTGGGAATGAAATCGGGCAAACCTGACGGAAGAATATCCAAAACAATCTGGGCCACTGAATTCCGTTTCGTGGTCTTTTTCAAAGGCTACATATCCATCGATATAGGGTTCCAGTCCTGGAAGATTACATATATATATAATGTACAGCATAGTGGGAACACAACATAACCATAAAGCAATAGTGTAATAGCGAAGTCGCAATACATACCAAGGTAAGGGAGAAACCAACCGCAACACATCAAGTGCGGTGACCAGTTAAGGTGAAATCACACCAGAAGCATACACATTTAATACATTATCCTAAATTAGGAGAGAATGCAAATTGACCGGCTCATTAAGGCCGAAGGGTAATTCTGAATTTAGTTTGATTGTCCATGAAACTTCAAGCTTACGGAGCACCTGGGAGAGGTTTCCGTGTGGTGGAACCAAAGGCTTTTCTAACACCATTAATTTTAAAGACGCAGGGGGATGATTGCTGTCAACACAGTGTTGGTAAAAAAGGGATTTCAGTGCTTCCATTATTTATTTTGCTTCTGTGCTCTATGAATCTTTGTTTTAATTTTCTGGTTGACATCCCCACGTAGGTTCTAGGGCACCCGCAGGAAATCGCATACACGATTCCGGACGAGGCGCAGGTTGCGAAGGATTTGACTGGGAAATTCCTATTTTTGTGGGGACTGTAAATCACTTTATCAGTACATATGTTAGAGCACACCGAGCAATTCCCACAAGGTCTGCTGCCAGGGGAAAAATTTGATTTGCTGGGTCTTATATGATTGGCATGGGTAAGAATTTGGCTAAGGTTCCTAGTCCGCTTGTGAGCGATTATTGGAGGGCATTCCAGGCCTTTAATATTAGAAATGAGCGGCCAGTATTTTTTGATAATGGAAGTGTATGTTCTATTTTGAGGGGTAAGGGTCAGAGGCCAGATTATTCTGTCAGGAGTTTGTCTAGTTGCAGGGCGTAAGAGTACAGTTCGATCTTGATTATCGGCTTTAAGCCGGGCATTATTGACTATACGTACTGGATATCCTCTCTGGATGAAGTCATTTTCCATGCGGTTTGCTTCTGCATTGTAGTCAGATACGGAGGAGCAATTACGTTCGATTCTCAGGAACTGGGTGTAGGGAAGATTATATTTAAGTCTGAACGAATGATGACTTTTAAAGTGGAGGTATGAATTGGTACTCACTGTTTTTTTTTATAATTTTTGCATTTAAGAACATTATTAGCCTTAAGTACCGTGAGGTCCAGGAAATTGACACTTTGTGTACTAGATGAAAACGTGAAAGAAATGCTATCATGCCAACTATTCATCCACTGTATGAATACATTGTGTGGAATGTCCTTTTTGGCTACTAGAAAAATATCATCTATAAAACGATAATAGATATTAATATATGATGTAAATTGTTGATAATTGGGTCCATAAATGAACTCTTTTTCTAGGAAGGACATAAAAATATTGGCTAACGATGGGGCGGTGGCCTGGCCCATTGAAATTCCGTTTTTTTGAATGTAGAAATCAAATTCGAATTGAAAATAATTGTAATCGCATAAAATGTCATAAATTTCCATGAGAAAGCTGGTCGGGGTTAATTTTTCCGGCCTGCTATCCAAAACATCAATTAACATAGCTCTTAAATCAGTCAAAGGCACATGAGTATATAATGATACAACGTCAATAGTATATAACACATCGTCAGACTCTACAACCCGGTTCTCTATTTTGTTCAAGAAATCAGTAGTATCTTTTAAATACGCAGGAGTAGATTTTACAAACGGTTGAATATGAAAATCTAAGAATTTAGGGAGCGGTTCCAGGAGTCCACCGCAACAGGCGAGGATTGGTCTCCCGGGAGGAGGATAAGTTTGTTTATGCGTCTTGGGTAAAACGTAGAAATTAGGAGTTCTAGGATTATTAACATAAAGATATTCTCCTACTTGATTAGTAATATGTCCCAAGGCAACCGCTTCTTTAATTGTATTGCGTATAACAGTGGCAAACCGTTGGGTGGGATCACTGGGAATTTTGATGTAAAAATTAGTATCATTTAATTGTCTCAAACACTCCTGAACATAAACATCTCTATCCAGAATAACCACAGAACCACATTTATCTGCTTTTTTGATTACAATATTAGGATTGTTGCCTAATTTATTGAGTATTTCCATATCAGAAGCAGATAAGTTTCCATAAGTATGTTTTTTAGAGGCATGGTATCATAGCCCAGACAGGCCAAGGTCCGTCAGCAGAGATTGGAGACGACGAAGCCTAGAGCGTCGGGGACCTCGGCAGAAAGATTAAGTATAGGATCCGTGGGAACGGATCCTCAGTACTTCGGCCACGTCTCTTCTGAGTAGACGTGAAGCGAAGTTGGTCCACGGAGCTAGGTTGGCTAGTGTCTTACCAAGTCTTGTTTTGCATCTTGTACCTTGCCTTGTTCCTGAATCCGCATTGCTGTGCGGAGCCTTGCCAAGTCTTTTGGATACTTTACCAAGTTGTTTTGGACATTTGATTGCCTTTTGCCTTTGGGTTTGTTTTGCTATTTTTATGGACAATCTACCTTTTGAACTGTTTTTATATTCAATAAAGTAGTTAGCCTTCAGTCTGTCTCTGTGTGTGTGATTAAGGGGCCGGTCAAGTCCGTGCATCGTGACAAAATCACTATCCAAAAGCTCCTCTAATAGTTCTAGATTCTCCCAAGAAAGAAAATAGGCCAGTTTGGCACTTGGATGCCACTTGGTTGTTCTAACAGATAGTGATTGTACGTATTGGGATCACTCCTTGACATATAGACAATAATCAAAATATGTACAATGTCCTCAATGGCCGGTGCACCACAGAGGCATGTTCTTTCATTGTAAGGTATTTTTTTGAAATTGTCCTGTTTTTACGATATAAGTTGCTCGAATCTAGCTCTAGCAAAGGCTCATAAGGAACCTCACACAATATTGCTTTATTTTTGGCTAACCAATTTAGAGATTTGAAGCCAACCAACAATGTTTGTGCACTGATATCCCAAACTCTTTGTTTGAATGTTTCCTGAGCTGAATGTCCTAAGGTAGGTAGATGGGAAGATGAAAAGCCTAACTGGTACATTAGTTGGAAAAGCTGGATGCCCAGAGGATAGGTTATTGTAGACATAATTGTTCTTCTTGGTAACTGTTGTATTTTCATTATATTTGTGGGCAAGCTATTTAAGCCAAAACATAGTGACTGACCTCTCATCCCATCACAAACTATCTATCTTGCAGTTAGACCCCTAATCGAATGGTTTTTATTTGCTCTTAAAGTGAATATATGACTTCACATGAAATATCATTATTGCATATTGCATGCTCTTATTTATATTTTATGAGTTTATCCACACACTACATTTTTGTTTCTCCACCATTTTTCTTTTCTTTTCTTTTTATTTGTTTGGCAAACCTGTAACCTGAATAAGAGTTCAGGTAAAGTCAGCAGTTAGCATTTGATTTCATTCATAATTTCATCTAATGATGCCATTTTGTGACAATTTCTTTATGGAGATATGTTTACAGATTTGGCAAAAATAACATGCAGAGTTTTTCCTCCAGTATTGGGCACAGCTATCCTTTCCTAAGAAACTCTTATGAAAGTCATGGAGTTGTCTTAAGTCAATATCATACATATACTGGTAACAGCTTGATAGGTTTTCAGTTAAAGCAGCAGTTCCAGCAGTCATTCAAGTTCATGTAATGCAATGTTGGTGAAAAAAATAAATGGAATAAATGGAATTATTGTAAAGACTATCAGAGAAGAACAATTATCCAGTATTATGTTTTATTCATGCAATTTGCTGATGTCTTTGACCAGTTTGACATTAAAAAGATTGAGGTAGGGTTTCATTTACAGACAGCAAGCGAATTCCATGTCAACTTGCCTCATTAAGAAGAAATGTTGAATCTCTAAAGCAGCATATTTAGTCATTTGTCTATCACTATGTTCTAAAATTCACCAGCAGGAATTAATTTCTAACTGTCTGTTCCAGCCCTATTTCTGACCAGCTGCAGCAGTAACAGAAGCTTGGTATAATAAGAACATAGAGAATGACAATTTAAAGGATATTTACAAATTGTCCTGTCCTTAAGACGTAGAGTTTATCAACACATTAAAACATACCATTGAGAAAATAGTTGACTGTCATAAGCTTTGTTTGTATTTCAGGACTCCTCACATAAAGTAAGTTTTCAAAAAAGAAAAATCCTTAGTGTGTTTTGTAGAAAAGAATAGTTTGTGTGCAAAAGAAATTTTTCTGCAAAAAAGTCATGAAATGCAAAAATCATTAGAAATATGCACAAACGTCTTGCAATATAGGCCACATATGAAATGATTTTTTCTTGCATGTGAAAACTAATGAAGTAAATAAGATTTATATTCCTGTTGAAGAAAACATTAATTATTCTAGACAGACTTTATTCTCAGTCTCCACATCCAAATCTATTCCACGTGGATTCTGTATTGATTTTTTTCTTTTTAGCAATAAATACATACTTAATTGTGTATGCATTTATTGAACAGACACTTTTTACAGATACATTCTGTCATGTTTCTGTCCATTACAGAAAATTTCAAATGTGCACATACATTTTTTCAGGAATACATTTTTGTGATCATTTCTGGACACACAAGTTGTGGAATATAATATAATTTTATGGAGTGCATAACAGGCCTGAATATATACACAAAATGAATGATTCTTGTTTCAGGAGGTACATAGCAAGGAAAAGCATGAAAACACCACTCTTGCTGGAAGAGAGTTTTCACAGATCCCTATTCTTCACAACTGACAAAGAGGATTTGTTCAAATGGCTGTTACTACAACATAGACCCATACATTAATCCAGAAATATAAATTTTTCCCTTTGCTGCTCTGATGTTTCAATAAATTTTCATGGCAACTCCAAATGATTTTTAATTGCTCTTCCTCTTGCAGTCACAGTGACTGAAGTTCAGTTGGGTATATCCCCACATTGACAACCATATGAGATGAATGCTGGTATTAATGCAGATATATAATTGAAGATTATTTGCAGAGTTTGCATATGAATTGTACACATAGACACACATATTCCATACAAAGCATGGAAATATTTTTGAAAAGTGTTGAGAAACACTGATTGTCAAGAATCTTCACAATTCAGAATTTATTCTGCACAAAATCTGCATGTCATTATTTTGCAAGACAACAGCATTTTCTGTATGGAAAATAATATTTCAGCATAAAAATATTCACTGTTCATGTTGCAGTTCTAATAGGTATACTATACACTACAGCTCTCAGAAATCATTGGCTTTTGTCAATACATCAGGAAGTATTATATTAGCATGGTATGCTGTGTTGTTACATTCTAAACTTTCTTTTTCATGTATGGTGCAGATTCTTTTAAAATCAATTTTGCCCCTTGCACTTTCATGGACATAAGTTCCTCCAAACATAGTATAAGTAATTACATGGCCAGCGGCAGCTGGCGGCAGCTAGCAGCAGCACTCTCTCTAATGAAGGAGGTGGAGGCAGTTGTTTTGCTTCACCTCCTTTCACTCCGCTTTGCTGGTTGTCCTGGTGATCCCATGAAGGGAAGTGAGGTGTGCATGCAATGTGCACAGCTTCCCTCCACTGCCCAGTCACACAAGTTTTCAGTGTTGTCAGATCCAGGCTGCCTCCATGAGGGGAAGCCACGTGCACTATGCTCGCATCTTGCTTCCTTCCATGGGATGGCAGTGCCAGCCTAACAGAACGAGGTGAGGTGGGGTGAGGAAAGGCGGGAGCCCCAGGCTTTACCATTAAGGAGAGTGCACACTGGTGGCTTTAGTTGCTGTCGCCACATGTGTGATAAGGTCTAGGTAAACACACAAAGAATTGTGCTATATATTACCTAAATAATGAGCTTTTTCCTTTTATTTCAGGAAAACCATGAGTACATTTGGAGGATGTGTAGCAAAAATTAACAGATACAACTAAATTCTTCCCATTTGGAGCATAGCAAGCATTTTGAAACACAAGAGCCAGGGGAATGCTAGAGGAAAACATCATTAGCCTTAATGACCATGAGAAGTGACATTTCAGAATAGATGTGGTACATAACAAATTTGCACCCATATACATATGCAAGCACTCATTCTTAAAATAAATGTGCTAATATGTCCTCTTGGTTTGTAATAATCAATTAGACATTAGTGTAGTTTCTAAGTATTTCAGTGGCTAGAACCTCTACACATTACTTTAAAGCAAGTCTTAACCATCTGTTTTACCCTCTAATTACAAATGCAACAAGAATATAATTCACAATTGCATCATTAAAAAGACATAAGGGATTTAATGTATGTCTGTGTTCCCTTGTAATGTTGACAGCATCTGTTGTGTTTTCGAGAGAAAAACACAGATAATTTTTCTTTCTGTCTCCCAGAGGGTTTGGAAACTAGAATTCTGTAAGGCACTGCTATTAAAATCATGAGTGTGTATTATTGGAAAATACACACAGGGGCAGTTGACATGTTGTGTTGTATTTACTTTTAGACTAATGAAAAAAATGATACCTTTGGAATCTGTTTACTATTTTACTAAAAAAGAAGAAAAATAATCAATTTCTAAGCTCGTAACAGATCAACTATTCCCAGATACAAGGTAGGACCTTTCCATTCACACTAACTAGACTAGGAATGGCTCTGAATTTCAGGATTGCTTTGTTGGTTTTAAAATGAAGGCCCATCTACTCTGACAATTTAATGCAGTCCAAAGCCAGAATCAAACTTTGGTGCCCTCAAAAGTGCACAAAAAAATCTTCAATATACATCAGAGCTCTGTGGTTTGTGTAATCACCCTCTGAGCAAAAACTGGTTCTAGGATTTCTTAAATAATCATCTGCACAGAAAAAATACTTTCTTTAATACTGGTTTGAAACTGCATTAAGTAGTCAATGTAGATGGGGCTGAAAACGAATTTAAAATGGCTTGTAAACTCATGCCAATTTGAAGCCAGCTGAAATGCCATCCAGAGTTAACTTTGGTTTTTATTTTTATCAATTGGGCAATAATTGCACTCCTGCTTCTTGTTTCTTCATTTTCCCATTTCTCAAAATTACCCTGTAAGCACAAAGTGAAGAAACTGGATAATGACAGGCAAAGGTCTAATACTGATGGGTCAGTTTCTTCCTTTCATTTTCACCTACTGTCCATTTGTTTCATTCCCTCCCCCAAAAGAACCTTCCTAAAGCATCACACTCTTTTCATCCTGTGAAAGCTCTTATAAGTTTTGTAAAAAAAATGAGTAAATTGAATTTTTAAGACATCTATACTCACCAAATTCAATGTGTCTGGATGAATTCTGTTCTTAGAACCTGTCTACTTGTTGATGAGTACATTATTTTACCTTCAAAAACACAGCTGCATGATACACAGGGATTCAAATCAAAACATTTAAGCGAACATTTCTCAAAGCCATCTGGTTGGATGTTTAAGAGTATCAATCTTGTTTTCTCACATGTTTTAATTGTTTTTGCCCTCACACAATTCAGTAGTATAGTTAGGACCAAAGGAAAAGTAAAGTCTTAACTTTAAGTTAAATTAATCTGCAATATTGTAAGCCGTGAACAATACTATGCAGTTCTAGAGGTTAGCCAATTTCAAACACATAAAATCAAGTTAAACAGTATTATACATAACCAAACTAACCATAAAACAGAATGAAAATTCCCCATGGAAAACTAATCAATTATGATAGCTCTGAAAATTCTGAGTTAGCATCAAATATGGCAACTGAATGAAGTCATGCTGACACTTCACTGGGTGGGAAGACCGCATCACAAGAAAAACCTGAGTACATATGAAAAGTGAATTTTGGAAAGTGAATTGTTGGAAAATGAATAAAATGAAAATCTCATTCATACAAAAACTAGAAATATATATTTAAAACTAATAATAATGATAATAGTAATAATCCCCCCAAAGGGCATTACCTTGACATAGTGGTAGGGCTTGCATGCTCCAATTAATTGGAGGGCTGATCTTGAAGGCAACCCAAGTCAGAGAGGCCTCTGATAAGGAGCCAGACTAAATGGGTCCAAAATCCAAAACTATGGTGAATGCAACAAAAAAGAAACTTTATATCGGTTCAATAATTGGCTGGGTCAACAAGGACTGCATCATGTCTTGGAGTACCTGGGCACTTGGTAGAAAATGGGAACTTCAGCTGAACAACTAGGGCTGGAGACTGCAGGGTTACTGGAAACATTGAAAAAAAAGGTTGAAAGTACATGTGTACACAGAATAGAAAAATTATGACTTGCTACTACAGATTGAATTCATCAAAAAGAGGACACCTAAAAAAAATGCACCAAATTTGGAAAAAAAAATCACCCAAACACAGAAATTACTGAGCAAAGACTTGCTGATCAAAAAAAATAATACTGACAGGAACAAAAATTTTAGTGGACAAAACAACAATCCACATGCTGTAGAAGTCAGCACTTTTGGGAACTGTGCACATTCTACCAAAATACCTCTAATATCCTAGGCCCTTGGGAAGAGCTTGATATTCAGAGATGAATCCAAGACTCTTGGATCTAATATGCATGTGTGTTGTGATATTATGTACATGTAACACCACCACCAACAACACATCACATAGTTGTAGACATTTGGGAAATGTCCAACGTGTAATCCAATACAACAGCCAGCATAGTAATCTTGTTTGCTATGTGCTAATCTTGTTGTGTATCAAATAATATTAATAATTGATTTGTTTATTTATTGCCTCTCCTTTCATCTTGAGGTGGGCACAACACAGTTAAGTACATCTATACTATCACACATAAAAACAGTTAAAATTCAAGCATAAAAGCATGTGTTATGTATATATTTTAATACATCCTTTTATGGTTGAATTTTAACTGTTTTATGTGTGATAGTATAGATGTACTTAACTGTGTTGTGCCCGCCTCGAGATGAAAGGAGAGGCAATAAATAAACAAATTTTTATTGCCTTCCCATCCCCCGAAATAAGGAGACTCACACAAATAACAACATAACAACAAGTTCTTTGGGTCAAATTGGGCAAAATTTTATTTGCCTATTTAAATTCCCTCAACTAAACTCAAAGGGTGTCAGGAATAATTTGCCCACAGTTGTCATCAATCTCAATCAGATTTCCGGGCGAAACACCAAGATTGCCTGATTAATCAACCAGGACAACCTAATGAGGGAAATGAGTCAGAGGTCCATTCTCCCACAGCGGAGAAGAACCTCTTCCCATTCCAGGGCCATAACTCAAATTCACCCAACAACGGTAACATTAGGGTGCATACATAATCAACTGGCCCTCACTCCTGAAGGGGATGCCTCGGTGTACACCAAATATGGCATTTCCCTCCTTAATTACCGCCACGGACTGGAGGCAGATGTCCATCTTGCCTACATCCCCACCTCTCTTCTAACACCCTATTGAGCGCTTCACTAATATCTTCTAAAATTAAGTGATTGCCCTTTTTGGACAAATGAACTCCATAACCGAAACACAACTTGATTCTGTATATCAAGAAAATTCGTGCACAATGTAGGACCTGTTCCCAGAGGTCACCACCATCCACATGGCCCGGATCACTCTTTCGAGCTTTTTTCCAACACCTTGGGCCCCGCCCCCAGGCCACCACATACGTGGTGTAATCTCAAACCACACAATGTGGACACCGGGCCATGCCTTACAGATTGCAAACAGATCGACCCTGGCCGCAGAAACAGCGCCCTGCCGATCAGCAATCCCAAATCGTTACCACCGAGGTGTATAACGATCACATCAGGGGGAAGCACCCTCCTGCATTGAAATAACATGGGGCTCGGCCCATCACATCGCAGACCATGTCTGCCCACCCATTGCACATTAGCAATGGCACACATGCCCAGGTGTTGGCCGAAGAGGGACTTGAGAGCTTCCTGCACCGCCCAGGAAATGCAGCTGTGGTCACAGATCAGGACTCTCTTCATCCTCTCCAACCCCCTCCGGACCTGCGTGTTTTGGACTTCAACTCCCACCATTCCTCACAGCCTCAGGCCTCTTCCTTTTCCTCTCAGCCTGGGCAAACTTGGGCCCTCGCTCCCTCAGGATCGGGGCTAGAGAAAACAGCAATCCCACGGCATTACTTCACGAGCGAAGATTACCGCGCTGATGACTAAAGAGGCCAATCTGAGATAGGCAAGTTCGGTTGCAGAAAGCACAGCAGAAAGTCTATATATTATACATATATCTTTCTGTTTAATTGCTATTAGGGAAATAAAACGTGAACAAAGGAAGGAAGGAGACAAAGGAAGAAGTAGAGAAGGGGGAGGGAAGGAAGGAAAGAGAAAAGAAGGGATGGGGAACCAAAGAGTAAAGGAAGGAATGAAAGAAGAGGGTAGAGAAGGAAGAAAGGAGGGAAAGGGGAAATAATAAGGGGCGGGGGAGAATCGTACTTCACTTTCACAATTGTCCTGAGAGCAAGTAGCTACTACCTCTTATATTTATGTTATACATGTACAGCTCCACTTAATTGCACTGCAGAGGTGAAGGGGAATGTTCCCCCCTTGATTTTTAACTGTTTCCCTGCTTTTCAGACTTTAGAACCAATTTAGAATTTTGTTAATACTTACGTTACATTTTAGAACTTTTGGAAATTTTTTGTAAGTCTTTGATATACTAATCAAAAAAAATTCCCCCATTTGATTTTAGAATCCTGATTTTAGGATTCTAAACCATGCCTAGACATTACAAATACAGCCCTTGCTGTCAGCAGAACGGCATCCTCCCCAGGACATAAACGCTCCCGCATTATCACCATGCAGCTGCTTATGACGCCGCCAGTTTTAATTAAGAGCGTTCTAAATTACCATCCTCTAAGCCCTATAGCCTAAGAGCCATTCTGTAACAGTCCACATTAGTATTTCTTGCATGGCGCCCATCCTGTTGGCGAATTAGGAGCAAGACTGTCGTCGGGCATAAGGCCTGATCATGCTGAAAATCCCCAAACACAGGCCATACCTGGGCTAACACAAAGTAGGTGTAGTCACTGTGCCAGTGCACATCTGCCCATCCCCTCCGTAGAGGCATTGAAAGCAAGGCCCTATAACCGGTCAATATTGAATGCAGGACCCATTGCTGCCGGTTGCAACGTTCCCAACGGCACAACTCATACTTCATGCCCGATTTGACCATCCTGCTCCCAGCTTCCCAATGCTTGGGACGAGGCATGATGGCCACCAAGGCACGGGAACTAGGGGCCATGTCTGTAAATTCAGAAAACCATGCCGCCCCGAATGACAGCCCCATACTTCTCATGGTTTCCAATCAGTACCACCAAGGTGGCTACCCGTCACAGGATTCACCCATTCACGTGCACACCGCGAGTGAAAAGGCCAATAGAGTCCTACAGGTGTCATTCAGCCCGTAGCCTAAGCTATTCCAAACAGGACCTTCCCCAATATGAAGCCCCCCGGGCCCCGGGTTGACCATGCAGTGCTCTGTCAGTTACAGGCCAATACATCACCCTGTGGTGTGTAACTATAAGTACGATGTGCTGCCCGCGAGGTGCCCAGCTCATGTTTTCCGAATTAACCCTAACCAGCGGCAAAAAAGGCAACCACTGGCCATAGGGACTTCGCTGAGCTGTTGTTTTATCCGGTGGCCGAACTACTCCCCAGCAGGGGCACTTAGCTATGTGCCAGCCCACGGAAACGATATGCCCTGTCTCTATGACCCATAAATGCGCATCCAGGTATGTGTTGAAAAAACATCTCCCAAAGGCTCATCCATGCCGAATTTTAGTGTAGCACAGCAGTTCTCGTTTGTGCCTGGGGGACAGGGAGCAGGACCGGGGGTCCCATTGGCATTGGGGCCTGCAGCAGCGGAGATGGATTCTGAAGAGGATTTAGAAGGGTTAGCAGAAGGAGAGTTTCCCATCACTGGGCCTCCTTCTCCCACAGAAAGCTTGGCTTGGGATGAAGGTTGGCCTGACCCTTACGACGAGACAGATAACCAGGTGCAAATGGAAAGCAGTGATAGCGAAACTTATGAACGGCCAGGGGGGAGAGGTTCACAGGATCCTTTGAGTGAAAACATGGAAGAGAGCGGCTGGGAAGAATCTAGGGAGGAGAGCTCTCATGGAGATAGAGACCCAGGTGCTGGGAGGCAAGGCCGAACCTTGATAGGAGACGAAGCATCGAGACTAGCAGGAGGGGGATGGTACCATAGCCTAGACGGGCCGAGGTCCGTCAGCAGAGATTGGAGACGACGAAGCCTAGAGCGTCGGGGACCTCGGCAGAAAGATTAAGTATAGGATCCGTGGGAACGAATCCTCAGTACTTCGGCCACGTCTCTTCTGAGCAGACGTGTAGCGAAGCTGGTCCACGGAGCTAAGTTGGCTAGTGGCCTACCAAGTCTTGTCTTGCATCTTGTACCTTGCCTTGTTCCTGAATCCGCATTGCTGTGCGGAGCCTTGCCAAGACTTTTGGATACTTTGCCAAGTTGTTTTGGACTTTTGAGTGCCTTTTGCCTTTGGATTTGTTTTTGCTATTTTTATGGACAATATCCCTTTTGAACTGTTTTTATATTCAATAAAGTAGTTAGCCTTCAGTCCGTCTCTGTGTGTGTGATTAAGGGGCCGGTCAAGTCCGTGCATCGTGACATCTAGCTATAACTGACCCACTCAATATTAGATCAGTTCCATACAGTAGGGCCAAAGGCATAATTGTAACTGGGCATAATTGATGCAAACATATTTTTATCCTTAAACTAGCTCCGCCGGTATCTAAAGACCGAAGGCTAAACCACCGCATGTAAAACAGACTCAATTCCACCACATGTAAAACAGGCACATGTAAAGCAGGCTTCAACTTTAACTTTAAAAACTAGGTGGCAACCAGAGAGCCCGGTCCAACCCGGTGTTAACGCTGTGGTTCGACAGAACTAAACTGGCCAATACTACCCAATGTACGCCCGTTAGGCATGTGCTATCAGTAGCAATCCCTCTACATACTGGAAGCCATGTAAGCAACCAACCAGGTCGGTGCCATAGATGTGAGCGCCAAAAAGCCCCATCACCTGGCATACACGTTGGGCCATTGAGTCTTAAATTCAAAGTGATATACCGGAGGAAATGTGGAGAACTTAACCCTCTGCCCCAGCCATCCGCCATCAAGTTAAGCAAATCTGCAGTTGGGCTGGGTCAAGCAGTAGGCCCCCACAGGCGCCTTGTTAGTCCCCTTCCGTGCCTACAAGTGCCCCTGACTTGCCTTACCACTCACATGAAGTCTGCATAACCCATGCAATCAAGAGGGTGCACCCCACACCTCACTGCGCCAATGAACTCTGTTAATTGGAAGGAATTATACCAAACTGCCGAGTGTGGTATTATAAGTTACCCTTCTTAATGCGCTGATGGGCTATATTCGCCAAAATTGGCATTACACAACTGCATGGGGAGACCTGCCAGGCATCAACCCCGTGCGGGCGCCACCTTCAATAGGCGAATGGTTACCAAAGTTTGTCAGGTAACTTTGTAATGCATCTGAGCTTCAGGTCAGCCACCCTGGCCTGTGGTAGCCTTGAATATTGATCAATCGCCTGCTTCGGCCCCGGCAAGGTAAGACCTGACATGGGCACTCACCTGCCGAGACTGCCAGGAATGTATCCCCTTGCGTGACCTATGATCCCAATCTGGGGTCCGATACTGAGATGAGTTTCTGAGGACCCTGGCCAGGAAAATCCTGAACGAGAGAGCTCCTCTAATTGTTTGCGACCCATCATAGCACCAGACACTCAAATATGGCACACGAGGATAGGCCACGGGCCTGAAGCCCGAATGTCCTGAACATAACAGTTCGTCATCAATGGTAGCATGCAGAAACACTGTTAACTTGAGGCTACCAGGCCCGTAGATATCTGGGCCCTACCTATGCAAACTGAAGCAAACCTGCTTCTGCTATGCGTGCCCTGCCCGTCATGGCTGACTAGCCCTGACCCCTTATATCGGGCCTGGCAATTGTCCCCAAAAGGAGAAGGTTTCCTTCTTAACACCAAGTCAATTTGTGACTAGCCTGAGCTGGCGTTGGCCCCAGCCCCTTCCAAGTCATGCGGCAGCATGGCTATATGGTGCTCTGTTACCTTTAATTAACCAATCCTCTATTCATCTTTCCAGGTGTTACCTCCCGGATTGACCCAAGCTGGGGCTAATAGTGGGAGCTTACTCCATAAAGATCTGAATTGTCGACTTTTGGTCAGCGAATCCCCCCAGCTAGAATTAACCCCCGTGGCCATACATTGCCCATACAGTCCAAACTTGTATGGGAGACCAATATTATTAACGTGCTTCAGGTATGTCGCCTTAACCAGCGGCAGCCTGGAATACCCATTAAGTGTCTTGCGTTCCAAGACTCACCAACCTCTGCAAAGCCTACGTGCTTTGTACAATTGACCACTTGCGGTCAAAATAAGTTCTCTTGTGCTTCCCAACAGCCGAGCTCCTCGCTCGAGCAGAGAGTGTGTGCCCAATACAATGACCTTATGTGACTCTCAACCAAACTATGCTTCCCAAACTCTCCAGCCGCTGACAGAGGCTGGTAGAGTGTGCCTGATACAGACGACCGACTGTGGCCTTAAAGAAACTATGCCCCACACCGCTCACCAAGGCTGAGAGGGCGTGCCTTATGCAATTGACCTCCTTGTGGCCTTATCTCAACCTATATACTTTCCCTCTCGAGCCACTTCCCCAGCTGAGAGAGTGTACCTTGTACAACTGACCTCCTTATGGTCTTTAAAGAACCTATGCGTCTACAAACTCCCCCGCTGCTCATAAGGATTAAAAACGTGTACCTTGTTCCCTTCACTTTCTCGTGGTCTTAAATAAACTTCCCATGTATTTCCAACTCCCTAGCCACTCACAAGGCTGAAAGAGCATGCCACTTATGACTAACCTTACCATGGCTCATAAAGAAGCTTAAGTGTTTCCCAACTCTCCCGCTGCTTGCACAGACTGAGAGCATAAAACATCATACATTTTACCTTCCTGCGGCCTCACCTAACGTTCCCATGTGTTTCAGACCTCCCGCCACTCACAGGGGAGAGAATGTGTCCCATATGACTGACCTTCCTGTGGCCCATAAACTATGTGTTTCAAAAATCCAGGTGCTCATGCAAACCGAGAGAGTGTACCCGGTACAGTTGACCCTCTTGAAGTCCTAAATAAAATCTCATGCGTTTACGACTCTACAGCCAGTCACAGGGCCGAAAGCGTGTGCACCATATGACTGACCTTTTTATGGCCTGTAAGAAACTAGAGGGAAGGCCGGTGTCTTCCATAGACAGCTTCATGGTCAACAGGCTGGTATGCCTGCACGCAAGAGAAAAAGTGTCCCAGCAAATAGGCATTCAAAATAATCTTAGCTGAATAATTGGTAGTTACACCAACAGGACACAAGGTGGTGCTGCTCAACCGCTAATCTCACCACACAACTTGTACTTAATCCATTAGTTTAAAGCACATTGTTATAATTAACTTTAATCACAGACAGCCGTGCCGTGTGGCCAAGATGGCTGCCGAAACCCACAGCCTCCCAATGTGTACCAACTTAACAGTGCACAAAATGGCCGATTAAAGGACCCAGTCCCTAAAATGGCCGCTGCTCCCAAAATGAGCCTCAGTCACCCCAACTGAGCAGCTATCCAAAATGGCTACCCCTTGTTCTTCTTGCTAAGCAGTACTGCAACCAGCCTTACATATTGAGCCATGCGGCCAAAATGGCAGCCGACAGGGTAAAACTCCCCACCACTGTGGAAGCAGCCTGCAAGCCTTTACCTTTCCAACTCCCCAAATCCCATATCTCTTTTCTTGTATCTCTCTTTCTCACTCTCTATATATAGATATATGATTATTATTCTTGTTAGCAACCCCCTCCCATTATTATTTCTGGATGCTATAAAAATGGCACTAAGGGCAGGGCCTATACAAGCTGCCTGTCCCTAAGAGGCCACCCATGCTGTGAGGCCCATCTAGCTGCCCTTCTACATCCCTATAAAGCACTACACCCCCCATGAGGAGCGGCCTGAAAATTTCACCAGGACCACACCAAAAACAGGGAATAATTGGGAGGGGCGGGTTGCGAAACCGGCATTCTTGGAGCCATAAAAATGGGGGGCAAAGGCGGGAAAGAGACAGGCAGCAAGCCCGGAAATAAGCCACCAGGTAAGAGTGAGCGGCCGCGAAAGCCCGACTCAACCGTCCCCTTGCGAGGGGGTGAAGGAAGAAGCCTCCTCCCCCCAGGGCCCCCTCTACAGACCTTCCGATCCACTGCCTGTCTGTATCGCCTGAGTTCTCCGATCCCCGTTGCTCACAAAAGCACTCAGGCCCTGCAAGCTTCCGTGTCCGCGGGCTTCTTCTCCTATTTCTTGACTTTCAGGCCTGAATACCTTCGCTACCAGCGAACAGGAAAAAACAGGCCAAAAACCAGAGCTCTTGGCCTGCGTCTGTTCACCCAGGCAATCAGGCTCAGAATGGCCTGACGAGGGTTGGCCTATGCTAGAGGCCACGCCCCCAACCTGGAAGGTTCAGCCAAACCTTCAATCCTCCAATCGGAGTCGGGGAGGCAAATGGCTCTCCCCCCAGCACGCTGGGGTGAAAGGGTATTATATACATAAATATATACATAACACATGCATACAGGACACAAAGATTAAAACACAATAAATAGTAAACCCCTGGATTTTGCAGGGGAATGTCCAGATATTCAGCCCTCATCCAAAATCAGCAGGGGTGGGCATGGGCACTGCCAGGCTCCTTCCCTTTGCCCTCTATTTCCCCCTGCACTTATGGGAGAAGACTGGAATAGGCCTGAAGACTCCCTGCTTCCCTTTCCCCTCCTTTGGAAGAGTCAAGGGTTTTTTTGGGTAGGGTAGGGACATTTTCTCAGGAGGGCAGGAGGGAGGGAAGGAAAACACATTTTCCATGCTTAGAGGAATATACAGTCATGAAAAATGTGTGTTTGTCAGAAATAGTTGAGTTTAAAAGGCAACTTTTAAACACGCGTTATGCAGCCTTTAACCTGATTCCTCCTGCATTTTAGCTAAACGTCATTTAGCTACCCCCCCCCTTTAAACCCGGGTTAACCAGGATTATAATGCATGTGTAGAAGGGCCCTAAGATAAAGAAGTTGGGTGCATCTGAAGAGGTAGACTAGTTTATGAAAGTTTATGCTAACTTCATTCAGGAAGTTAACTTCATTCTCTCAGTCTCTACCGTTCTATGAGATCCCCTTGAATACTGCTAAAAGTAGTATGGCTGTCATGTTCCATGGTGATTCTGCCTCTTCCTTCCTTCCTTCCTTCCTTCCTTCCTTCCTTCCTTCCTTCCTTCCTTCCTTCCTTCCTTCCTTTCCTTTCTTTCAACTCCAGACAACAATACCTTCACAGAAGCTATACCCAACCATCTATGTTAGAAAAAAAAGAGAAATGGAAAGCCTGTGTGATTCCCATACCTCATATTCTTGCTTCTGAAATAGGATAGCTTTGAGAAGTACAATTCTTTATAGAGAACCCTCCTTCTATTGTAATCCAGTTAATATAAGATAATAATATACAGCGGTTTCCTCATTTGCTATACTGTCATACAAGTCCTTCCAATCTTCTTTGTAGTTTTCTACACTTTATTACTTTTCTGCTGTTTAATAATCCTTATTCAGGCAAAAAACTTCTAGATTTTATAAACATACGTAATTGTTTTGCATTATTAACTGATAAAACATGTTCATTATTGTTTAGACTGTCACAAGAGATTATTTTGAAGCAGCAAATTAGGGAGTTATGGAACTCCGGATTGGCAAATGACCTCTTACCAACAGGCGCGCAGACGTGCGGGCAGCAGGGATGAGGAAACACGCAACAACTTCACTGCTCGTGTGAAATCAAAGAGGTTTATTGATAACACCAGCTGGTGGGGTTGCCAAACAGAACAAGCTGTTAATCAGGGGCAAACGGCCCCGGTCAATCTCAATACAAAGCATATATACCCCCATGGCGGCATCTCCAAAAAGCCCGCCCTCCTTCATGGATTTTACACAATCATAATTGGCTGGTGTTACATGGCATTTCATTAATCCAATAAAACATTACATTTCCATTAGCATCACATCTCAAAGTCCCACCTATGTATTAGAACAATGGACATTTCTAAGTTAGTTCTTTCTCACAGTACATATCAGTGGCCTGGGACGCTCATGTTCTCAAATAGTAACATTTCACTTTCTGCCTTTCCTTGCCAGCAACGGATGGGGCAGAATCTCTCTGTACATGCGCAGTTCTTCTCCCTTTGGCACTAACGTCACCAAATAGCACATCCTGTACTGTTAGACCAATCTGGGCCTACGTTATCTCACGCTAGGCACGGGGTGTACTTTAACAAATCATAGCATTGATTAGAAGCACCAATCACAGTGTTACATTCACGGAGCAAGTGCCTGCCTGATTCTTGGCACAGAAACCCACTTTTCAAGCTCTACACGTGTGCAGCATCACTCTCTGACCTTTCTCCTCCACAGAAAGTACCAAAACTGCTTTAATTTATGTCTTGAGAGGAAGAAAATCACATAGTCAAATCCCAGTGAATCTTTTCCCCCCGTTTATTTTGTTCTTCCATACAGTGATAGATGATAAACGTGCATTAGCTAAGATTTTTCAGACTTTAATTTCTAATTTGCTAGAATAGTAACAAGGTATGCATGTATTTCTTGCAACCCATTTTGAAATGCTCCAGATGAATTGGCATTAAAATGCTATAAACAGACAAACAAACAAAAAGCACATCTTTCAGTTCTACTCATCAGGGAATATTAGACCATCTTTCTTGCAGTTGTTATGGTCTATTGTTATTTTTAAATCCGTAAATGTAAATGTGATAACTGAATATATATATATAT
The DNA here is from genome assembly GCA_030556195.1 of Anolis apletophallus. Taxonomy (NCBI): domain Eukaryota; kingdom Metazoa; phylum Chordata; class Lepidosauria; order Squamata; family Anolidae; genus Anolis; species Anolis apletophallus. The sequence goes on from JARBWK010000010.1 coordinate 50,699,714, forward strand.
ATATATATATATATATATACAGTATATATATATATATATACACACACACATATATATATATATATATATATATATATATATATATATATGTGTGTGTGTGTGTGTGTGTGTGTGTGTTTAGTCTGTGCAAGAAAATCCATTAAAATGCATTTCTGATACATGACAACCCTAACACAAGCCTATCACAGGGCTTCTTGGCAAGATTTGGTCCAAAGAGGTTTGCCATTGTATTCCTCTGAGGCTGAGAGAGTGTCACATGCCAAATGCCATCTATTCATCATTATTATCAGTTTCTCACTTGTTAATCGCCCTCCATTAAAATGCTCCAGGCGATATGAATTTCATATCCATGTGGGGATTTGAACCCTGGTCTCCAACATCATACTCCAATGTTCAAACCACTACACCACTCTAGCCTAGCTCACATGTATATGTGGGTGACCAACAACATAGAAAAATGCTTTCAAATATTTGTGGGCAAAGAAGAGAAAATCATGTAACCAAATGTATAGTTTTAGGGTCTCATTACAAAGGTAAAATGTCATGCTTTGTCTGACATCGTAGCAAAAGGAGAAAGGAAACTGGCATAATCTGTCACCTCGCATGAATCTCCCTCTTGGTGATTCCTTCTCCACCACACAGGGAAAGTTGTGGGGGAAGCCTCTAGTAATGCTTCTGTCCTAGTTGGGGGTGGGGCCTCCACTGGAAGTCACACAACATCGTGTGGTGGCTGGTATGGGGCTCTGTCCAGAAGATGGGGTAAAAGTATCATAGGATGCTAAATTCCCCCCATCTAATGAGGTGGTAATAAGTGAGGATGATTGTGAAATTCTGAGAAGCAGAGTGAAAATTAAACCTGGCAGGTTTTCAAATACCTGAAAGTGCAATTCTACCAGTATTTATGTTTCTCCTTATTTCCAGGCAGTTAAAAGATAGTTATTAAAACAAAGATCACCAACACCAGAGAGGCAGAAATCCAGACAGAAGTTCAAGAAACTGTAGAGAGGAAGAGACCACCTTTTGCTGTTATTGCCTCAGACCCATAACATTCCCAGTAGCACAAACCTTTGCTGCTTAGGATGGATGCCCTTGCTTTCAAATGGGTTTCAGAGGCTGAATGAGAAAACAAAAACATAGTCAAAACACTGGATCTCATCCTTAGTTTATGATTTCGTCTTTATCACTAGGGATGATTTCATTTGGATTTTATACTACAGGCACAAGTTTATTCCTAGCAATCATTGGTAGCTGCATACTGAGAGTGATCATGGCTGCTAACAGGAATCACTTTACTTGAATACAGCTAATGAACGTACACTGAGTTTATAAATGGCAATGTAATATAATGTGAGATACATGGCAGTTTTGAAGATCAGCCATCAGAGTCAATAACTGATTTCCCAGGGGTTGCTCACAAGCTAACTCATTAGAAAAACAGGAGCTTTTATGTCAATGAAGTTGTGATTTGGAGGCAGAGTCATCAAAATAAATGTTTACTAGTTAGGAAAATGTTTTTCTACCAACAGCAAGACTTCATTAATAAACTTATACATTACAGTTATTTTCTAACATGTGGGAATGTTGATGAAATATGGGTAATCAAACAGACATATGTATTAATTCCATGCATGAAGTGTTTGTCATCATTTGAAAGAGGAGGGGAGTTGGCAAATAAAGGAACAGGTAATCCAAGTTTTGTTTGTGTTTTAAAATTGATAAAGAAAGAAGCAGCTTTCTTATTGCAGGGTCTGTTGGCTTGGACATTAGCCACCGTTTACCATACATTCCACTGAAGTTCCCTTAGGTTCTCAATGTTCTTATTTATATCTTTTACCTGAAAGTTCAACATATCCCCAAATCAATCCCCAAATCAATCTTACTGTCTCCTTTCCCCCACATGAGAACTCGCATTTATCCACCAGACATTTAAACTGTTTGAATCTTCCAGCAATAAGCAATCTGGTTTGCTCAATGGTTGTGTGGGCAAGACCTTTTGTGTCCTCGGGGATATCTGTTTCCATCGTTCTTTCCCATTCAAGACACTACACTGATAAGCTCTGTGCCACAACATGCTGGGCTTCCTTTGCCTATTCTGCCTTTTGATCTGTATAGAGATCTGTTGGCTGAAGATGGGAAGCAGATTCCATCACCTCTTTAGGAACAGATTATGATTCAACTGTGGGCAATTCCAGTGTTAGTTGATGTTTCTGGGTCACTTCTGGGGAAGAGAAGAACTTAAAATTCAAACCACAGTCTTTTGGCTGTTACTTTTGTACTTTGTTTAGGGACTTCACTAGTGTTCTTCACAAGAATCCACGAGGGATTGGGCAACACAAACTCACCTGCCTTGGATCCGGACACTGTTTTAATGTTGTAGGTGGTCAGGCCCACCAGAGGCTTGAACACAAAGTTCTGAGGGGCAAACAAACCCACTCTCTTTGGTGGTGCCACAACTGGAATGTCAGATATTGGCAGGTTTTGCTTCTCAAGAGAAGCCTCATCCTATGAAGTTTCATTAGTAGGCTGGGATGTCACCTTTTTTTCATGGGATTCATGGCAGTAATCTCCATTACCTCATGTTATGTTGTTGCCTCTTCTTCTTTTACCCTCTCTGCTGCTTTCCTTTCTTATGTATCAAAATATCTGTAGCAGGTCATGAAACCTGCACTATTTTGGTCTTTGCAAGGACTCTTGTAATTATTTCATTTGAAGTTGTGGAGACTACTGATTCAACTCCCCCCCCCTCTCTTCTGGGATGTTTGTCTAGTCTACACATGGCTGCTTCCAAGGAGATCCGAAACCTTTCCTATCCAAACTGTTAATCAAAGAAAAGTGACCTTATTTTCAAAGGACCTTTGTTGCGAATGTACAGAAATTATGCCATTACCAAACATTCTTCTTGCCAAAATTGGAACATTCCCTGTGTACATAAGGACTTACACATTAATTGTACCCATGATCTTAAATCTCCTGAATAGTAATAGAAAGAACTTTCCTACCTTCCCACAATCTAGGGGCAAGTAACTTATTGTTTCCTGATGTCCTAATGATACTTTTCTCGCATATGGTCCCTTCACATTGCCTACAAACACATATCCCCATTTGTTTCCCCAATGACATGACTACAAGGAGGAAACAGTGAGATTCTGGTTTTGGTCCTATAATAACTAAACGAAGAGTTCCTAAAGCCATAGTTTAGCAGAATCATTATATGAACACACACACAGAGGGAGAAAACCATCAATTTTTCATGTTAGAGTATAAAATGTTTAAGACTCAGTATTTTATAGCTCTTCTGTTATATGAAGCATATTTTATTGTCCTGTTACTGTGTTTGAGGGAACCATGAGAAAAAAGGCCAGTGCACTATATTATCTAGGTAAAGGATATGCTGTCTTAGAAACACAGGAGAAGGTTTTACCATGATAATAGCCATGTGGGATGTGCATTGAGGCAATTGATAATTTTTTCTCTTTCTTCCTTTTTTTTGTAACATCTCTAACAGATATCTGCTGAGAATGCTATTTGTCTTCATAAAGATACTGACAGTTTGTTTGAGTCTTTTATTGTAATCAAAATGTAAAAGCCCTGCCTGACTTACCAGACAAGGAGGTTTAAGTGTTGGGCACTCCCCTTTGGCACCATTTTATGAGGGAGGCTTCTTCCTCCCAGCATGTGGTGCTGTGTGCATACCTTGTGCACAGCAGAGTGGCCAGTCAATCAGGGATGAACCTTTTGGCTTGCTCTGATTCATTCTGGGTGAAGCAGGCCTGAGGGGAGACTTCTCCACTCTGGTCAGCTATAATAGCCAGCATGCTGTGCATCCTAGTCAGTTGCCTTCGAGCTCTCCCGCCCTTGTTTTTATGTGCCGTTATTGTTTTGTTGCAACTTGGAGGGTATAGTTGGCATGGGCCCTAGAGCTGGTATGGCATGTTCTTCCTTCTTTCAGGAGGTTGTAGAGTGCTATGAGGGGCACACTGGTATAAGTATACTAGTACAGTCCTGAACAGGAACCTGCACGATGTCCCCTTCGCTCATTCCCAGTACAGATTTTGGTATGCTATTTCTGTACTCCCAGTGATTCTTCCTGTGGTGTCAGTCTAGCAAGCGGACTATCCAATCATCTAATCCAGGACCTATGTCTGGCTGCCAACACTTTTAAAGCTGTAACCAATAGGCATGTACAATGGATAAAAATGTCATTACAAAATTAGGGGGTGCTGGTGTTTTCTTTCTAAAGTGTTTCTAAATTATAGTTAGGGAAAATTCATTACTATAATGAGAATAAAGAAATTTTGTTACTCTTTTGTTATAGTAAATGCACATAATTACTAGGTTTGTTTGATCCCCCCAAAATAGTTTAAAACTCAATTCAGATGTAGGGGATGCCTGTGGTTCAATTCTAAAGTCAATTCCGATTTTTGCAGGAAAAAAAGTTCAAAACTTTTCGAAACTTCTGAAACTTCCAAATCCTTTTGTTAATAGTTTGAAAATGTTATTTCCTGTTTCATTGGGTGGTCTTTACTTTGAAAGTAGTTGTTTTACTCCAGGAGCAAGGAAAAGCAAGCTGAGGAAATTCCTTCCTTCTTCAGTTTAAAACTGGCTTAAAACTGCTTCTCTGGTTTATAACTCATTTCTCTGGCTTTAAAACTGGCTTGCTTCTCTGGCTTGAGACAGAAGCGGAGCAAATTCATGCTTCTCTGGTTTATAACTCACTTCCCTGGCTTTAAAACCAGCTTTAAAAGTGAAAATTAATAAGTTTAAAAGAGATCAGGAGGATTATGACAGCAAAAGAGTGTACAAGTGGATTTAAAACTGGCTTCCCTGGCTTGAGATGAGGCTAGGGACCAGAAGTGGGGGGGACGGGGGACACACGGAATAATTTCCAACTCACTTCATGAGTCATAACAAAAATGGCAAAAAAGCTTCGGAAGGGCAAAAGGACTTCTTAAAAAGGTTTTCTTTAAAACTTCTAAATCGCTTCAAAAAGGAAATTTTTTCGACTTTATTCCAAGTAATGAAGATTTCAACTGGACCTAACCATGCCCAGTAATTACTTTAGGGGTGCCTTTCTCCCCCATTGTTACAGCTATTTGGGTGAAACTTGCTACAATGTTAGAACATGTTGGCCATGGTAGCCCATCAAGTTTCAGAACATTGCACTTATCCACAGATATTTGGGAAATTTTCAAAATGTTTATAAACTACATTTTTAAACAAAAACTATAAGAGCTATCTTCTTAAATTTTCTCTGCAATGACACAAGATAATGGGATCATCTCCCCACAACTTTCATAAATATTCATGCATCTCGTGATTTTAGGGAATTCTTTTAAAATTTTGACTTTTTTTAAAAGTCACAACAGTTATCTCATTGAATGCCTCTCATACAAGCCAATATTAACAAATTCTACATTTTCATAGAATCCTAGAGTTGGAGAGGACCCCCCCAAGGGCCATCTAGTCCAACTCCCTTCTTTTGACTCTTTTGACTGATGGCCATTCAGCTGCTAAACTAATTAATAAGCTTCCCCTATCAAGTTGGAAGGGATCCCAAGGACCATCCATTTAGGGATTTCTTCCTAGCCCAGCACTGATGTAAATCATAATAATAATAATAATAATTTCTAGAAGTATCAGTCAATCACCCTCTTTGCAGATTCAACCATTCATTGGAACTCTGTCTGGCTCCTGCTACAGAATCTCTTCCATCCTGATTGGGGCTTTCTGATGGGCAGAATTCTGGGAAATTTAGAGTACCTCTCCTTCCCAAACTACATTTACCAGAATTCTGTGGTTTCTTTCCAGTGAACTCTGCTTTCTCCCTGCTTTTCTTCAAGAGGTCATGAATTTAAGGAGAAATGGAAGCCTGTTTGGCTGGTTGCTATTAATATGAAACTGACTTTGTGAGGCTTTCAAACATTACAAAATTAAATCAAGGAAGGATTTGATAAGTTTTTATTCTTAAGCTTTAGGTGCAGGCCACACCCACATGTCAGATATCACTTTGGAAGTACAGGTTTAACAAATTTTCATACGACTTACAAAACTTTCAAAATTTTTCATAAGCCTAGTAACCAATACAAAAGTTGGGGTCTGTTTTCACCCATATTATTGCGTGTCTGTTACATTTTCAGTCATGCAGGTTGCTCATGCACACAAATCTAGAATACCACTTCAGAAATTGGAATGTAATAGAAGTTTGCAATGTTTTCAAAGCAGAGACAGGTCCACCAATACCCAAATCTCTGGCATTTTATGTGTTGAGCAGAAACCCAAAAATATCCTCACACAGTGTCTGGAAGTATTGTGTTTATTGGAGACAATTCTCTTAATTTCCCAGCTGTCCATGAAATTCTGTAAAATATAGTTCCAAAAGTAAATTTTAAAGCTGTAATGTGATACAGTAGAGCAATCAATCAATATTAATTCCCATTAATATTTAACAGATAGAAAAGAGTAATAGACAGCAATTATTACAATAACTTTCAAAGCCCCACCATAATTGAAAATGATCATTGTAACTCCAACAACTTCACGTCTAAAGGAGGCACATGCACAATATGTACAAAGCATTTATATATCAGAAAACTTTTATATAATGCCTTGACTACATTATCCAGGGAATGGTAGAAACATTCTGCAGTGGTAAAACTGTCAATGTGTTGAACATTAGTTTTCCAGAGATGGAAAATTTGACTCTGCATTCCAGAAGTCACTGGAAATCAATAAACATATTCACATCTTTTGAGAGAATAGTTAAATGATGCAATGTGTTAGTTACTCTCTATGACTTTAACTATTCCCTTGGTAAAATGTTATTTTTAATGTGATATACAGATATTTCTACATGTACTTAGAGGATCTTTTCAATAACGTAAGCTGGCATTCCTTTTGAGGCATTGTGTGTGGAAATAGTTCTGAGAAAATGGAAAGGAAAATGAAATGTTCTTAAAATGAACAATGTATTGGAGCAAACAATACTATGTTATATGGGATAGGCTTGTAGATGGTTACAGATTATAATTCAATTGTTCACTTCTTTAGTTGCCTTCCCTCAATAAAGGTAGAGGGTCAATGCCAGAATACAACTTATTACATTGCCTGTGTTTTAAAATGGCAGTTGAGGTGTCCCTTCTCAGTCCTGTAAAAACTAATTGTATGATGCATGCTGTTGTACTGAGATCAGTGAGAAGGATTTATTGCAAGGGACATCATGTGGCTCCCCCTTTACCTCATCCCATGGGGGGAAGCATCCACCACCCAGCTTCCCCCTAATCCCGACTCCAGTCTATCTCTATGCAACACTGGAAGCTTCCCATGTTGTTGTGGTGGAGGCATATGCTGGTTCTACTTCAGTTTTGCCATGGAGCCCTTCCAGAAGTAGATGTACATAATGCGATGGGAGCAGACAGGGTTTGTAGCAAAACTGAGCCAGTGTATGACACCAAATTTTAGCCCATCTGATGATGTCATAAATGTTTTCTACAAAATGTTTTGGTTTTGGTTTAATAATTTTCTCATCAGCAACCTGTTTTTAGTATTTTAGAGTGCATCCACGCTATCGAAATAATGTAGTTTGATACCACTTTAACTGCCATGGTTCAATGCTATCACACACACACCCCTCCCACACACACACATTGAACAAGCTTACTTGACACAGTTTTTCCCATGTTAGTCAAAGTCTGGGGGTTTTGAGCTGTCCCACACTTCAGAATCATGTAATCCGTTGGGCTGGTTCTAAATAAGAACAAGTTCTACTGCTTACATGTCCATTTTGCTTTCCCTGGACCATTTCAGGCCATCCTTGGGCACCATTGCTGACATGTGATTCAGAGAGGAGATAGAAATTGGACTCTTTCTTTCCTCCCTCCTTTCACCAAGTAATGAGGGTGCCCTTTCAAACAACAGCAATGGTATCCCAAGGATGTCCAGGAGCTCTTGTGAGCTCTGTGTCCACTGTAACAACACTGACAGGACCACCAAGGTACAGGTGGCTGTACAATGGGGCTGAATCAGGTCATGACTCCATTCCACTGCCACAGCAAGACAAAGGTGGGCAGTGAAATTGTCCCCAGGGCCAATGTGGAGTACTGTACACACAGCAACCCCAGAATAATCTGCCTATGTAGATGTGCTCTGCAATAGCCATCTATCTGAACCACAATTTTCACCTAGCTCTGGTTGGCGGATTCTAAACATTCTTCTTTTTACATTGGTTCCACAAGCCAGAAGTCTGATCATTCTTGAAGCAGAGGCCACAAACATTTTACCATTGATCCTATATAAGTGGCTCTAAGTACCAAAGTAAAAATGATATTTTCTGTTGTATTCTTAATTTGTCTTTGGAATTCTTAAACCCTTCTCTTACACAGAATCTCATGTAGGCACATACATCTATTTTCCTTGCATTATGAATATGCTGATTTGAATGAGGATAACTAATTAACAAACATCATGTCTTCAATATGATTTATCCACCAGGTTCTTACTATTTATTCATTCTGAGTACCCTGAAGTTACTTCATTTCACTGGTGTGAGTTAATTTTGATTCCATGCAAATGTCAGTATATCTCCATTGTCTTTATTTGCATAGTCTCTGTGACCAGTTCATCACCTGAAGGTAATCTTCTCATTATGGCCCTCTCTATATTTAATTAATCTTTGTTGTTGTCAGTCATAAAGACTACCACCAGGGCCATGCCTGAAGTCTTATAAGTCTGGTAATAACATGCCAGAGCTCTTGAAAGCCTGGGGACATATTCCCATAGTATGTCAAGCTGGCAGTCCTAGTGGAGGAGCTATTTCATAGAATCATAGAATTATAGAGTTTGGAGAGACAACAAAAGTCATCCAATCAAATCCCCTGACATTCATGAGTGTGTGTGTGTGTGTGTGTGTGTGTGTGTGTGAGTGATCAGTGATGCAAACAGGAAAAAAATTCATTCCAGATGTTATATCTGGTTTAGCTCTAGGAGATGAGAATCAAATGAGGAAGCTTTTTTGGAAGTATGCTCTTTAAGGCTGCATCTATACTGGTATTTAATTCAGTGTAGGAATCGTATTAGTCTAGAGCATCCAAATGAGGTTCCCAGGCTAATGAATTTTAACCTAGGGTAAGCTTTTTAATCCATCTTGACCCTGGTTTATGTTTGTTTTTGTTTTGTTTTGTTTTTTAAAAAGCAAAGATCCAGGTTTTCCAGGAGGATCCAGACCTTTGCTGATACTATTGCTGTGCGGAAGACCATTCAGGGTTCCAGTAGCAGGCTTACAGAACTGAATGTTTTTCCTCACCACACATACACACACACTTACACACTCCCTACATGAAGAAAATTAGCCTATACAGTTACTGAATTAAGTGCGAACTACTTTTTATTTGAAACTCTGAAGCAATGCAATAGGACAACAATAAAGGAATAGGGTGGGAGAGGGAAAAAGAATGTAGAATATTTTAAAAGTATCTGAAACAGTAGGATAATAGAGAATTAATCAGTTATGGCCCTGTCAATGGGGAACAGTTAGAGGGTATGCAGCTATTTGTCTTTTGTCTCAAATTTCCAATGACGTACTAGTTCAAATGTAACAGTTGCATAAAAGTCTTGAGAGTTGGAGAAGCTAAGGAAGAAAAAAAGATGTCAAGATTGATGATAACTATACAACATTTGTATAGTCATCCCTGCTTAATGAGTTTTCTCTGTACCAGCGAGACCTTCCATTTCATACTGGCAGCAGTTAAGCATTTCTTATATTTCCAGGGATAAACATTTCTGTGATATATTGTGTTGTTCTGCATATGATATGCTATCAAATTAAGACAATTCCTCTGATACAATCAACAAGCAGATAACATTGATTGATTAATCAATAGATGGGCATGGCCTTATTACGGTGAACAAATTAGACATTTCAGAATATATTGCAATGTTGGCAAGTTTTCTTCTTTACAAATAAGACTCTTAATTGATAGTTTTGACCTTTGGGCAACACTAAAAAAATCTTCCAATTAAAAAGATGGTCTTTCTTTTCATGCTTCACAAACAGAGATCAGAGCATTTCAGAACAGGGATTGATTTGAAAAAGCAACATGCTGACGGATAGTTTCAGAAACCTTATGTTTCTGGTCATTACATTTTGTTTAACCCAAATAAATGAATTAACAAGTAGTGAAAAGTAAAAAACAAAAACAAAAAACAACTAACTCTTTTAATAGGAATTAGTATCACAGCATATGGTGAACTTGTTGTGAACCCACTGGGACATTTTAATCAGGTCATATTCTCTCAGCCTTGGAGGAAGGCAATGTGAAACCCTTTCTGAACAAATCTTGCCAAGAAAACCCTTAGGATCACCAGAGGCTGAGAACATACAAACACAACAACAACCATATCCAGAAATAAAGTCCACATTCAATGCTAAGTTCTTTATTGTAACTTGCATCAACTGTAGACAGTAGAGGTGTGTGCAATACCTGTTTGTCCCATTTCATTCATTGTTTTGTTCCATTTGTTTCACTTGGGGGGCATGAAATGGTTCCCCGGTAAGAAAATAACCTCAAAATGAAAAAAAAGCAGAAGTGAGTACAGTTTCCTTGCCTGTTTTTTGGCCCACGTGGTGCTCCTCACATGGCTGGCGGAGAACTGCCAGTGCTATTTCCCTTTGAGCCCTGACTGTTGGGCCAAACAGATGAGAAGAATGCCATCAGCCTTGCCTGCTGCATGGCTCGCCTCACCTGTCACTCACCTTTTTTGGAGACGGAGAGGAAAGCATCACAGAAATAGTAGCAGCTTAAGCCCTATTTTTAAACCCAGTTCTCTTCTGCAGATTGAGAGAAAAGCATCACAGAAACAGTGGTAGCTTAAGCTCTCTCTTTAAACCCAGTTCTCTTCTGCAGACAGAGAGGAAAGCATCAAAGAAATAGTGGTAGCTTAAGCCCTGCCTTTATACCCAGTTCTCTTCTCCAGAAAGACAGAAAGCATCACAGAAATAGGAGTAGCTAGCTCTAATGAAAACCTGGAAGAAGTACAAAGAGCGCTTCCATCAAAAAACTCCACAATGGATATCACCCCTGGAGGCTCAGCACATGAAGGAGATTCCACTATACAACTGGCTCACGTACAAACAGCTAATACAAAGGACCGCAACAGGATGGCAATTGAAGACACTGGAGTCTCTTCGAGAACAAGGGATCGATATCACCTGGTTTCAATATGCCCAGGTAAGGGAACTCTTCAAACAAGATCTGAAAAAAGACTTTGAGGTAAAGGAGACCATCTGGGACAGGATTATGAAATCAGAGAAAAAAACAATATCTTTGATATATAACAAGCTCCTAGAATGGGACACTGAGCCAGAGCAAATTAAGGAGACCATGGTGAAGTGGGCACAAGAGCTCGGCCACTCAATCCTATTTAAAGACTGGGAAACCCTGTGGAAAGTCAAAATAAGATACTCAGGTTTTACGAACATAACTGAGAACTGGCACAAGATGTTTTACCATTGGTATTACACCCCTGAGAGGCTGGCAAAGTATTACAAAAACGTGAAAGACAGCTGTTGGAAATGTGGCAAGAGGAAAGCATCCTTCATACACTGTTGGTGGACGTGCAAGAGCATAAAGGCCTTTTGGAAGGAGGTGCACTCCCATGCAAGGAAAATCTTGAACTTAAAATATGAGCTGAAACCAGATTATTATTTGATCAATATTACTGATTTTGACATGGAGAGTAACGAGGACAAAATGTTCTTTTATTTATCGGCAGCGGCGAGAATTGAAATTGCAAGGCAATGGAAGAACAAGAACCCGCCGAGGATGGGTGACTGGTTGCTCAAATTCAGAGATGTAATAGACATGGATATCCTAAAAAGCATAGTTACAGATCAAAATATAAGCAGCAGAATAGATTGGAAACAAACACTAAAGTATTTGAAAACTGTGAACATAAATCAAGAAGTCAAGGCCTAAACAAAGGAAGCCACAGAGTACAGGACAGTGGGGGACTGACATAGTTCTAGATAAATTTGGAAGCCTAAGGGCTAACTCAAGTACTGCCATACCCTGCGGGAGCGTGGTGAAGTCAACAAGCATGGTTTCTTCCTTTCTTTTTGTCTGTGCTATCACCCCCCTTACTCTATTTAGATCCCCTTCTTTCCCCCTCCCCCACCCCCTCTCCTATTCTTGTCCTCTATTCCTCTATCCCCCTTTCTGTGAATCTTTCCTTTTTAAATATGTGTACTAAAATCATCAATAAAAATTAAAAAAAATTAAAAAAAGAAATAGGAGTAGCTAAGCCATGTCTTTAAACCCAGTTCTCTCCTGCAGATGGAGAGAAAAGCATTACAGGAGGAATGGTATCTTTAGTAACTCTGTTGCTTTTAATCCAGGTCGCAATGAAGGATATAAGGACAAAACATGCAATTGATAAACATGATGGGAAGGGGAGAGGAATGCCCCCTCATTACTGCCAGTTAAAGAAGTGGAATAGTGAGGCTGTGTGTAGTGTGTGGAGCATGTTTGACATTTGACAGAAAGGAATTGTGCCATGCCATATGTCCCTCCTGCTGATGCTCCTGGAGAAGTTAGAGGGCAAGGCCAGTGGGGGGAAAGAGGGAATGTTTTTAAGGAGATTTTATTTGTAGAAAGAAAAAGAACCCTCTAAAAATCAGGGATGAGCCAAATGTTATAAAACTTGGTGGGCTAAAAGTGGTAGATATTCCCTCCATATGTGTCAATTGTCATCCCTCTAGCCCTAAAACCGAGTGGAAGGGAAACTCGGGGAAGCCCACCCATTGCCACCAATGGACCCAAAATTATCATATTTTCAGCCGTGCAACAAAAATATCCATTCAGAAAGATGTCCATTTTCAAGACACACATGAACATAAAAACAGGGGCCTTACAAATGAAACAAACAGAAACGGATAGCAATTCTATATGAATTCACAAGACTAGTAGACAGATATCTGGAAGGTAAGTACTAGGCCTGGGTGATCCACAAAAAAAAAAGTTCAATACTCACCTCGGATGTAGGGGTTGCTGGCACCTCATATCTGATAGACTTCCGATTTTTCAGTGGTTCTCTCGTAATTGGATCGGATGTACTTCCAAACTTCGTAATGGCTTTGTTAATGGCAGATGCTGTCATGTTAAACCCAGGAGCCCTGTTAAACAAACGGGGCTTGGAATCGCTTTTCTCCCTTCCCACGTCAGACTGATGTGAGAAGGGAAAAAAGCACTTTCAACCTGGGTTTAAAAGGGCTCTTGGCCCAGGTCTCTCTCTCCTAAGAGAGAGGGGCCTGGATCAAGAGCTCTGTTAAACCCAGGTTGGAATTGTTTTTCTCCCTTCCCATGTCAGACTGACTTGGGAAGGGAGAAAAGCACTTCCAAGCCCTGTTTGTTTTACAGTTCCGATCCTTTTTGAAGATGATGACGGAAACTTCATAACTGATCAGCTACTTCCGTTTCCCTCACTCTCCTCATAATCACTTAAAAAGTCAATTAATTATCATTTCATTACGAGTAACGAAGAGATCCGACAATATTACCCAGGCCTAGTAAGTACAATGAAGGAGACTAGAATTTAATCCTCATTTTTGCATGTCATTAATGCATCAGATTTTCTTTTGCATTTGAGCCTATTCTTCCAAAAGAACCTCAAATTGTTATGTATGTATAATATGGATAAAGTCTACAGCTGATGATCTCTTGGTGGCATACACAGATGTTAAGTGAACCTTACACCAGTGTAATATGTTATTCTCTTCAACCCTAAACATCTATGGGAGCCCAAAGGTGCAAGATGGCACCCACCCCCTCCCCCCCAAAAAGAAGCCCTTAAAAATTACTGTCCAATATTACAGTGTTTCTTCTATTTTCCTGGTGCATAGAAATAATATTTCAGCAGACTGGCGGGGAGGGGGTCAAGGAGCACAATAATCATAATGGAGGCCTGATAAGTTTTTTTAAAGTTTTTAGGGCTTCTTTGGGGGAGTTGGAGTGGCTGGATGCCATCCTGGTAGTTACCAGAATGGCATCTAGACACCCCCAAGGAAAGCCCTTTTTTGGGAGGGGTAGATTTAACCCAATGTCAAAGCAGGTTTTTAAAACCCACTTTGACACAGGTTTACCCTACATCTGCAAGTGCCCTTAAATTATTGTAGTTGCTGCAAACTAAGTTCAAAGCGCAAAAGCTGAATGCAAACATTGCATTAATTTATCAGAGAGAAAGGAAAAGAGAAGAAGATGCTTGCTATTCATTATAGATACAATAAAAGTAAATTGGCTCAGCCTCTAGTAGATTGGGTGGTCTTTATCATTTTTAACTTTTGCTATCTTAACCATCTTTTGATGATGCTTGGCCACATGTATCCTAGTTTTCATCTAAGAGATGTTGGGTGGAATGGGGAAGTAGTTAAATGCTTTTCCAGTCTTTCCCTCTTATGTATCAGAAATACAGAATGACCATGGGTGGGAAGGGAACTGCAGTGGCTAAACACTAAGTCTGCAGGTGATATTAAGGGTATCTATATGAATAAAAATGTAATGTTCATTTGTGGGATTAACATAACTTAAAAATTACTGCATGAAATGACTCCAAATTTGGACAGAGTATACCTAACAACCCAATAAGGGACTATCACTCAAAAAAAAAAACCTCCACCAACCTCCCCCCAGTGTAATGAACTTTAAAACCCAAAAATATAAAACAAGGTACCGCACATGCACATGCACAAAAATTACGCTGCTGGCCCCACCCCCATCTGTGCCAGGGGGAAATAAACAGCTGCAGGGAGCATGGAAGGCTCCAGTGGGCTGGGCAGGCAGTCCCTCAATTTCCCGGGGCCCTGATTTGGGGTCCCCCCTTTCTCCCACCTTCCACTCCTGAGGGCCCCCTTCCTTCCCTCCCTTTGGGCCTACCCTCCTCTGCCACGCAGGGGCCTTGTGTGGGCCCTCCTTACCTCCCTCACAGACTCTGTCCTCTCTCTCTGCCCCACTAACAGGGACCCATTCACCTTCTTTTCTCCTGGTAGCAGGCTGGCAGCTGCTCCATGTGGGCACTGCTTGCCAGGCTTTGCCTTCCCTTGCCTGGGTGCTGACAAGAAGAAAGCCTTGCAGCCAGTGCTGTAGCCAAGGGAGGGGGTTAAAGCAAGTGGGAGGGTGGGAGGTGCTTTACAAGGTGGGCCAGGCTCACCCAGCACTGGCCCCTTCTTTCTGCTGCAGCTGCAGGGCACCTTTCATGTGACCTTGCCTGCATGCCCACTCTCTAAAACAGGCGGGAAGACGTCCCTCAACTGCGGCAGAAAGAAGAAGAGGCTGGCACCGAGCGAGAGTGACTTGCTTTGAAAAGCACTGCCCAACCACCCCATGCTGGGCCCAGCAAAGTCAAGGGCTGCAAGGCTCCCTTCTTACCGGCACCCGGGCAAGAGGTACAGAAGGAAGAAAGGAGAGAAGGATAGAAAAAAGGAAGGAAAGAAGAAGGGGAGAAAGGGGAGAAAGAAAAAGGGAGGGAGGGAAAGAAGGAGAGAGAATAAAGGATGGAAGCAAAAAACAAAGGAAAGAAAAAAAGAAAGGTAGAGAAAATAGAAAGGAGAGAAAAAAGAAGGGAAATCAAAAGGGAGGGAGGAAAGAGGTAAAGAAGGAAAGAAGAAGAGAAGGAAAGAAAAAAGGGAAGGAAGAAAGGAAAGAGGGAGGGAAGGTTGGCCACAGCAACATGTGATGGGTACAGCTAGTAGTATAATATAATTCCTCATCCAGAACTATTGTGCAATGCTATACCATACATAATTTTGGTCCTAGTGTTTTGGGCTCATAGCCTGTAAAAAATACTTTGTTAGGTAACTACATACATATTTTTCAGCTGGCATAAACAGTAGCTATGACAGCAGGGGTCCAGGCATATCATATGCTTAATATTGGATTTAGGCCTATTTGTATCTCCGAAGACTCCTATCTAATTCTATCCATGTTCCACAGTACAAAATGTGGCATATTATAAGTGACTCCTTTCTCAACAGACATTCACATATGGATTTTTTAAATTTAAAAATAGTAATTATAAAATTCTGACTTTAACAAAATGTACATCAAAGATGCATAGAGATTCACTGCCAGTATTCTTCACTACTGGTGTCATTGGCCAGGTCTGTGGAACATATAAAAGGCCACACAATTCCAATCTGTACTATTCACAAACCGCAATGGAACATATACAAAAAAGGCAAACACAAACAAGTTTCCAGGTGGTTCTGTCCATCTGTTTATTCACAAAATGTCTCCCTGCCTACACACAGAAAATATTTCTGCATAAAAATACTCTTTTGAAAAATCTTCTGTCATACAGTTGATTTGTTTTATATTATTCAGATACCGCTGTCTTCTATGTCTAATGGTTGATTCCTGCTGGATCATCATAGGAATGTCCACTCATTATTCTCAAAGATACAATATGTGACTTTTTCACTCTTCTTGTCTTGAAGCAGATGTTTTTCTCAGTACTTCCTACTTATTTGCAGTGTCATTCATCTAAAATCTGAAGTTAGTCTTCAGGCTGGCTCACCTAAACATTTTCCTAGAGAGAAGCATTTACAGCTTTGTGATAATGTAGGGAAAATATTAGCATGGTTTTGCATAGATACCGTCTATAGTAAATTTTAGACCATGAAACCCACTGTATGTGGCCATGACAGTCACTGCTAGATTATGGTATTATTATTCTTCACCCACTGTGATTGCAGCTACTTACGACTCCGCTTTTCCTATCATCTCCCCATGTATTCAAAAACATAAAAGTACAATGTAGGTTTGCATTCACTGAAGCACAGCTAGTTATATATTATTTTCTCTTATTGAAGGTTAGGCATTAACCATTTCCCTTAGATTGCTGTCCTCTGTAGGGCATCCTAGAGTTCAACAAGTCTAAGAGAAGGAATCTAAGAGAAGGAATCAGATTCTTAAAACAATTTTAAGATCGTCTTAAAGCCTGCCTTTGATATATTCACAACTGTGGAACAGGAAGTTGAATGCTAATGTTTTGAAAACTTGGAACACTTAGGACCTCATCATAAAGGCTGCCATCATGGAGATTCTGACGGTGCATATTGGGGGGCGTGGGGCGTGGGGAATTCATCGCCCCTCCTGCATTGCCCAAATCACCCAGCTGAGCATCCCATGGGGGGAAGTGTTGACCGCCTGGCTTCCGCCCATTGTTCCTGGTAGAACACAAGAAGCCTCCCATGTTGCCACATTGGTGGCATGCTCCACTTTGCTGCCCCTTTAAGCCCAGAGCCCCGATGAAAGTAGTTGTGTGTCATGTAATGGGAGTCAGCAAGCTCCATGCTTTAAGGGGCAGTGAAGTGGAGCATGCTACCAATTCTTCCCCCTTCTGAAGAGGTCATTAGAAGTTAAATGAAGAAAACTGAATTCATTATTTTCACTTGTATGTAAGAATTTAATGGGCAGTGTATGACAAAACCAGCAACAGACCTATCATGCCTATCTCCCAATTCACATTTGTGGTAATTCTAGCAGCTTGGATTCATGGAAAAAGAAGAAAAGGCATTGCGCAATCTAGGGACCATTCCACACATCGCACATATCATTTGACAACTAATGGAAAATCATATCTCTAGGAGGTGTGCCATATGACAATTATACCATACATAACACCTCATTACATGATCCTCAGGTTTTTCACTATTTATTCTTTGAGGCAAGAGATATTCGGGTGTATCACTATTGTTGATAGGATTACTTCCTTTGGCATATGTTTTAAACAGCAGGCTCATCACACATGGTTTATATATTTCAATGCATAGTTTAATTCAAATAGTGTTTGAGTTTTGATGGTAGCAATAATGGTGTAAAAAGAGTTTGGAAAATAGCAAGAAGAAAGAAGAAGAGCGAAGGACATTCTGCAACCACCCCAAAATGAGTGATGGTAGTAAAAAGTCCTTCCACACAGTTCCCAGAACAGGGCTGAAAATAGCCCCACCATGCCCTCAGCCATTTTTAATTTTTTTTAAAAAAAGATTTTTTTTTAAAAGAAGGGGAGGCGGGGCAGGGAGGAGGAAGGACATTCTGCCAACCACCCCAAAATGAGGGGGGTGATGGTAGTAAGACCCTCCTTTTTCGGCGGCTTTAGGAGGGGGCGGGGCCTGGGCTGGGGGGCGGGGCCTGGGGCGGGGCCTTCCAGGTCATCAGTGACCTCTTATCCGGCCCTGGACCCGCCAGAAGTTATCCCAGAATATCAAGACAGAACATCCCACAATATATGCTTTGAACTGGGTATGGGTTATCTGAGTCCACACTCAGATAATGTGGGATTTCCTGCCTTGATATTCTGGGATATAGGGCTGTGTGGAAGGGCCCTCAGTCCTGTATTATCATTTTACTACTGCTTGGTTATAGATTGTTTAAGGAAGTGATTACACAAAGCCTTCTGGAAACTATTTTCTAAGTTTTGTCCCCATACTAAACCAATAATATCTGAAGGAATGGGTGAGGATAATAATGTGGCTATTACTTCCCCCATATAAATGATATCTTGCCTAAAGGTTGACAAAACAGCAATAAGAAGTGATCAGAGGATCACTTCTATTCTTATGAACAATTACTTTCTTCCAGTGCTATAAGACCAAAACAGGCTTGGATTGTTTTGCAGAGTCTGTGGAAAAGCATTCACCTCGAAAGCAGCTTCCACATCTCTGATCATAATATATATTCCCAAACTGAGCATTTGAGTTCCAATTATGCCACTGGAATGTCTACACATAAAGATTAAGCAATCTTCAAAGGTTTAAATATACCATAATATCCTGTATCTGGCTCTTTCTTTTCACCCTCATGATGTGTTTTAGGATTATAAAAGCTTTCCAGAATCCTGTTTAGCAGCCATCAAGATGTTTCTGTTATTCTGACATCACAGCATATCCAATCTATTTTAACAGAGGCTACATTAATTGTCATCTTTTCTTTTGCTTTCCTGCACTCAAGTCTTATTAAACCATCTCTGTTCTCCCCAAATATAGTCTTAATGCAACAAAATATGCTTGCAGCCATTATTAAATTTCTGTATTCAAACTGCTGATTTTGAAGATCTTACCGATAAATGAGTTTTACCTAATCTTTGCTGCATTCCCAGCCCCTACTGTCATTATTCCCTCTCAGGATATTGATGATGCTTCCTCTAAAGAAGTGGTTCCTAATCTTTGGTCCTCTAGGTGTTTTGGGCTTCAGCTCCCTGAATTCCTAACAGTGGTAACAACTGGCAGACCAAAGGTTGAGAACCTTTGGGATAAAACTTTCTGACTAAATAGAGATCTTAGTTATTTGTTCTTTTCATACAAGCCCCCCCCCCCCCATGCCACCCCATTATCTTCAAGTCAATTGCCATAGAAAGTGAATTTACCTCAGTCAGATACACTTACACTAATAACTTTTTTGCAAAGACATCTGTAATTGTTACAACACAAGTGCTGTACAGACCTTCTCTTTTAATCTCTTCTTTTATAACATCTTTGTTGATGCACTGGACAGAATATGTCGTTCTGTATCAAGACTGCCATATCCAGCAGTCCACATTCAAATATAGCTGTTCAAAGGACCCTAAAAGCTGGCATGCTTTGCTTGACATTTTAATCTGTTGAACATAACACACATCACACACAAACACAAATTCACCCATGCATTTGATATGATTTTTTTTGTCCGGAACCTGGGATAATTGAACAACACTAACTTGACTCTCCTGGCTTCAAACTAATGGGACAATTTAACTTTGTGAAATTCTGGATGAATCTAATAATTCACAAAGAATGATGTCCAGATCTATAAAAACCCTTAATAGCCAAGTATTTCTCTATTCGATGATGTACTATTTTTCTACTCTCAGCTGTTCTTTGTAAGGTGACATTGAGCCTGGTTGGAATGACATTTCCTGTAATAACATAACACATTGCTTGCTGCTTCCCTAAGTATCTGTGTGGAATTAAACAACTTTCTACTTAATGGTTATGATCCTTAGGAGCCATTCATAATAACACAAAATAAATCAGTATCAGTAGGAATGCTTAGCAGTATCAAATGCACTTTAAAACAAAGCAAAGGCAAGTAAAGGCAAGAGGGATTAGATTCCTAATTATAGTGCAAATAATGAAGGTGTATGAAGACATGGCAGATTATAGACTGCAAAGGAATGCCCCATTCAATTAATGTACCTGCTGTGCTCATTCTCTGAAGGGAATACGAATTTCATCTCCTCCACCCTGAAACAGGATTTTTAAAGCAGCCCTTTATTTTATATATGAAGTGATCATAGCTATTGCTTTGTTTTTCTTTCTTTCTTACTGTCTTTCATCTTTATTTTATACTATAAGCTGTTATCTAGCCAAAAAGAAGAGAGGACAGTTGAGCAGGATTCTTCATTTGAAAAAAAAAACTAGACACCCATTAAACAAAGTAAGCTCTTCTGGATCATAAGTAGGGGGCGGGGAAGGGGTGGGGGATTGGGTGGGTGGAGGGAAATCAAAATCAATGTTCATATCATACCTTTATTATAGTAAAAGTAAAACAGCAGCCAATGTATGCAAAGACGCACAGAATATGCAGAAAGTTATGAGTGTTCTTCTAGTCAGAATGTTTCATCATGAAATAAGTGTGAAATGAGACATACATACAACATTTCTCTTTTACTGAGAAAGACATATTAGTATGTACTACTTCTGCTTCCATATGTATTCCTTCTGGCTGAAGGCAGAGGTATGCATAAGGTACACTAGGACCATGGAGTCCTGTGGAACATATGATGCTCATGGAACTCTGAGACTGTGGAACTCCCTCCCAAGAGGGACCAGGATTGCCCCATCCCTGCTGGCCTTCTGCAGACAGGTCAAGACTATGGGTGGTATTCTTGGGGGGGGGGGGGAAGGCTGTGAGTGTTAAAGGCTATTTTAAGTGTATTTATTATATTATATTTTTCCACACTGTACTGTTTAACTCCCTCTCTCTATATATATATTCTGTGTTTTAAACTAAGACTAAAGTAATTGTTAGCCACTTTGAGTGCCTTTGGGGAGAAAGGCAGGATGTATATATACTCCTAGCATGTTCATTCAATGTCTCCATCCCTCCCCATCTTGCAGAAGGCTAAGGAGAGGGAAACGTTGGTACATATAATTTGGATCTGGCAGTTTAGAAGGTAGCACTGAGCTTCACTATGTTTCACATGTTTTTCTCTTCCTCAATAATTATTTCCCCATTTCAATCTTAAAATAATCATAGTAATCTCAAGTTCCTTCCATAACCTCATGTATTGTTTCCTAATTTACAATTACATATACAAATGATCTGAGCTATCTTCTTTATCTTCTTACACATACATATTTCACATTCATGTGGATGTATAGGAAATTGTTATTTACCAAGTATCACTTGTTGTAGAATTATTCTGTGGTAATAAAGTTTATGAGCCTGTCAACTTCAGACATTCACTACTCTTTTGTGTGTGTGTGTGGGGGGGGGGGGGGGGGTGGTATGGAGCATATGGCCATCTGTATAAATCAGATTTTTCGGGGAGGGAAAGAATTATGATTTGGATAATAATTTTTTCTCCTTAGTATATTTGCCCAGTGACAAAGCCTGTGTGGGGGAAAAAGAAAGAAAGCCTGTGCAGCAGTAAAAACCAATATTATTTTTAATGACAAGCTTTTCTGTGGAAAACTACCTCTTACATGGTGTGAACTTAGTTCAATTTCAAAGAGCACATGAACTACACCCTTATTTGTTCCATAGTATCTTTGCAACAGTTACACATAACCCATGGCCTCAAGGCAATGGAATGGTAATTGTGTTAGGAACAAAATGAAACAGCAATAGAACAGCTGCAATTGTACATACATTGTAAGCGGCTTGGCTATAAAGACTATACCAGAATAATTCCAAAACTGGCTGTGTGGGGTTTTATAAGACACTTGCAATGAGGGCAATGAATTTGGCTATATTTGTGTGTTGCCACCTGCAAATGTCATCTGGGCAGGCAACCCTATCAGAAGCTCCTTTCCAAGAATTTCCTTTGCTATCACATTACAGACTGGGGAGGTTATAGGGGAATTTCTTTGTCATGAACTCTTGGTAATATTCAGATGAGACAGGATTCAATTTAGAAAAGAGAAAACAATGAAGGTGAACAAAATCTGGTTACCAGTATTTCAAAAAACTCTAAAATTAGGAAAGTAAATAAAGAGCAACACTGTGAAAACAAGGGAAATCCAGAGAATAAACGCAGGGCCAGCTAACACCTCCTAACAAAGGATCCCCCCCAGGCAGGAATCAGCCACTTGCCTCCAACAAACAAGAGTTATTTCTCCCACCCTGGACCTTCCACAGATATATAAACCTCCCTTGCTTAGTTTCCAATATACCTCACAACCTCTGATTCCAGCCATGAAAGCCTTTGGCAACACATTAAAGGGAAATTGGTGGATGTATCAGCACTGACCCCCTTGGTCTCTGATAACCTGGAAAAGGCCATGTTGAGATGGCTATGCATTTTATATGATAGTTTTAAGGAGATGTAGCTACAAAGATGAGACATGCATATCTCATAATGTTAGCTAATGTTTTCTGTGCTGCAAACTTGTTTTCTGCACAGGAGAGGCTATTTTCTATATACACACAAGAATCCAAATGCATGGGGATACATTAGAGTCCTCAACTCTGAATAGTCTTCGTTATCTTTGAAATTACTAATTATTTTCTCATGGAGAGAAGATAAGGAGAAAGAGCAGAATTATTTAATCTTGTATTAGAAGATGAATTTTATGAAGGTTTCCCTACTATTTATATACATAGCCAGATAATACCATGTTTATATAAGAGGTCCTTGCCTTGAAATTGCATGAAAGCCAGCAGGGCATGTTAGCATGGATTCAGTTTACATAAAATGCATGGATATGACTTGTAATTAATGTAGGATGGGGGGGGGGAATAAATAATTAATAGATGTCTGTCTCGTGAATCTATTTTGTAAAAACAAAATAAAATACCGTATGGACCAGGTTTATAGAAATCATTCACTATGATATATGTCTACTGCTGAATGTAACAAGTACTTTGGTAGGTTTTCCACTGTTATTTGTACTCTATTTCTTTTGTTCTACCCCTGGACTTTTTCAAACTTTTGGTCTAGATCCGTGGTTCCCAAAGTGGGCAGTACTCCCCCCCCCCCCTAGTGGGTGGTGAGGTGAACCAAGAGGGCAGTGGGAGGCTCAGGAGAATTTGGGGGGCACTGAAGCTCTGTAAGGTGGCGGTGGTGGGATTCCAACTTGCAAGCACACAAGTGTGCGCCTGCCAATTGGAAAACCTGTGCAGGCACCCCCTGGAAACCACAGCACCCCCCTCCTCTCCTCAATTCCACCCACGGCGCAGTCCTGTATCGCCCCTTCCAATCCAAAACGGTTCCCTTGGAAGGAAGGGGCGATACGGGACTGCACTGTGGGCGGAGTCGAGGAGAGAAAGGGCATACGTGCTGCAGTTTCCAGGCAATGCCTGACCATGGATTCCAACTGGCAGGCTGAGACAGTCGCGTGCTTGCGAGTGTGTGCCTGCCAGTTGGTCCAGCGGAGAAGGAAAGTCTCCATGTCTGCAAATGCCCCCTGAGTTGCTGCAGCGTTTGCAGGCGCCTCCTGGGAGATGGCCATGGCACGAAGGAAAATGCAAGCAGCTCCCAATTTCCAAGGTCCAGTATTCTCTATTGCTCAAGTTTAGTTCAATTCAATTGCTATTGGGAGTTCAAAATGCTCTTTGATTATAGGTGAACTATAAATCCCAGCAGCTACAACTCCCAAATGACAAAATCAATCCCCCACAACTCCACCAGTGTTCAACTTTGGATATATTGAGTATTTGTGCCAAATTTGGTCCAGATCCAGGGTTGTTTGGGTTCAGAGTGCTCTCCAAATGTAGGTGAACTACATCTCCCCGAAATCACTGTGGATTCCTTCCAAAGCCCTCCAGTATTTTCTGTTGGTCATGGGAGTTTGTGTGCCAAGTTTGGCTCAATTCCATTGTTACTGGAGTGGGTGAATTATAAATCCCAGTAACTACAACTCCCAAATGAGAAGGGTTATTTTCTCCAAACTCCACCAGTATTCAAATTTGGGCATATTGAGTATTTGTGCCAAATTTGGTCCAGATCCAGGGTTGTTTGGGTTCAGAGTGCTCTCCAAATGTACTGTAGGTGAACTACATCTCCTCTAAATCACTGTCAATTCATCCCAAACCCCTCCAGTATTTTCTGTTGGTCATGAGGGTTCTGTGTGCCAAGTTTGGTCCAGGTCTGTCATTCATGGGGTCTCGGCTGTGGAAGTCAGAGCTGAATTGGTCGAAGGTACTGCAAATCCCATCATCAGTTGTCCATACTCCCCCAAACATATTGTTTTTGTGATTAATCACTATGCTTTAATTATGTTTAATTTGTAACAATGAAAATACATCATGTATATTAGATATTTGCATTAGGATTTATAAGAGTAGCAAAATTATTTATGAAGTAGCAACGAAAATATGGATGGGGGTCACCACAACATGAGGAACCTTATTTAGGGGTCACGACATTAGAAAGGTTGAGAACCACTGCATTAATACATATATCTTTCTGTTTAATTGCTATTACGTTTAAAAAATAATAATTTCTAGGGGGGCGGTGAGTAATTTTTTTTCTGGAAAGGGGGCGGTAGGCCAAAAATGTTTGGGAACCGCTGGTCTATATGCTTGAAAAGAAGTGAAATATGTGTAATATTCTAGGCAGAAAATATTAAAAGGTTCAACAGAATGACATAGAAAAAACATTTTAAAGAAAACAAAACCCGGGGATATTTGCCCTAGAGAGAATTATGTTTGAAATCTCACACTCTATAATGTCCTTTCCAAAGTACTTTTATACTTTAAAAAAATTAAATAAATTTTGCTTTAAAAAGAGTGCCATACTTTAATTAGATAACTAGAGTGAGCAATTGATGAAGAACTACATGTTCTGAATATTTTGACTAAAGAAATGGAACTACTGTTCCAAGAACTCCTTGCTTTCCAAGTTGCTGTACTATAGCTAAGTCTAAGAGCTGCTTGTTATGAACCTATCTAGCAAAATAACACAAAAATGCTTAACACTACAATTTCAGCAACAGCAGCAGCATTTTCTGACATAGACATACCTTCTTGAAAGCTAATGCATTAGATGATGATGATTTTGAGTATTGAGGTGGGAATGCTTTGATTTTTAATAATTTTAGTGTCTTAAAAACATCATGTCTTGAATATCAATCCATTCATTTAAAATACTTTCCTTTTATCATACATATAAGGGATGAAATTATTTTAACTCTATCTGCATGATCCACATTTGACTGGACACTAGGCCAGTGGATCCCAAACTTTGTTACTGCAGACATTTAGGACCAACTCTCAGAAACCCTAGCCAGCTTGGCAAACTTTTAGGAATTTTAAGAACATGGAAGACGAAGGCTGGGAACCACTGCACAAAACCATTTGTTGAACAAATTTCAGATGCAGATATAGATGGAGATATGGGTTAGGTTGATGCATGATGAGATTTGGCATGGTAAGGTAAAGGAATAAAACGATGTCACAATACAAACAACAATTACTCAGTAAATATATGCATAGGCTACTAACAATCATTTTCCAATTGGTGTTTTAACTTTCACTGTGTTGTTGTTGTTGTTGTTTATTTGTTCAGTCACTTCTGACTCTTGGTGACCTCATAGACCAGTCCACACCAGAGCTCCATGTCGGTCGTCACCATCCCCAGCTCTTTCAAGGTCAAGCCAGTTACTTTAAGGATACCATCCATCTTGTCCTTGATCGTTCCCTCTTCCTCCCAGTTTCCCGATCATCCTTGTCTTCTCCAAGCTTTCCTGTCTTCTCATTATGTAGCCAAAGTACTTCATCTTTGCCTCTAATATCCTTCCCTCCAGTGAGCAGCTGGGCATTATTTCCTGGAACATGGACTGGTTTGATTTTCTTGTGGTCCAAACTTTCACTGTACACACATTTGGCCCAATTTTGATTGCATGATTGATAACCTAGAAGCTTATGGTGAGAATTTGGAAGATGTCTGTCCTGTTGTAATAGATATATTTTGGTACAAACTGAAACAAATTCAATATTGCAGTTACAGATTTGTAACCTAGAGTTATGAATCCATAATTGATCTGTAGTCAGTAAAACTACATAATCTTTTTGTAAAACAAGCAAATTGTTTTCCCAGCCTGCCTTAACAGTCAACAGCTGGATGGATAAAACGAAGTTGTTGCTAATACATTTCCTGACAATGTGAAACATGCTCACATGCCACTTGCTCATTAGGACCTGCTAGTGGACTTAACCACTGATTGGTTATAACTTGCATTTTGTGTGTTAATTTGGAAAATAAAGCAATCACTATGGCTTTACATAATTAGAATCTGCATGCTAGCTATCCTGAATGATGCATAATGGATATATTTTGATACACACACACACACACATTTAATTAATGATTTCAGTATCTAAGATTATATATGTTCCAAAGAAAGAGCGTCTTAAATTTGACTTTGTATGTACCGGTATAACTTATAATAAAATGTCTATTTCTTAATGTTATTATGAGCAAAATTTACACACTTGTTCTGTTAACATCAGCTACTGAAGGTTTATCATCTGACCATGTAAAAATGTGTATGTCACAATTAAATATTTGCTGCAAGCTAATTCAAGCTGTTTTGGTTACTTCACTAGTTTTTCAGCTTGTTTATTAATGTGCATTTTTGATACAAATATCCAACCATTTAAGTACTACATAACATATCTTAATAATAACAAAGTGCCAGTATCTAAAAGAACAAAGTGGCAATTTTCAAATTAGATTTGTCTTTCTGAAATTTCTGCAATAACACTGATGTTTCCAGAACAAACTCCAGTTGTTGATTCATTTAACATTACTTTGGTTCCTAGGTATACATACACACTGTTTATTTTATCAAATGTGAGCATCCCTTTCGGCAAATTCTTTTCCAGTTCTTTAAAGAGCTTTTGTTTGTAGGCATCACTCATGTTTAACACCATCTTCCTGGGGCCTTCCATTTGAAAACAAGACTTTAAAAACAACAACAAATGTTTCCTTCGATCTCTTTAACTTGGAGTCACAGTGCACATTTGCTGCCTTTGTTTATCTCTCACTGGAATGTTTTGTCAGAAGAATAATTACAAACTTCTTCATGGAAGGAGAAAATGATAGATATAATATTTAATCACTGGATGTTGGGTTAAAATGTGTGTTTTTTCTCAGTCTCTCTGAATTAATATTGTGAGAATAAAGAAGTTTTTTTGTTTGGAACAAGTTCAGAAAGGGCTAAGGATGTAACAGGGTCCTTTCATTTGACATGTGTTATGGAGCTTTGTCTACTTAGGTCATCAGTGCTATGGGCAATGAAATGGAAGATACATGTTTGTTCCATATTTTAAGTGAACTTAACTTGTGCTTTTGGAATCAATATGTGAACTGAAAGAAAGACCCTTCAATAAGAAGAATTCTCTGTCAGGTAAATTTGTCTATGCTAAAACTCTTGACAATGGAGTTGAGACTTCTCATTCTATGAAATGGCAATTGGTTGTGGTTTTTCTGTGCTGGGGATATAAATATTTGTGTGTTTTCTTCCTGCATTCAAGCAGAAAAGTTTTCAGTATTACCTTCTTTTTTACTCTGTGGAAATACAAAGGTTTCTGCACAATTTCTAAGATCTATTTTACTTTATACTTTTGGACTTCATAGGGGAAAAGATATTTGTGGAAAAAAATAGCCACACATTTCCTGCACAGGATAGAAAATTTGCATTTCAGGGAAGAAAATATGCATTCTATAAACAAAATTAAAACAATGGCCTCCACATGTTTTCTGTGAAAAAAATGTATTACCTTTCAACAACAATCAGTGGAACACAAAAAGATCACCTTCCCCAGTGAAGTTTCAAAGAGTGAATAATTTTGCTTGCGTAGTTGCTTTAAGAATGGTGACACTTTCTTTGGACAAGGTTGTCAACAAAAAGGATATTCTTCATAAATCAACACACATTCCACATGTTACACTCATCAGGAAAACTATTTTCCATATTGTGCTAAATTTCACTGACCCAGGAACCTTAGGTGTTGGTGGTGGTCAGGGGAGCATTTGCACAATTGTCACATCTAGACTGGATTACTGTAATGCATTCCACATAGGGCTGCCCTTAAAGACCGTTTGGAAGCTGCAGCTTGTCGAAAGTGACCAGGTTCCTCAATGGAGTGCTCTACAGGGAGTGAACAACTCCCCTGTTACAACAGCTCCACTGGCTACCAGTGTGCTTCTAGGTGAAATTCAAGGTGCTGGTTTTAAGCCCTGAACAGTTCAGGCCCAACCTATCTATCTGACCACATCTCCTGATATGAACCAGCCCAAGCCGTAAGATCGGCAAAGGAGACCCTTCTCTCAGTCCCACCCCTGTCTCAAGTGCGGCTGGTGGGAATGAGAGAGAGGGCCTTCTCGACAGTAGCTCCTCATTTTTGGAACTCTCTCCAATGGGACATCAGAATGGTTCCCTCTGTTACTCTTTAGAAAGCAGATAAAAACTTTTCTGTGGAGGTAAGTGTTTGGGGATGCCAGTTAACTGGATTAAGTGCAATGGATGTGGAAAAAGGCTATGAGATGGAAGTGATATTTTAATTTTAATTATAGTTAGTTTTTAATAATGTTTTACCATGTACTGTTGTTATTAGATGATTATTATAGATTTATATGTATTGATTTTATGTATTTGACTGTAATGTTGGTTATTGAACGGCAGTGACTTGTGTCATATGTTAGCCGCTCTAAGTCCCTCAGTGAGGGAGAGAGGGCAGGATATAAAGCAAAGTAAATGAAATAAATAAAATTAATAAATAAATTTTGGTGACATGCATGCCTATAATTTCTTTTAGGCTGATTCCCAAGATTTAGCATCATCACAAAAATGGCTAGATGAGTTATTTTAACTGGGACCTTGAATGGTATAAACAACATCACTTTTGTTATAATGCATTCTTAAAATGTGAACTGTGATGTAAAACTATTCTTTCCTCCATCATCCATTTCATTCTCTTTCAGTCTTACTTAATTCCATTTGAAGATCCCAAGGCAACAGAGCTGAAATTAAGTGCCCATTCATTATACAAATTGCCAACAAGTAATTTAGGGATATGGACTGTCTGCTGTTTGTCAGTGGTACTGAACAATTTCTATCTCCTGTAACAAATCACTCAACAATAAAATAAAATGGAAGTTGATTGCATGCCAACAAAGTTTAACAAGACTCTGTTGTATTGTTTGCTGCCAATATGTACTTGAGCTCAGAGATGAACATAACTAGTACCAAAACACTATCTTCTTAAAAATTAAACATTGGTGTTTATTCTTATGTACATGAGAGATTAGTTTAATAGTTGTTGTTTTTTAAAAGAACCTTAGGGGATGTCAACGAAATAGGATCTCATTAACTTCAATGCATTTTAATTAAAGCAGCCTAGTGCCCTTAAAAGGATTTCTCTCTTTCTTAGGATGGTTTCCCCTCCTTTCCCTCCTCAATCAGTTAACAAAGTGTAGTAGCATCTTCTAGAGCTGCCAGAAAGAAAGGAATAGTAACATACTTCCTAATGAACACTCAGAGGCAAGGAGGAGCAATCATGGGCTCTAAAGCTATAATCATTCCTTCTGGGCAGCCTTTTTCACTGGCTGATTGGCAAGACCAGACAATGCTTGATGTCTTCCATTTACAGCAAGCTTTTTCTCTGATGGAAGATTCATCTCCCCTCCCTTCCCCTCCTCTCCCTGCTGCCTTTTCCTTCCCTGCTGTTTTTTTGCTCTGCATTTCAACCTCATTTTGTCCTCGGCATACCTGATTTAACACAAACATTTGCCTTACTGAAGCCTCTTCCCCTACACTAATCCTTCTATGAAGCTCCTCCAACATTTTTAGTTTTTCCCTATACTACCCAGTTAGTAATCACCCAGTGTCCCAACTAGATCACTCACTATTGGCATGAAATACATTTAGAGCTGTTTATACTTTCTCCATTAACATTTACCAGCTGGCTCTGCCAAAGGAAAAACAGAGTCTTGGAAATCCAGTCTGAATGCAGTTTTAATGCCCATTCCAGAGTCCTGGAATTAAGGTAGTCAAAAACTGCTTTGCTCCTTTCCATCCAAAGACCTGATCCAAAACCTGCCCTTTGTGTTCCACAAACATTTAATTATGTTCCTGGAACAGCAGACACAAAATTCTATTTCTGTCCATAAACACTGGATCTCTACTGGGACTTTCCATGCAGATTTCTTTGAACAAATGGACACATAATAGGCATTTCAGGTTTTATCATTCCTTCCTGCTCTATGAAGATCATTATGTGGGTAGCATATGTGAGTGGGTAATGGAGCTAACAAAAAAATCAGCCTACCCAATCAACATTAAAGGGAAGCTTCTAGCAATTGCATGTCTTATTGTGATATAGAGAGAGAATATTCAAAGGAGGAGGAGATGGGGAAAAGATTCAAAGGCAGTGTGGATTCAGATAACCCAGTTAAAAGCAGATATTGTTAATTATCTGCCTTGATATTCTGGTTTTTATGGCTGTGTTGAAAGGCCCAGAGAGAACCTCCTGAAGATCCTTTCTCATCCCTCTCTCATTTTTGAATAGATTTGAGGACACTTTGTATTCCCCCAAGCTGGACTCCTCTTTGTCCTTTCACCTATGTTATTGCCAGAGATGGGTGGGAACAATCATGTATAGCTGCAATGACACAGTCACAGTATATCTCCATTGCATCCCCTAAACCTCATCTTAAAAATCAGAGAGCTATAAAAAACGAATTCTATAGTACTAGTGAATGTTACCTTCACCCCTTCCCACCAGCAATAAGCAGTGGCAGGGACTCCTCCAGTGTCCTGTCTCATTTGCTTTCACACTACACTTTACTGACAGTAGGATACTGGATATGTAATCATTTAGAGCCCTACTATTCAGCTCCTTGGAACTCCTTTGGTAAGTAGAACTGCCTGGTTTTAAGGAGAGTTTTAGGGGCCAATTGCAGTATGGTAACAGTGTCACATATTTACAAGGTCATAAGCCTAGTTTATGAAATAACAAATCCTGGACAATATACCAACTGGTATTGATAATTCATATTTATAGTTGCAATCAGGAGCCCCATCAGGAAGAAAAACAGAGATGTGAGATCTTTGTGTGGTTTTATCTCAGTTGTCAATAATCCTTAAGTGGAATGAATGAATTATTATGGAGTCACTGGACCCATTCCTCCTTGTACTATAGTTCTGGTGCAAATGATCCTTTGCAGCTGCTTGGTGCATGTAGCTGGCTGTTATTTCAGAAAAAAGGTACTTCCCCTGTCCCATATGTGTAAAACACTCCACGAGGAGGATGATCCTGTGCGACACTTCCAGACAATTGACAACAAAGAAACTCCTATGCAAAACATTTTTTCTCTCTCACTAGGGAAGAAATATAGTAAGTATTCATCAGTGGATTGAAGAACATAACAGTTGTCAGAAAAATTGGAACAATAGCCAGTGATACTGTTCTTCCTTCAGCTGCTCCTGCATGTCTCCTTGAACTTCACCTGGCCCAGATGAAAAAGGGTGAAGGAGACAGACAAGCAGTGTTCATTGGATATGTCCTGTTAACCAGCACATATAAGCAATCAAAGCATAAAAACACTTTTAAAATATCTGGACCTATTTGTCTGAAATTGAGCTGATTTCACCCATTTGAAAACATTTCACTATTCCCAGAAATTTCATTGAGTTTTTGTCAAAAAGAAATAATAAAAATAATAAAACTTTATTTATATCCCACCTTATCTCTCTGTAAGGACTTAGGACAGTTTACGACAAGCAGGAACAAACATTCAGTGCCGTAAGGTGTTAACAAATCTGAAACAACGAAAGCCACACAATTTTTTTTAAAAAAATCCCACATCCACATCAAAGTGATAATAAAGGCATTACCACAAATTAGACAATGACATAACAGAATTATGTATCCACACCTAAATATTAAGGGGACAAAACTTACGATTAAGATTAATAAAGGTATACAATTCAAAAGCACTGTAGCCAAAGTAATAAGCCATTGTTCACTATTTATTGATGGTGCATTATAATCATTGTGTACACAGTTAAACCTGAACACAGTGGCTTCTTGGTATCTGCCGAGATTAGGTTGCAAGACCCTTTGGAGGGGACTAAAATTTATGGCTGCTTGAATATCATCATATGCAATGCTGTAGTAAAATGCTCTCTCTTAAATAAAATAGGTAAATCTAGGTTTGCTTTCTAGAATATTTATTTTCAATATAGATAGTTGAATCCATGGATGCAGAATCAATGGCTATAGAGGGCTAACTGCACAAAGATTTGGACCTCAGTTGAAGTGGCATCTAAGAGAATCAGGATGCTTTCAAACTTATTTGAAGTGCCAAAGTGGATTCAAATCTTCTATGAGATGTCACTTCTCTTTATATTGTGTGGAACTATTCTCAAAAGACTGAAAAGTGTTTTAAAATTTTAATTTCTTTAGTCTTCTAGCTGAGACATCTGTTAAATGATTGTCTTATAACATTATCTGAAGAAAAAACAATTGTTAAACTGTATTACAGAAGAGATAAAATGATATCATATGTACTCAGCATTTTAAAAGGTAATTTTTGAAATTACCATCCTTGGTCTGGAAGATGTGCTGGGAGTTGTAGTTTTTTAAAAAGCTATATAACCACTTACCATGTAATCATGGTATATAAGGTTTGTCAGTACTTCCACAGAAAATAAGGAGTTAGCAATCTATTCTCATAACTCAAAGCAGGCAAATGTGACCCATCAGATGTTGAAGGACAGCAGCTTCCCAGGCCTTAATAGGCACAACCAAGTCTGATGGGTTAAGGGAATTGCAATCCACCGAGGAGATGTTTGAGGTATATGGGCTTGGCAGCAGTTCCACTTTCATAAAGGCTGGGATCTCTAATTTAGGTGCCCAGGCAAATACAGCATAAACTATCATGAACTTATTTGGCTTCATCCGCTTACTAGAATATTATTACTACCTATATTACTATATTCCATTCAATCAGTATGAATCATGTATTTGTCAACAGTGTAATGAGAACCAAAATAATAGAACAGTTCCTACACTCTGACTGTATATCAGTATTTTCTCTTTCCATAACCCAGCAGTTCCTATAAGCTTCTATGAAAAGGTAGTCGATGAAGGTGGGAGTAGAGTTTTGCAGATGAGCAATGCAGTAAAAATACTTAAGTTTATAAACTTCAAGCTGGAGAATCAATTTAGCTGCATGGAAAATACTTAATTACACCAACATTCATGCCAAGGAAATGACATTCTGAGAACACCATGAAAAACTGGCACTGACATCCTAACTTTAGGATTTTCTTCATACTATAAATAGACTGTGAGGTGAGTTATTTAGTGTCTGTGATGCTCTGAAGAAGGGAGTGAAAGTCTAAGGATATGCCGTAGTCTGCATTCACTGTGAAGGTGTAGAATGTATGAAGAGCACTCTCAAGATTGCGAAAAATCAACAAGTAGGCTTTGGAGAATTACAAGCATAAATATTCTTCAACAGGATTTTTTTCATCAGCTGGCAGAAAGATGAAAGGGGGATGCTGAAAAAGATGAAATGTGGCTCTGAAAGGCACAATATATTGTCAACCACCTTTTGTCCAAGTACATGTATCTTTGCTTTCTCCACAAGGAGAAAATGGGTAGTACTATTCAATAAATGCAGTAGAAGTCTGAGATTTTTGCTGAAATAAAAAAAACCATTCCTTTGTAGGATTGGGAGGAATATGGAATATATCCTCAGGGCATTGTGTTGATGCTAAATAAATCAGTGAGATTTTCCGATTAGGTTAAAAATAAAACAACAATAATCAGGTTTAGTTCCAGCTAATATTAAGAGTGTGGGGCTACAATCCAATGAGCACTGCAAGTTAAGAGCCATTAAAGTATTTCTTTCTCCATTTACTATAAACTTCAAATGCATTCTTTAAAATGTCCTGTTTACA
Organism: Anolis apletophallus; assembly: GCA_030556195.1. Lineage (NCBI taxonomy): Eukaryota > Metazoa > Chordata > Lepidosauria > Squamata > Anolidae > Anolis > Anolis apletophallus. Next base: position 50,733,876 of record JARBWK010000010.1, read on the forward strand.
TTAGTGTGTCTTTAAAATGGTTCACTCCAGCTGAAACATAACCTTGTTATTTGGTATTCAAAGCCAGAGCACAAGTAGTATATTTAGGTAAGATAAAGGTTTCCCCTTGATATTAAGTCTAGTTCTGTCTGACTCTGAGGGTTGGTGCTCATCTCCATTTGTAAGCTGAAGGGCTGGTCATGCTGCTCATGTGGCCAGCATGACTGCATGGAGTGCCATTTCCTTCCCACTGGAGCGGTACCAATTGATCTACTCACATTTGCATGGTTTCAAACTGCTAGGTTGGAAAAAGCTGGGACTAACAACAGGAGCTCACCGACCTTCTGGTCAGCAAGTTCAACAGCTTAGTGATTTTATCTGCTGCACCACCAGGGGCTGCATTTAGGTAAACATAAAATGAAGAGATAGAATGTATTAAATACATAAATATTTAGGTAAATATTTATTTGTTTAATATATTTTATCTTGTTTTTTATCATGAGATAAACCTATTTATATAACTAAATTAAAATCAATAAATAATGTAAACAAGATAAAACATATTTAAAAATTAGAATTCAAACAGCTTGAAACAATTTTAAAAGGCTAAAACAATCTTTTCTTTTAAAAAATTCCAATGTGCATGTATACTGGCTTTAACAAAAAGTCATGTCTTGACTAGATGAAAGAATGAAACCAGCTTTGCCAACAGCTTGGCCTTCCAGGTAAGGTCATTGTGACAAGAGCTGTTTAGCAATGGAATATGCTGCTTCACAGGGTAGTGGAGTCTCCTCCTCTGGAGGTTTTCAAACAGAATTTGGATGGCTATCTGCCAGGGGGTGCCTTAATTATGCTTTCCTGCATAGCAGGCCCCCCCCGGGGCGCTATGCAAATTCTCAGGGTGGTCCGCGAAAAGGCCTTACTGGTACATTATTTAAACTGTTATTTGCATTTAAAGCATGATCTGATCACCATGCTCATTATATCCCACATTAATGGGGTTATTGGGATAACAATACAAAAGGTTTGCTAGGGTAGACCCTCTTCCACCCAGTTTCAGCCCCCCCGCACCACACTCTGCCCCCCCCCCCCCCCGAATCAAAATCCTGGCTACGGCCCTGATAGCAGGGGTTGGACTGGTTGGCCCTTGTGGTCTCTTCCAACTCTAAGATTCTATAAATAACTATCAAAAAGCTACCATAAAGCAGGATAGTATTGCTTTCTTTTTATTAGTAGCTAATATGAAAACATATGTGTATGCCATGCAGAAAAATGTTTGAAGCTGAAAAATCAGTGAAAATGCATGCTGCTCATGACATTACGACCTTCATCACTTCACTACACTTGCTTTTTCAATTTGAAGAAAAAAAGCTTTGAAGTAATGAATGTATTTTTTAAAAAAATAAAGAAATGGGAGGAGCAATTGAAACTCCTCTGGAGCTTTCCTGCTGACTTGGGAGTCTTTTGGATTGTTGCCTTGGATTCTTTTCACATCTCAGCTAATGATTTGGCCTGTGACCTTTTGCAAGCCAATTTTGGTGCTCCTCATTTGCCTCTGTCTTTGATGGATATTAGAATAACCCTGACAGAAGTTTTATGAGATGTTGCTTAATTAGCTGGCATGGCAAAGCAGCTTCATCATTCAAATCAAACATCAGTTTGCTGCTGACAATGTCCCAAAGCTTCTAGTATGAACGGCAGGAGGGAAAAAATACTCTCAATTGTCTCATGGGAATAGTAATAGGAATATTTCAGAAAACTGTTACTGTAGTGGTTCTCTGCAATTTCTGCAAGTTGGCTGTGTGTGTAAAGGGGGAAGGGAGGAGGAGGAAGGAAAGACAGTAAATTTATCCTAACTGTGATTATGTAAACATATGACAAACATTAGATCCATATAACTATAACACAAGTTAAGAGCTTGTTGTTAACAGCAACTGCAGGCTACTTCAAAGGGAAAAAGCAGGGGGAGAGAGCAGGAAGAGCCATTGCAAGATTTTATATGCTCCCTTTCACCTTTCTTATTTATGCATTCATCTGTGTTTATTCCACCCTCTAATAAGGACTTAGAGCAAGAACAAACCTTTCTGACACATGATATTGCAGTGACAGCCTTATTTGCATGTCACTTGTAAACAGAATATTGCAGATGAAAAGATGTCTCTCAGTATCTCTGGGTCTAAAGTTCATTCTTTGAAATTCAAAGTTTTAGGCATATAGCATCTTCCTGAAGCCTCGGCAGCCTGTAGCCTCACAGGCAGGGCAGAGAGAGAGAAGCAACGGCGGGTAGAGCATACTGCTTTGAGAACTGATGGATGGAATCCTTGGAAAGTTGATGAAAAGAATGATTTGCAACAAGTCGGCAAGCAACTTTCACCTATTGAAAAAGATGGGAGGGCAAGAAGAACAAACAGACCTCAGGGTACAAATCAGGGGGAAAGCTGCTATTGGCCTTTACCTGTGGCAACATATCTTTGAAGGTCCGCTTAAGCCTGCAGATGTTTCAGCTCAGTGGAGAGAAGGAAGCATAAAAACAGAAAGCTCATTTTTCAGGGGGGGAAACAGCAGTAACACCATCGGATCTGCTGCTCTTGCTGGACTTCTCTCTGGTCAATTCCCTTGAGTGGAATTGTAGATATCAGCAAATGCTTATTAATGTTCCAGGTTTCAGTAGCCCGTGATCCAATGACAAGGGATTACAGTGGATGGAGGAGGACTCCACAACCCACTGATTGAACTAGGTAAAGTAGCTCCTTAACACCCAGTAAAAATGAGTTTGGGGATATGCTGTTATAGTTTAACTATAATTGTATAGTGTAGTGAAATAGATGACATACTAGGAGTTGTCTTCATGGGCAGTCACTCATGGCCAAGTATAATTGACTTCTAGAGATAGAGTCTTGGCGGTGGGTCTGTATATGACTATGGAGACCTATTTGGGATTGGCATGGTCTTTTGTAGTGAGGACATAAATTTCCAGATGGAAGGTGGTCACAACAAGGGTTGGCTTGACCCACCTTCCTCTTGGCATGTTTCTTCCTTTCTCTCTCTATTCATGCCTCTTCAAAATCCATAACACCGTTGGTAATAGCTGACCTCTAGTTACAACACTCTAGTGCCAGGATTCCCAGTACTTGACATTTATACCGCATTTTAGGTTAGCTTTAAGCACATTTTTAAATCTCTTGTCGTCCACCGACGGTTTGTTATATGTACTTAAGTTAAGAATAAAGTAACTGCTTTGGAGACAGTGATTGAGCATTCGGACAGGAGTGCTTGTTAGATTGTTTTTCAGTCCCGAGAATCCAGGGCATCTCTTGTACTTCTTAGAATACTCAGTTTAAAAGTTAGACCTTGTAATGTGACATAAGAGAGCCAGTGTGGTGTAATGATTTGAACATTGGACTCCAACTGTGGAGATTAGGGTTCAAACCCCTTCTAGATCATGGAAACCTGATAGGGTGACATCTGGCAAGTGACAAACAAGCCAAGACCAGGGTTGCCAGGGTTTACAACATAATAGTGGCAGAAATCTCCAATCTCTCATCTGCTATGATGCTTTAGTGACCTGGAAAACAGGAAATATTGGGAACATCGAGAATGATTAGTCCCTAGGTCCAGTTCCCAGGTAACCAGATTGTACTCTGTCCTGCATTTAATCCACTTCCCTGGCCCTATGATTTGCTGTTTGCAGTATCCCATGCCTAGTCCTTTTATAGTTGGCCCATATCCACTTAGTAACTCTAGCTATTGGTTTTGTTGAACCTCTGTTGATGGTGCTACAATGAAATAGGTATTTAATATTTTTTATCTTTAATGTGTTTTAGCAGAATCTTTTGTTTTTTTATGATGTTCAGTTGTTGTTACTTTGTCAAGTTTAATTAGGTTTGTTATATTATTGAATGTGTTTATTTTGATGTAATTGGTTGTATGGTTTTTTTCCGGCAATTGAATGTTTTGCCTTACATGTTGGAAACTGCCCTGAGTCCCTGTGGGGAGATAGGGCGGTATACAAATGATGAAGATGATGATAGGCAGGCTCCTTCTTATAAAGTGTTGAGTAGACACAGTTAGGATAGGTCGGAATCTTCATAATTTGGAATAAATTCAGAAAGATTTCCTTTTTGAAGCGATTTTGAAGTTTTAAAGCAAAAGTCCCTTTGCCCTTCCAAAGCTTTTTCTGCCATTTCTCTTACAAATCAGTAGGTGAATCGGAAATTATTCGGCTTTCCCTCCGCTTTTGTTCCCTGGCCTCGGTTCAAGCCAGAGAAGCCTTCTAAACCAGTGTGGATGGATTCCTTTCCTTTCCCTCTCCCCTTCCGAGTCAGTCTTCAGTGAGAGAAGCAGTTTTAACCAGTGTGGATGGAATGGATCCGCATCAGCTTAAACCAGTGTGAATGGATTCCTTTCCTTTCCCTCCTGCCTCCTGCGTCAGTCTTAAGTGAGAGAAGTGGTTGAGAGAAGTGGTTTTAACCAGAGTGGATGGATTTCTTCCCTTTGCCCCCCCCTTTCTGGACTAAAACAGCTACTTTCAAAGTAAAGACCACCCAACAAAACAGGAAATAACACTTTGAAACCATTACCAAAAGATTCGAAAGTCTCTGAAGTTTTGAAAAGTTTTGAACTTATTTTTCTATGAAAATCAAATTTGACTTTAGATCCAAACTACTAGCTCCCCCCTACATCTGAAACTAGTTTTGAACCTTCTTTTTTGGATCAAACAAGAGTTACAGGCTGAGTAGATGCAGGAAATGCCGTGGATGTAGCATACCTGGATTTCAGTAAGGCCTTCGACAAGGTCCCCATTACATTCTGGCAAACAAACTAGTCAAATGTGGGCTAGGCAAAACTACGATAAGCTGGAGCTGTAAGTTGACGAACCCAGAGGGTGCTCACCAATGCTTCCTCTTCATCCTGGAAAGAAGTGACGAGTAGAGTGCCGCAGGGTTCCATCCTGGGTCCGGTCCTGTTCAACTCCTTTATTAATGACTTAGATGAAGGGTTAGAAGGCATGATCATCAAGTTTGCAGATGACACCAAATTGGGAGGGATAGCCAATACTCCAGAGGACAAGATGAGAATTCAAAAGATCTTGACAGATTAGAGAGATGGGTCAAAACTAACAAAATGAAGTTCAACAGTGACAAATGCAAGATAATCTACTTAGGCAGAAAAAAATGAAATGTAAAGATACAGAATGGGGGATGCGTGGCTCGAGAGCAGTACGTGTGAAAAAAATCTTGGGGTCCTCATGGACAAGTTAAACATGAGCCAACAATGTGATGTGGCAGCAAAAAAGCCAATGGGATTTTGGCCTACATCAATAGAAGTATAGTGTCTAGGTCCAGGGAAGTCATGCTACCCCTTTATTCTGCCTTGGCTAGATCACACCTGGAATATGACTAAAATGATCAAGGTTCTGGAGAACAAGCCCTATGAGGAGCAGCTTAAAGAGCCACGGGTATAACCTGGATAAAATAAAAAAGAGCTGGGCATGTTTAGCCTGAAGAAGAGAAGGCTGAAAGGAGACATGATCAGGGCCATGAATAATTATGTGAGGAGAGGTCATAGGGAAGAGGGAGCAAGCTTGTTTTCTGCTGCCCTGGAGACTAGCATGCGGAACAATGGCTTCAAACTACAAACAAGGAGATTCCATCTAAACATTTTAAACAGAGGCTAGATGGCCATCTGTCGGGGGTGCTTTGAATGCAATTTTCCTGCTTCTTTGCAGGGGGTTGGACTGGATGGCCCATGAGGTCTCTTCCAACTCTATGATTCTAGGGTGCATAGTTAATAGTGCCTGTGTGTGTGTGTGTTTAATCATTGTCTTACCTCTGAGAAAGGAGGTGATGGTGGAGGAAGGGCTTCAGCCTCCAATGACTTTGCCAGCCCCCACCATTTTCTTTTCAGCTTTAGCCAGATGGCTGTTTACCAGTTTGGCTGAGCTAAATTCTACTTCTTCTGTTTCCCCACAGAGAAAATTATGGTTTTTGATATGATCCATGGATAGGTTGAGGGTTACTTCTCAGAGGTGAAAACACCATCAGCCACTGCCACACTGTAATTTTTCCATGTATTCATAATTGAAAGGAGCATCACCATGTTGAAAAGAGTAAAGAGGGTAGGTATTTCTTTTAGGTTCTCCTGGGATAGTTTAAAGTCATGACTATTGCCAATTTGCTCAAAGATAATTCCTTTTTGAGAAAAATTAAGGTCAGCAGTTACATTGACCTATGTTTAACTCAAGCCAGTCCACTAATAGTTTTGGCATTGATTTTTTGATTTCTAGATTTATACATGAGTATATACAGTATATATTGCTGTTTTGATTATACTCAATGAAACCAGAACTGAAATAGATAACGTGCGGAGCATTGTGGTTCTCTAAGATGTTGTTGGATCGTGGCTCCCATAACCCCTCATAATTTTCTCTGTTGGCTAGAGCTATTATTGTTCTGTCACTTCTGGAAGACATAATTGCCTGTTTCTGAGCCTATATAGTTATTGACTATACCATAACTATGGTGGAAGGAAACTTCCAGTAAATATGAGTATGCACAACATCACATTTATTCAATGCTCTTTCCTCAAAACCTCCATGAAATCAAACTCATAGAAAGAGGTTTAAAAGATAGATAGATAGATAGATAGATAGATAGATGAGGTTTTACTTTTCTACTAATATTAAAAACTCAATATGAGATATCTTAGTAAAGGGAATGACTAAGTGGATATCCACTTAGCACTCTTAAAGCACAATATTAACAGCAACCAAAAAAACCTTCAGAAGGTCTTGTGATCATATTCTCAATAGAAATGACAGAATTCCTAGTTTGCATGGCCACATACAGTATATTTTGGGAATGTCTGTCAGACAAGACATTGACGGGATTGAATGTTTTATAATAAGAAGCTTCACAATGACCAAACACAATGGGTTATATCATTTACATACACAATCAATGACTGCATGACTGCTCATTTTCTTTGTGAAATCACATGATTAACAATACTTAACTGAAATTAAACTGTCATAGGATTTAACACAAGATGTCATCTGAAACAAAATCAAATATTCTGCTTCACACTGGGCTCTGCAGAGAGAGATCCTGACATGACTGTACAGCCAGTGCAAAATAAACATACACAAAGAAGTTAACTGTCTTCATATTTTATAAGTCCCTTTCCAATCTGGCAGTGTCTTCCTAATAGCTGGTAAACTAGCTAAGATTTCTGGGAGTTGTAGGCCAAAACACCTGGGGACCCACAGGTTGAGAAACACTGCATTAATATCTATCTATCTATCACTGCATTAATGTTACCCTTAGATTCATTTCCTGTACTTAACACACTCAATTGCACTTTAAACTAGGACCAGGAGCAATGGGCTCAAATTATAGGAAAGGAGATTCCACCCTAACATTAGGAAAAACTTCCTGACCATTGGAACTCTCTGCCTCAGAGTGTGGTGGAAACTCCTTCCTTGGAAACTTTTAAACAGATGCTTGGACGCCATCTTATAGGAATATTTTGATTGTGCTTTTTCTGCATGGCAGGGGGTTAGATTAGATGACTCATGTGGTCTCTTCCAACACAATTATTATTCTATTATTCTAATTGAGTCTATTCCTCTATAATGCTGTCTCTCTTTTCCTATGCTTTCTAACTTAACAGGCATTACTGGTTTTTTGGGAGTCATGTCTTCCCACAATATGTCCAAAGTATAAGAGTTTCAGTTTAATCTCTAAGAAACTCAGGCTTAATATGTCTTAGATCCATTTATTTGTCTTTTTAACAATCTGCGGTCATTATGTTCAAAACCTGCAGAGTGGAGACACATTTGATGTGATATGTTTTTTACTGTAGATTTTCCTGGGATATTATTCTATTGATATTTTATTAACTAATTTAACCTTGCGATTTTATTTAAGATTCCTTCCAACTGTTTCTTTCATGTGTGTGTTTTTAAGCATATTTCTTTGTTGTGTTTATGCCTTTTGTTCTCTCTACCATTTTTTCATTCGGTGATTTGCCAAGCTTTGCACAATTAGAACAGCTAAGTCAACATTACCAGCCTACTTGAATTCACTTGGCACACTAACTAGAATTTAAGATTTATATGGCCTCTGCACTCATCTCTTTTATTGGAAAAGGTCATTGTCAAGTCAGTTATGTATTCCTTATTAAAGGTTTATTGATCTCCTAATTATTTTGTGTTTGTGGTTCCCTCTGATGTTTCTCTCTCTGTGTTATTTTGTTATATTATTCTAAACATTCAATAAACAAATTTTGATTTATAAAAGAAGGAGGCCTAGACAAAAGGGGGGAACTTCCCTGAAAGTTCAAAGGGAGGACTGAATATTTAACTTCCACTGAACTTGGAGGGTGGGAATAAAAACACAAAGCAAAGGAAAAGCTAAATCTACACATAATGCCTCTCCCAAAGAAACAAACAGAGTGATATTATGGACTTTTTACAAGTATTGTGGTTGCATTAACCTTGGTTATTTTATGGGAGCTTCAGAAAGCGACATTAATAATTCTCAAAGCTCTCTGCATAAAAAAGTATGAAATCAGCAAAATGATTTCCACATTTTTGGAACAACATACATTGACTACTATTATACAAAAGACATTTCATAACATTTATCTGTCCCAAACAATTACAAAGCATATCCCACCCTGACATTTGGGAAAGTTTCCAGTAACCAAAGGAATGTCAGAGGAAGGGATGGGCCTTACTTTAAGTTATATTTTGCATTTTTACTATTCACATCACACTACTATTACCAGGAATGGTCCATAGTTCAGCAGAAAGCCATGTATTTTTGCAGATATGTATTTCCTGTATTTAAAGTGTTTGGAATAATTGGACGAGAGAAACACCTGTCCATGAAGGGCATGATTTTTAGAGTGCCATAGTATTTATTTATTTTTTTATGACATTTCTATCCCACCTGTCTTACCCCTGAATGGATTCAAGGCGGCTTGACATAGAGTCAAAGATCAATGCCTTAAAACACAAAGTACACTTAAAGAAATATTAAAATAGAATTTAAAAATACATTAAAAAACAATTAAAACATTAAAAAAACCAATACGTTCATTAAAAACTTAATCCATGAGCATAATCCAGGCTGTATATATGTAGTATTTCTACCCCATCACTTTTCTGCCCTCAAGGGGGGACTCAGGATGGCTGTTCCAGTTATCATTCCAATAGTAATAATACATGGTTGATATATGGACTGTACATAGAGCTTCCATAGGTATATGAAACAACAGCATTCTCAGCCTTTGAATGTTATTATCTTGAATTGACTATGAATCCATAAACTGCTCAAAACTAGAAATTTGTGTCCTAGGGGATTGAACGGACAATTATTTGACTCTGTATAAGAATTTGAGTACATAATGAAATAAATGTGCTTGGCACAAAAAGCAACTGTTTCATATCTTGTTATTCTGTTTCCTTCTCTGAAATATGTAGTGAATTTTATGTATCATATCTTGTATTCTGATATGGTGATGGTAATAATGACAGGGTTTTTTTTGGTGTGTGTGTGTGGGGGGGTCAATTCCAAATGGCTCAGCATAGTGTAGTAGTTCTGCATGCAGATCTCTTACAAAATGAGTTATCCACAGATAATTTATTTGCTTATTAGGATGAGAAAAGTTCCACAGCCTAGAGGTGAATTGTAGTATATACTATGGGAGTAAAGTAAATTTGTTTATATAGTACTGTTATTTTCAATGGTTGCTCTATGTTTAACACAAAATCCTATTCCAATTCAAGGTGTTTTTATATTTACTGGTTCTGCTGTTGATATCCTTCATTCAAATGCTTGAGAAATTTTATTTTTGTAAATGCTAGTATTAATTGATTCACAGTCCACAGAATATTATGTGAATAGTGATTTTATTTTTAACCCCTTCACTCATGATTTCACTTGGTTCACCCCTCAACAGAGAACTATACTGGTTAATGGTTACCATTTTCAAAGGCCATGCCCTTAACAGAACATTTTTTTATCAGATTAAATGGGAAAAAACCCACACCTTTTCCTTCATGAGGGGTTGGCCATAGTATAGTCCTAAAAACATAATGACAGGCAACAGAGGGTCCCCTGCATTCAAGCTTATCTGACCTGCAGCAGGGAGTTCCACAGTTCCTGGTTGTCTGATTGGATCAGCATTGCTGGGAATGTGGCCACAGCAGCAGCTTCAACTAAAACCTTTATTTTTGCCTTGCTTTGCCTTGCTTTCTTCCCCTTACCCTGACATTGTAACAAATCCCCCAATAAAGTATCATCAAATTGTAACTTTTTCCTCTCCATAGTGATACATTTTGTCCTTTTACTGTCTCTCACTCCAGCATGAACCTTGCCTCTCCTGAGCCGCAGATCGCTGCCAGTTTGCCTGGGATGCATTTCTAGCATCCCGGGGAGGCCAAAACTGAATTCCCCTGGACTGCATATATTGAGACCCATGGGGCCCCTGTACCCGTAGATCAACAGATCTCATTCAAACTAGTGTCATTTTTCTCCTAGATTAATTCTAATGCTAACTGCTATCTCACCTTTGCATTCTGGGCCCCTGTGCCCTGGGAATAACCCTTTTTACCCAAAAAGAAAGAAACTTCATGGGAGACCAGCTGATTGTCATCCATGGCTCCCTGCTTCAACACTGATCCTGCTGCCATCTCGTTGATGTCCAGAAGCCTGTGACCTGGGGAACCTGCTGCAGTCACCCCTTGGGACCCCTGGGAAGCAGGCAATCCACCCTGACTCCATGACGGGATGACAGTTAGTCTTTTTCTCCCAGATGGACATACTTATTTATTTATTCAATTTTATATTCCGCTCCTCCCTGCAGGCTCGGGGCGGATCACATAACATACAATACTTTGGCTCCCAGCATTCACAGTGATCCCAGTGTAGACCCAATGGACTCACAGAACCATTTCCCTTAAAACTTATTAACACTTTGTACTTTATTGAACTTCTTGCCCACGTTTAGGAAACTTTATGAACTTTTAGAAACTTTTCCCCCGTGGACTTTTGATATGAATTTTGGACTTTCAATGGACTCTGGTGGGTGGAAAGGGCTGGTGTGGTTTCCTTTCTTTCCCAATATGAATGTAGCTCCATGTCCCTGCTTGCCTTTTTCCCCTTCCCCATATCCCTACATGAAATATAAAATATAAGATGCCACCTCTTCGTGAACCCAGCATGCCAAGGCTTCAGGGAATCTCTCCTTTTCTGAACCGACAAATCCCTTAACAAAAGGGCTCAACAGAAACTTTTGCATGAACAATAGAACAATGGGCACACTCCTTCAGACCTCAAAGTAACCAATGTTAGGCCATCTGGAAAGGTGACATCCTGCCTGCGCAGGATTTGGGTGTCACCGCAGTCTCTCTTTTTGTTACTATTCCCCTAACCGATACCAATGTCAAGATACCATCACTAGATCCATATCCAGGACCAAGGATTACAAGGGTTTGGCATCCGCTTCAGACGAAGATGTATATTTTAGGCATTCAGGACAATAACCGCCGGCTTGAGAGTTAAGGAAAACCATTGCCAGCAATTGTACAAACATTAGTCATTTTTAATCCACTTATCATTTCATCCGGTTCATTGTTTTCTGCCCAGACCACCTCCTCACTTCCCATTAGCTGAGAGACCGAAGCGGCACTGGCTCTCTGATTGGCTGAGGCACGGTCAAGCCGGCTGCGCCGCCCAGCCAGGTGATGACACTGTCCAATCAGCGTGAAGCCAGCGAGGGGGGCGGGAGTGGGAAATATGAATTTGACAGCTCTGTTTTTCCTTTATAAACTCTATGTTTTACCTTGTAATGCATGTCAGCTTTGGCAAATGATTGCAGTTTGACATCTGCTCCAACTGGAATGAAATAAAACAACCCAGTGGCATTTTCTTCAGCTTTGATTGAGGAAATTCAGGGAAAATCTGATTGGGCACTTCCTTTTCTCGCCAGGGTTATATCAGATCCTCTTTGGTGGGTCTGACTGGTCTCTGCCTTCATGGCAGAACCCCCAAATTCTCACTCAGTATCAAACATATGTAGTTCCAAAGCCCTTCCGAAATTTTCCTTTCCTATACTTTTCTCCCCTCCTCTATAACTTGTCTTTCCTGTAAGCATTCATGAATAGCCATTCACCTTTTGATTAGATTGCACTTCCTCCACCTACCATCAGATACATCTCTTTTTTTCAAAACCTTCTTAATTGGTTGATATTTGGGGGCAGTCTGTGTGCCTCCTAGGTTTCCAGAGCAGAAAATTTTGTCCACGGTTGTCTACTCTTGTCTTTTATAGACCTACAAATAGAATGACTTTAGACACATTTTTCTTATGGTGTCATAGCCAATTGACTACCTTGACCAAGAACAAATGCCTTTTTAATATAAAATCATATCACCTGTATTTTCAAATGATTTATTCATGATTATATGAAAGATAGTGTCTGTTATGTGTATTAGATGCCTCCTGAACATTTACTTGTTCTTCTGTTGCTGCTGCTGCTTCCTCCTCCTCCTCCTCCTCCTCACATTTTAATAATGTGAGCTGTCTTATTACTTCAAGCCTATTGTTACTCTGTTGTTGTACATTAAGTCTGATAAATGAAAACATCAACATTTATATACATATTTATGTGGACATTATTGTGGGTGTTTTAACAAAAACACAGACATGAAGATGAAATGGGATAGAACAGATTTTTGATTGGATACATATGAATATGATACAGACTGAAAACTGATTCAGCCTGCCCCAATTTTTCATTACCAATAAATGGCAAGGATTTTTTTCATGTTTTATATTATACTAATACCAATGTTGTTACTGCAGCTATTGCTGTTGCTTACGCATCACTAACTTTCTGTACAATAAAGGTAGTTGTTGATTGCCATGCCAGAAAAGACAAACTATAATCACAGCTCTCTGCTTCATTTCATTTTAGGAGGCTATACAATTGGAACATTCCAATGATGGTTTAGAAATCAATTTTTAAACTGTCCTATGCAGAACCATAGTTCTAAACCAAGTAGAAATATGATTGCTCAGCGAAACAGAAATACAATGGCTGAAATTCAAATTAAAATGCAAGCCTATATTAGATAAATATTAATGGCCCAGAAACCTGTTTCTTGTGAGAAGAAACCAGATTAGAGGACAGTCATTTTGATCACTGAGTTTCCTAAACTGTAATATTTTGTAGATGCATGCAACAGATGGACAAATGTATATATTTTAGTACATGTCATTTTTTTCAGCCTATAATAATTTCTTCCTTCTTTTTCTCTTCCCCATTGTATCAGTTTTCTTTTTAAATAAACCTGACCAAATGAAAATTTGTATTTTTGTTAACAATTATCAATTCTACATACATTTTCCTGAGACTTTCCCCAATGCTCAGATTTTGGATGAACATTTAGAGTTATTATCCCTAATGTCCACACATTTTGTGTCCTCTTAAAAAAAAGGTGATAGAGCATCAGAAAATTCTGGGAACTGTCAGAATGCAAAAAGGTTCAGACATTAAATTGCTAAATGAGAATGAGATAGTTTACTATAAATGGAAACTGAAAGAAATTCTCCCTTGTTTCTGATACAGGCTTGCATATATGCACTAATACTATAAAATACTCTCATATAATGAAGCAGAAATTCATAGTATTGACACTTTTATAGCACTTTCCTGAAAAAAAAATTCCACAAACAAGAAAATCAGAGAAAGAACATATTTTTGTTATCTTGTATTTGCATTAACCAGAGGAATCTTTTTTACTAGCTATGAGATCAATGAATAGAAACCCAGAGGCTATTTGCTCCAAATTTTTGTGCTGTATGACATTATGTGATGTTCTTTTTCCATGGGAAGTGCATAGATTTTGTGTACTGTGCCAGAGGTTATGAGACCCTTGCTGTGGTCCCTGTAGAGTATCACATACACCACAGTGCATTATCAAACAAAGCTGTTTTGTTTTCGTAATGAGCTCATTGAGCAAGGATGACTACCATGTGCAGCCACAGAAACTGGAACAGTGTTTGCACTGTTCTTAATGACTGCTCTTCTGATTTTCTGTAACCATGCAAGGTAGCTAATTACATACCCCTATTTCTTTCTGCATGACTCTTGGTAACTGTTGTTATCCTAGCCCAAGGAGTGGTGGGATGCAAGTCATTATTCCCTAGCTTGCAACATTTTATGTACAAAAAATCAAATGTATGCAAAATTATATTTATTACCTGATTATATTGTATTAGAAACTACACAGAACTGTGTTAATGACATTCATGATTAATTCCTTGAGTTTTGTCTGTATTCCTTGATTTTTGTCTGTATAATACTAATATACAATGTGAAAACCAGGATGGCCTAACATTGGATTTTTAGAGGCACAGATTGTTTTATAGGGATGTCTGCTTCATGGCTTATCCAGAGTTCCACAGGTGTATCTGTTGAATCCTATATAGGTGCTCCAGCTATTGTTAAACTGCAGCTTTCATTCTTCACCATTAATTGTGTTGTTGATTATAGTGGCTGTTCACCCAGTAGACTGAAGGCTTATTGGATTGTCTGTATCAGTACAAAATTCTATGTTTTTATGTTCAGAAATAGCATAAAATAGCTTAAATAGAGCCAAAATATTAATTAAGATCAATATACTCACTCACCAACAAAACAGAAATGAATCTAAAGTCAGGAAATTGCATTATTAACTATAAAATAAAAATAATAGTTATAGTTATTATTATTATTATTGAAACTTGGTATAGGTCTTTTCAGTCTTGGGGTAACATATTGAATGCGGGTGAGTAAGTGATAATTTTATCTCAATTCATTCTGAGTCCCTCCTCAGAGGTCGAGAAGGACAAGGTAGAAATGTTTAAAATAAATAAATAAATAAAATAAGAGATTTTCAACCATATTTGAGATAGAAAAAAATTCACTCATATTCAGGTTCTGTTATTTGGAAAGTAAAAGGACAGGTCTTGGCTTTAGATACTAAAAAGTCTAAATTTATATTCCTCCATATGCAAGTATATTAGTGATGAATCCAGAATATTTATTTATTTACTTCATTTATATTCCGCCCTTCTCACCCCGCAGGGGACTCAGGGCGGATCACAATGAACAGGCAAGCATTTAGAAACACAAGACAGACAGAGGCAATTTAACATCTGGCCACCAGGGAGAGCTGTCACACTCCTTCATTCCTCAGCGTGTTTCCTGGAGATCTTTATGGCCTCATAAATCAGTTAAATTTAGCCTCCCCACAAAGTGGTACCTTAATTTCCTACTTGACAGATGCAACTGTCTTTCAGGTTGCAAAGGTCGACAACAGGCTACACCATAGGTCGAGAGCCCATCTCGACCCGGGCAGGCCTTGAACTTGTGACCTTCTGGTCAGTAGAGATCTTTTGCAGCGGACACCCAGCCAGCTGCGCCACTTCATTTTTCTTGAATACCTAGCTGCAACCAGATACATCATGGCTCTCTTCATGTCAAGAATAGATATGCCTGCTGAGGCACTTTCTACACTGCCCTATATCCTATGAAGATCTGATCCCATATTATCTGCTTATCCCAGATTATCTGGCAGTGTAGACTAGGATCAGATTCTGGAATATATGGCAGTGTAGAGCCAGCCTGAGTTGGCTAAATATAACTCAACAGGAGAATTTAGTTTTATTGCTTTTGAAGACATCTCCCTAGAATTACATATTTGAAAAAATCAAATGTGGAAAAGAGCAAAATTGATAGTTTACTGCCATCTAACCTCCAAAATAATGAGACCACATAACAATATATGGGTTAAACTACGGGCAACTTTTATTAATGTTACCTGATTAAACTTTCAAACTCACAGGTAACTCTAACAGGTGGCATGAACTTGGTATGGATCAAGCCAAGGTAGTGGCCTTACCTGGCCTACCCCTCAGCTAATTTGTGTGAAACACCTGACTCCCCGGCTGTAATAATCCTGGTCGACCACTAAGGGAAACATAACGGAAGTTCTCCCTCAAGGATTTGAGGCCAGACTCTCCATTCTAAGGCCATTTCCATTCACCCTTACTTAGGTTGTTTGAACCACAAGCAAGGGTTTCTGTTGTTGGTCTACACCTCAAAAAGGGTGCCTTAGGTATACACCAAAATGTAAACCCCTTGCTGTTTTCCGCATGATGGCCTATTTAAAACTGCACCATCCCAATTTGCCCTTGTCAAACAGTATAGGATAGGCAATCCCCCCCTTGAACATAGGGGGGATTTTTACCTGGCCTCAAAGGTGAACAATTAATTATAATATTAAAAGGTGGGAGGGTGGGTCAGCACTGAGCTCCTGAATGAGCTTGAGAGGTGGACTGCTGAACTATGCAGCTCTATCCCACAGAAAATAGCTTTGGCTGGAGCTATTTTCTCTAGTCTCTCTTCGGCTATGTGGGGGGAGGGAAGTTAATTACACCCATAGTTTCAGTTACTATGAAACTTTGGTTTCACTTACGGTGATTCTCTATTTATTTACTGCATAAGCCGAGACTCTAATTTCTGATGTAATTCTGTTGGTTGTCCAGCCCCATATTTAACTGCAGTTGGGTGCATCTGCACTATAAACTTGATTTAGTTTGATGCCACTTTAATTGCCATGGTACAATACTATGGAATCCTGGAGTCTAAAAACCTTTAAAAACTTCAACTTCCATGGTTCTATATTATTTAGCAATGACTGTTAAAGTGGTGTTAAACTGCATTATTTCTACAGTGTGGGTTAGCTCACTCATTTATATTAATATACTCAGCAATCCCATTGTTTATCCTTGACTACTTTAAGTTTGCTAGTTTTCTCATTTTTTATTTTGTGTAATGTTATCTTATACTGGGATATAAACTAATTTACATACAATAAATCCACATTACATTCCCCTCTTAAAAGATGCAGCATGCAAGTAAAATTGTTATTTTCATCCATTTTTTAAATTAAAAAAATCATTATTTAGTACTTTGCAACAATAAAGCATTACTTCCATTGGTTGTTTCCTGTGCACCAAGTTTTACCCTTACATCATAAGCTGCAAGAACAGCTATGCCAAATGAATCCCTAGATATTTGGGATTCATATATCTAGATAATCTCTGCAAGTCTTTCTGCTGCCAAATTTTAGCCATGGTTGCAGTCACCATTTCTGCTCATTAGGCCACTGGGAATAATGTAGATCATTTTCATTCTCTGCTAGGAAGTGGTGCCAAGTGTTTACTATTACTTATGCAAAATAATTTTCCAGAATCGCATTACAAATGGGAAATGCTCAGTTGACTCACAAAGACTGAAACAAATGAATAAGAAATAAATAAGCAGTCCCAACTGCATGGATTATCAGTTTTATGCACAAAATGAATATGCTGTGCACATTTCCACTAATCTGAAATTACAATAACTACTATTCTCCTGAGAAAAGTAGTGGCTAACATACAAAATAAAGATGTGCTTTGCTTTCTTTTGAAAACAACTGGGAAAGGACGTGAATGAATTGAATTTTATGGGGTATAGAAACAATGGTAGACATTAGACAATGGGATATCTTAATAGGTTGCTTATTTGTGTCAATTCTGAATAGATGACAATAACACCACCCCATGAATAGAGAATTTTTTTTGCATGTAAATGCTGGTTTAAAGGCACCTGTCATAGGAAACAAGGGTTTTTTTTAACTACATGGGTTGGATTTAGACAAAAGGTTTATTTATATCAATCAGGTTGTCCTGGTGTATAGTTGGAACTGCCCCAGATCTAGAATGTACATGTTGAATCATGGGCATTTGTTCAGAAGGGTTTTTAACATCATCTCCCATTTAATTAATTAATAAGTTGTTTCAGGAAACATATTAATACTTAAATTCCAACTTGGGCTTTTCAGTTCATTTTTTTAAAAAAATAAGTAAGCTACTTTCTTTTGAAAATTTAATCAATAACCTGATTTTTGCTACTTTTCCTGTTTCTGGTCCCTAGTTTCATTTGGCTAAAGCCCAACAAATCAGGCAAGACAAGGTGAACAAAACTGAATAGTAATGTTCTTGGATTTGTAAAGGAGTCGAGTAATTTTGCTTTCCTCACTCTATTGCAACAGAGATGCCACTAGAAAATCTATAGAAGACAAAACAATGTTAAAAACTCTAACACATCCTTTATTGTATGCGTATAAGTCTCTCTGTGTGTGTGGTACAAAGAAGCAGAAAATCGGTGGTAAACTCTTAATGGAGGCATCAGATTAATCTCATTAAAGTGGAACACACTTATTCAAGACATATAATAGGTGTTCACAGCAGTTCTCAATAAGTTGGCAGGATGGGGAATTCTCTTCATTTCATCTTCTTCTTGAGAAAAATGATGTCAAATAACTGTATTAAACCCATTGGCATGTTAATATTCTTCACAAGATCACATTTATACCTAGTCACTAATATGCCACCATCCAAAAGAGCAAAAAGTTGGAGGCAGGCCTAAACTCACAAATGATATTGGTTGTTACATTCCCTAATGGTAAATAGATCACAATGAAAAGCTATTAGGCATCTTTTAAGATGAACATTATACTAGTTTTAAAAGAAAGGTAATACCAGCCCATGCTCTAATCTGTCCAGAATTTCCAGTTGGTGGCTGCAACAGTAATGCTTTGCATTTTGGTCTGAATTTGAATGGAACTATTGAAGGTGTAGTGGCGTAAAGATAGAACCATGGAAAGCTCATTTAAAGTTTGAACCCAGAGAAGTTCACTACCATATGTGATTTGCAATCTGGATTCCATGCCAAGGTCTCTGCTGTAGTATGGAAGTACAGAGTTCTCTTTTGGGGGGAAACTGAAGCAAAATGGAATTTAGAAGTTTTGTCTTTTCATTGTGATCTATTAACATTTTACCATGCTCGCTGAGCAACTTTTCCATTTTCTTCATCATTCTTTTATGCTGAACATATTTGAACACTCCCCCCTCCTTTTTTGTTTCTCTTTGTTATTTATTTTAAGCTTTAGTTTCCCTTACTCTGTTCCTCCTACCAGTTTGGGCTGCACATTTTCTTCTTTTTTTGGTGATTTATCCTTTCTTTCTTTCTTTCTTTCTTTCTAAGTGCTACCCCCCCCCCCACCCCGGCCACCTCTTCTTTTTTACTTTCCCTTCAGGTATAGTGTGCAACCACATTGCTTTTTGCACATATCTTCACTAGTTGTGCAATCCAAGCTAGAAGGCACAGAGTCATAATCCCACATCCATTTTAGGTGCCATTCAATGACTGAAGGACATTATTAGCTGTTGCCCTCAAGTCATTATAGACTTATTACAACTATACAGCAAATTTATCAAGAAGTTTTCTTGACAAGGTTCATTCAGAAAGGGTTTGTCATTGCCTTCCTCTCTGCTGGTGTAGGTGTAGGTTAGAAATAGTGAACCTGGAGATTGAATGTTGGCAGAATGAAACTGAAGGCATGACTGATCTTCATTCTGAACTTGAAGAATGCTACTTTTATTCATAAAAGATCTTGTTCCTCTGCATGAAACATATTTTGACAGAATATTTATGTATGATTAAGGTACTCCACTCCAGGTATATACTGTACTGGAAAACACATAGGGTTAACATTTGTGAAGCTAGAATAAAAATAGGAACTGGCTCCAAGTTCGGAGTCCTGTGTAATTGCTGTCAAAAGGATAAAGATTAGGTAGCAACGAGATTGTAGGAGAGGTGAATGGGTTCCTGAGTTATATAGACCACAAGTTTAAACTATGAGCAGCTATGACTATGAGCACTGCTATAACATAAATTCCTAGACTATCTCCCAAGTAGTTTCACAAAGTCTTGTTAAATTCATCAACTCAAGAACATTTGGGAAAGGTGGGCTGACAGTAGGTTTCTGAACTTTGGCTCTGTGGACCAATCCCACAGTTGATCAGTGATGATTTGCCTCTATTCTTTAAGTATTTGATTTTGCTAATGACACAATTTATCAATGCCAAAGCAATTTGTTAGTTTTTTCTTTATGATTTGTTATCATTAGAGGAAAATGCCATTTTTATAGCTTTTATGACAGTTTGCCGGAATTTCTTGCTGCTTAGCCAATATTGACTTTTCAGTCTTAGCATTAAGCAATCAGCAATTTTATGTTGACACACTATTCAATACATCAACATATGAAAATAAAAACTAATAAACTAACAAGGGCTGAAAGTTCTTGTTCATGATTCCTAGGAAGGAAATACATGGCTCTTTTCAAATGGCTGATGTCTTTGTCACTTTCTTAAGAACAAAGATATTGTCAAGAGCAATCCAATAGTTGCCTATTCAACATACCTAAACACTTTTAAAATGTAGAACAAATTAGTGAAATACAATTTGAAGTGTTCCCCAATTTTAGACTGGATTTAGAAAACATAGGAAGTACCTGTGGCAACAAGAAAAAAAAAACTCAGTTTCACAAGTTTATCCATAAGAGAACCATCTGACTCATAGAAGAAGTATTTATCAGTTTCTACTCAAATGCGGCAATCTTTCTCAGAGGTCAAAACTAGAGGAACTGAAAGCATCACTCAAGAGAAATAGTATCTTCCTGAAAGATTTCAAAACACAAAACCTTTATAGCTGTCACATTGTTTTAGTGTTCTCTTGCAGTAAGCATATCTTTACTGACAACATGCACCCATCAATCTGGATACTGTGGCTTTGTTTTCATCAGTCTGTAACTTTCAAGTTCCAAGATGTTCAGCTTACAAGATGGATCTTTTGCTGAGAGAGATGGGTGAATGTGTTTTGACCATTAAACAAAGGTTCTAATTTTTCAAAATAATTATCTACCTGGAAATACTAGAATGAAAGCAAGTTGATTAAATGATTAAAATTTTTAGTTACATTTTTTCTATTTTAATAATTTATAGATATGAATTTAAATGCAAAGTTTAAGTATTATTTTTCAATTTTTGAAAAAGATTACATAAGAAAGAAATCTGGAACTTAGATTTACCACTGAGCTACTAGCAGGTATCCATCCAGCTTAAAAGTAATGATGGAATATCGTATCAAAGTAATGGTCCAGAAGCTCCGAACAGTCCAGCGTGCGGCAGCCAGGTTGCTAATGGGAGCGGTGCTCAGGGAGCATAAAACTCCACTGTTGCATCAGTTCCACTGGCTGCCAGTTTGCTACCGGGCACAATTCAAAGTGCTGGCTTTAGCCTATAAAGTACAAAGAATGAGGAGGATGAAAGAACCAAAGCATATATCAATCAAAAATATATTTCATTTGTGTCATATAGATATGTTTGAATTCTCATACAAATCACACATATTATAATACAATTTATACAGGTATAAAAAGTAGGTGTGCGGTGTCCTATAGTTTCCAGCAGTTAAGTACTCCACGTACAAATAGATAAACGTACTCACATCTTTTGACCCCAGCGAACATTCCAGTTCAGTATAGGTAAATAAGTCCAACCTGTGTTGTGATCTATCGTGTGAGGTGCAAGATCCACTCTACTGAAGTACTTAAGGATAAAGCACTTCCAAAGAGTCCTCATGGATCAAAGGTAGCTCGGTAGTATTATGCAAATTGTAAGCAAATAATAAAAGGAAACACCACCGTTCCTTTCCCTGAGCCTGTAAACACAAGTTTCATGAATATATAATCTGGGCTGCACTGGAGTGCCCGAGAATCAATATCAACATGGTTCGCAGTTGATTCTGTGGAGTGTAGATGCTTAAGTCACTAACAGAGTAACAATGCATGGGACGCCAAGATTTCAATAGCAGACTTTCCTTGGGGGGATAAATCCCCTTCCTTGGATGAATAAGCCACACTATGCAGTTCTTGAGTCAAACAGCCAATGGGAAAATACAAATACAACAGGATCCACCGATTTCGTTCCTCCTGGAACTTTATCAAGGCTGTGCGATTATGAAATAGATTCTGACTTAAAGAAGCGTCCCATATGTCACGATTCCCTCTATGAAGAAACATATATACCTACTGAAATTATACCAAAAGTACAATCCTGCATACAGCAAAACATCAAGACATTGACATATTCTCTTGTTTACATATTAACGTAACATAATTTCCTTAGTACATATATTAGCAAACGTTCCATACACCTATTATTAAACAAACAGTATATAAATTAATGAATGCCATGGTCAATCCTACATAAGAATCTAGTAAAACATGATTTCTCAAGGATTTCAAAAATGAATACATACCCCAAGAAAGATCGTAAATCAACTACTCACATGGATTTTTGGCTGGAGCAAAATGTAGCAAGAGGTAAAGTATTCCTATAGGAGCTTAATCTCCAACTCAGACAGGTGGATTACATCAGAAGAGCTGGTATGTTAAGCACCTCATTTAACCTCGTGGGGATTTCAGTGCCTAACTTCACTATCCATCTGGGTTCAGCATGGATGAGCGCCTTGGTGATGTCATAATGTGGGCTTGCCTTAACCCTTTCCAAGCCAAGAAAACGCAGCAAGTCACTGTTATGTGCGAATTTCTTAAAATGACAGTATATAGGAGAATCTTCTGACTATGTCCTGATTTTTGATCTGTGCTTCCCTATTCTTACCCTACGGGCTCTTGACAACTGTCCCACATATATGAAACCACAGGGACACATTAATCCATACATGCAGCATTCAGATGAACATTTGATGAAATCTCTAAGTTTAAAGTAGCATGATTTATTAGAATTATAAATTTCTTTCTGGGAGGACACGAATTTACACTGAACACAATGTCCAGATCTATATGTCCCTGGTGCCAAAGAGCTAGGGGGACCATTTGGAACATGATATTACCTGTCCTTTTATGGGCCACCGAAGGGGGATTCTCAAGTCCAGGGATGCCTGCTACAAGGGGACAATATTTTTTAACTATTTTGCATATGTGGCCACTATGTGGTGTTAATGTAAGTGACCAAATTAATCTCTTTACTGGATTTCTTTGAGAGGGTCAAAGTAGTGGGGGACAGATTCGGCTTTAACCATAGTTCTAGATATGATCCTATCAGGACAGTCTCTCTGGGAAAGATTAGAGGCTAGTCGGGATGCTTCTGAATTGAAATGGTCATTAAATGAAAAGTTATGTTTGAGTCGTAACATTTGAGAGCATGGTAAATTCTATTTCAAGGCATGAGAATAACTACTGAAATGTAATAACAAACTTCTGTCTGTAGATTTGTGATAACATCTAACCTTAAGTCAAGATTCAGTAACAAAAACAGAAACATCCAAGAAATTAACAGGCCTTGGATTAGATTCTACTGAAAATCTGTTAAATTCATGCCATGAATTAAGCTATTGTAGGAATAGCTCATAATTGGTACCTCTCCTCAAATGCAACCCCCCCAAACCCCATTGTCAATGAATCTATAATAACATCTAATATTAGTGGGCATGGTATTATTAGCCGAAACTACTAGAAATTTAGACTCCAGATGAGCCATAAAAGGGTTAGCAATAGTTGGTGTCACAAGGGACCCCATGGCTACACCCCCTACTTGTAAATAATAATTGTTTTCAAATGTGAAATAATTATATTCGAACACACAATCCAACAGATCTAGAAGGAAGTGTGTTGGAGGATTGCTATTGTGTGGTCTAGCATCAAATATGTCTGAAACAATCTGTCTAGTCTGTTCAAGTGGTATGATAGTAAAGAGGGAATTAACATCTGCTGTTATGAAAAGGTCCTCCTCTTCAACCTGAAAGTCTTCAATCAAATCCGGAGTATCTCTGAGATATGTGGGTGTGGAATGTACATGGAGTTGTAGCAAAGTGTCCAAATATATGGCTAATCGCTCAAGTAAACTGTTAGTACCCGAAACAATGGGTCGTCCTGGCAGAGGAGAGAAGTTCTTATGAATTTTTGGCATTCATCAAGAGCAAGCGATCCCATGTGATGATCCTTATTGTAACTTGTTAAACCATGAATATAGAGCACCCTCAGCTTCCTCATATTGAATCAAATCACTGATGTGTCTCATATAATGCTCTGCCTGGACTGGATTTCTGAAGTCTTGTGTAGTGATTTTTTCCAACTTTCCTGAAGTCTAATAAGAAAGAGTAGTAGGATGGATCCCCCACCTAAATCTAATCAAGCACAAGCAAGGCTTGGAGTAGTTTCCACTTACTCAAAGAAAGTCACAGGAAGCCCCAGCCTCCTTAAGGGCAACACATGTTGAGGCCTGGGTGGTGCTAAAACTGAGACCTAGAGCTATAAGCCTCAAATACACAAGGAAGGCTTCTAGAAACAATGCATACAGACCTGCTAGCTTCTTTTTAAAATCCTTGGCTCCTTCTCACTAGACTGTTTTTCTCTATGAACATTCCCCATGATGGTTTGTTGTCATATGAATTATCTTCTTTCTGGTTGGCCTGTGCAATCTTGGAACCCGAGTGTTTTTTGATACTGATTTTGGATTACATATACCCGAATTGCTTATGCTCTGTTTGAATTATACTACTTTAGACATTGGATTACCTGCACTTAATTATTGGAATCCAATTTGCCAGAAATAGGATAACACTACTGATTAGGCATAGGTTCTTTCCAGCCTACACAGAGTATTGACACCAGTGATTCTGCAAGATAATTTGTGTTGTCTGCTGCATTCTATGCAGTGTACAAATAAGATAACTGAAAAGCAATGTTGTGAACAGTTTGATCTTTCAGCAAAGGAGGAATGGCCAATGGGTTGTTGTTTCCCCTTTCCCACTACCTAAATCAGCTGTCTGAGGCACCTGCCTTAGGGTGCTTCCAGACAGGGCTTAAACCCAAACCAAAGTGGGTTTAAGAACCTGCTTCAGGTAAGGTTAAAGTGTCCCGTCCCCCGTCCCCCCCCCCCACAAAACCCAGGCTTTCCAGGTGGGTAACTACAGCGATGGCATGGGGCCACCACACCCCTCCCCCCCCAAAAGCCCTTAAAAGAAGTAAAAACTTACTGGGCTGCCATGACACTCCTTTGGCAGGCCTTCTGGCATGTAGAAATGATGTGTTTGGGTGGGTGGGGGAGTGGTTTTTCTGGTGCTTCCTGGCATGTGATGGACAAGCTGATGATATGGCCAATGTGAGGTGCTGAGCAATGGATTTTCCCCACTGCCCCACAATTTGTGCTGCTGCCCTATGGATCCCCTGCTGTCCTCCGCATCAAGGACCTCCATGTAATGAGAGCCTAGGACTCTGGGAGACTATGACTGGAATCTCTACTTAGCCATGTAAATCAATTTGGTGACCATGGACAAATCACACTCTTTTAGCCTCAGGGCACAGCCACACAGGATGGAAAATGTGTGCCTTCCCACATTGTTACCTGTGGTGTCTAAACAACACCTCAGGTAAAAGCGAATGCATTTGGCACAAAGTGGGAAAATCTTTCTTTGTGCTGAGGTAATTTGAGCATGAATTAGATCTGGAAGTTCCTGAAAGGACTGGGTCAAACCCACTATGGCTGCTGTCCGGGCTGCCCTCTGAAGTTCTGGGACTCCCAGAGAGCAGTCCCAGCCCTCTCACATTTTCTGGGTTGAATCAGCCCAGAATATCTGAGAGGATGCACACCCCCTCCCCCAAACCCCTTAAAATGGGGGGAATAAAATAAGATATCTGGCCACCAGTAAACTGCTGCCAGAGCTTTCCTGGCACATATAAATGACATGCCAGGAGCAGGGGTAGAGAGAAATATCACTTCTGCCTCCACTTCTCCGGGCATGTCATTTCTGCACACCGGGAGAGCTCCAGCAGCAGTTTAATAATGGCTGGGTAAGTTATTTTATTTTCTTCCATTTTAAGGCAATTGAGAGAGGGGGTGTGAGTGTCTCCTTGTCCTCCCGGAAGATTCCAGGAGGACATCTAGACATCCAGCTGCAAAAGCATGGACTTTTGGGGCTGGTGTGCAGACTGAATTTTGTCCCAAACCAAGTTTTTTAAAAACCAGTTTGACATGGACTTTCCCATTGTTATGGAACTTCCCACAAAGGAAGGTAAGAGCAATTCCGTTCTGAACAAATTCTGTCAAGAAAATCCTGTGATAGGTTGCTTTAGGGTGGTCCTAAATCAGAAATGATTTGAAGGCACACAACAAAAACCCACAGATTGAAAATGATACAACATAATCAGTAATGCACTGTATTAACTTTTATTTTGATAACTTCTCACAAATTTCTAGTACTGTGATATATATGTTTGTAACTGGTTCCAGGAATTGACTTCCATTAGCTTAGACACAGGTAACTTTTTAGTATACTTTGATTGACATTAGACGTGGCTGTAAGGGGAATAGAGAAAATTATTTCCCACCGGCTATCCCAGGCTTAAGAAAATTTCCTGTAGCACAAAGATTGCTTTAAAAAATGGTACAATGATAAAAAGCAAACATAGTCAAAATGGAAACTATGAACTTTGCAAAATGACGTTAGTTTGGAAGATTCATGCTGAGCTAAAATAGATTTGCATTTCCAATTTATTATTTTTATTGCAGTTTTAGAAAAGCACATGTTTATTTTGAGCTTGACATCTTTGCTCTGCAGGCCCCTCAATTTTCAGAATACTGCATATTTTCTGCAGAATGGTAACTGGTCTTTCAACAGATTGCTCTAAATTAATTTGACTTTGTTCAGCATTATCTTACAATTGCAGTGACCCCAGAGTGAACTTCCCTGTGTTAATCACATACCCACAGTGAGACTCAATGTTTCCAACACCAGAAAAGATGATGCTAAATCCATGCTAATTATACTTTTCTACTATATTCTGAACGCCATGCTGTTACCATGTAACAAAGGTCATTTCCAATAAACGATACCCTCAAAATCACTGATATATTAAATTCCTATTCTCTTCTTCCTCCCCCTTCTTCAGCTTCTCTTTCTTTCTATTCTTCACCAATTGGCTCTTGAAATTTAAAACTGGGGTCTTGAAATGGGGTTAACACTCATAACCACCATACTGTATGAAATCATCCTCATTCTCATATTCATATATCAAAATAGGAACAACAGAAGAACAGTGATAGTCGTGGTGCAACACCCAACTCATCAACATCACATAACTGTCTCTGTCTAGCTTTAAAGATGGATTTCCTGGGCATTTGCTATCATGACAATGATGGCGTGATCATAAATATGAATAGGATATAGTCACACAAGTGTAAGTCTAAGAATTAACAGGATGTCTGCCCTTGTTTTTAAAGCTCTAATGGACAAATCCTGCTAACTAAAAACAGCCAAATGTGACCATTTAATAGCCACAAAATGTAGAATTGGGCAGGGGAGCCACAGTGGATCTGGAGACCCCACCCACCTCATAACCGAGACCCTTGGCATTCCCCATTATTTATAAAACTAGAAATGTCCGAACACCCAGTTCAAGTTTGTAAAACAGATTGTTTCAAAGTTCAGTTCTGTTTTTCCAAAATAGTTTAATATCTTTATTTTGTAAAGGGGTTGTGGGACTTGGAGATGGGTGCTTCATGGATGACATGCAGAGATAGCACTATTAATATGGAAAATTATCAAGAACATAAAAGAATGCCACTGAATTTGACCATGTGATGAAAGTAGGCTTTTTCACATCTCCTAAGACTCACTGTGAAAAGAAATGTGCCTTGTCTAAAGGACTTCTACATTTAAAGCAACAACGTAAACACAAAGCAATTTATGCATTTTAAAATTTGAATAGCTCAAAATTGATAAAGTTGGGATAAAATGTGCAGAAACATATTTCAGCCAAAGAGAAAAAAATGTGCAGATTAGGGGAAAGTGCATAGAAATCTATAGAGGTTTCAAGGTATGAATTATGATGTTTCACAGTCCACTACAAGAACATGATGGGAAACACATGCAGGTGGTACTTGGAGAAATGCAACAAAATTGAGATGGAGAGGTTTTCACATCCCTTAGTATTATCGGGTAAAGAAAATCAGAAAAAGATAATAGAATGCCTTGCTTTGAACTGTTTGACCAAACATTAAACAGTTCAGAAAAGGGAAACATGACAATATTTTATTGCAGGCCACATTTGTAATCTCATAATTTTAAAATTATCTACATTGCTTTTTCAGATTTCTCAATTTCCAGTGTTCTCTTCAAACTTACAGTTTGCTTTTTAAAAAAAGCTTAGGGAATTACAAAGTAAATGCTGCATTATTTAAGAATGTGTCATGCATCATATCTTTCACATTATCATCTCAAAAGCCCAGATTGCAAATTGTAATGTAAGAATGCTTTCAGTAGCTTCAGTAGACATTTCCCTCATTTGGAATTTGAGCCGTAGCTCCTCAGCATGGAGCCAATAATCCTGGTTCAGGTGCTAGCCCCTAGTGTACAAAGTGATGTATTAACTAATAATCTCTGTCACCCAGAAAACAATATCCATTCATCATCTACAACTTTTTTCACTCATGTACTCATCCTTGCCAACAAACACACCAAGAATAATCACCCAAAAATCACCCCATCTTGTGCTGCCTTCACCATGGAGCAAAAGATATTATAAATCAAAGTATGGCCACACAAGATTCACAGCACAAAAATGAATACAGCTACAAGTGACAGCACAGTCTGTTTATCTACTATTAAATGACAGTTTGAACAATCAGGCCTGCATTTGAACAAAACTCTGTAAAAAGCCACCAAACTTTCTAGCTTCAATTCTAAGCCCACTTATCTGGAAACAAGCTGTTATTTTTCTTGTTGCAAAAAAGAGTTTGGATTTTGTTGTCCAGCATGCCTTTATCTTTGTATCTGCCCTCCTTTCACAATTTGAAAACAAGCATGGGCTCAGGGATCCCATTTCCAAGCTGACAGGGTGGGGATGAATGAAGCCATTTCTACCAACTTTGTTGCAGGAGGTTGAACAGCTACTGCAGACTGCCTGTGGAACTTCTAAATGGAACGGTGCCTCCATACTACTTTTTGAATAACAAACACCAAGTACTAATTTTTTTGGATAGACAGTATCAAAATCAAGGGATGATAAACTTATGAGTTCCAAAGATATGAAAGTTCTGAAAATTTTCTCTTAGCTACATGTAACCATAGGGAATCCATACTGGGAAGAATGGCAATGAGACATTACTAGGAAAAGGTAACAAAACTGTATAGCTACTCATATTTCTAACTTTCATTTTACAGTGCACAAGAATCCAGAACTACCTATTAAATGATTTGCTGCTCTGTGTAGGTCACATGGAAGAAAACCATATATTTTGCCACATTAACTTCCTTGCCAATAGTAATATTTTAATATAAAACTAAGCACAGCTGTGCCTATACCTATCATGGCTTTTTCATATGGTGTTTTCAGGGGGGAAAAGTAATTAAAACATGTTAACATTTCCATTAGTAAAAATAGATCGTTATTGTTGTTGCTGTTGTTGTGTACCTTCAAGTTGATTCTGAGCTATGGTGTCCCTATCACAGGGATTTGTGATAGAATTTTAACAGATTTGTTCAGAAGAGATCTGCCAATTCTGCTCTCTGGGGCGTAGAGACTGTAACTAGCTCAAGGTCAGCCAGTAGGTTTCACAGATTTGTGAGAATTTGGACTCTACTCTTGTTGTCCAATGTTCAAACCAAAACAATACAACATTCCAGCCCCCAAAATGGATCTTACCAAGAACAGTGCAAAGTTTTAATTGTGCCATTGTTTCAATTGTGCTATTGTTTTATTGTGCTGCTGCTGTTTTTAACTGTTTTTACTGTTCTGTATTTTATTGTGCCTTTGGCCCTTGTAAGCTGTTGCGAGCCTCCGGGAGTCGGCGGCATAGAAGCCCGAATAATAAATAAATAAATAAATCTTTTAGGTGTTTCTAGACAGCATGAAAATGCAGGTTTTAAATGGAGGACAAAAAATCCGGGAGCTGAGAACAACCTGGATGGTTTTTTCAAAACCACTCTGTTATGCGGGGAACCATATATGCATATGTGCAAATACTGTAATATAAATACAAACAGATTCTCATGTATGCATATGAGGTTCAGCACATAATGGAGGGATTTTTTTTTAAAAAAAACATCTGCCAGAATGTTTTCTTCACCCAATTGTTTATTTAAGCTCTGTTTAATATTATAAAGTTTTAAAATAAAGATTTTCAGAGAGTTCTAATTGCTCTCCATTCATGCTTCCTTTAAATCAGCCCAATCAGCTGATCAGCTATTAAAAAGTGGACATGTGCTGGAACAGTCTCCACAGGAGGGAGGGAAAGAAATCACACTTTTTTTTGCAAGTGCAGAGATATACATTGATCTGAATATGTGCATTTTCTGGCCTGAATTGGGATTAAAAGGGGCCTTTTTACCCTATGCTTTTTTTGTCAGTTGCAGCAAGGATTTACTGTAGCCTCCCATCCCCTTTTAACTTGGGAAATTCCGTGTTTTAGGTGATGTGTACATGGGCCCTTGGTCTACTTGTTGAATTTTGCACTATGTTACCCACAAGTTTCATTTAGTTTGAATTATTTTCTAGCAGAAAGTCAATGCAGATAATGTGCCTTTTTGATAAAGTGAGTATTGCTGAAAGAAACTAGTGGGCATCTAATAAAGAACTCTGTATGCTTTCTCAAAGAATTTATATTTAGAATACAGCTTTGTTGTTTATACATTCAGTCTCTTCCGACTCTTCGTGACTTCATGAACCAGCCTACGCTAGAGCTCCCTGTCGGCCATGCTGACCCCCAGCTCTGTTAGTCAAGACAGTCACTTCAAGGATACCATCCATCCATCTTGCCCTTGGTCTGCCCCTCTTTCCTTTTCCTTCCATTTTTCTTCCAGAATCTTTGTCTTCTCCAAGCTTTCCTGTCTTCTCATTATGTGGCCAAAGTACTTCATCTTTGCTTCTAATATCCTTCCCTCCAGTGAGCAGTTGGGCTTTATTTCCTGGAATATGGACTGGTTTGATATTCTTTTACTCTCAGAATTTTCCTCCAGCACCACAGCTCAAAACCGTCTATCCTCCTTTGCTCAGCCTTTCTTATGGTCCAGCTCTCGTACCATTGCTTTAACTATGCAGGAATATCATTGCTTTAACTATGCAGATCTTTCTTGCCAGTGTGATGTCTCTACTCTAAGGTTCAATATTTTATCAAGATTGGTCATTGCTCTCCTCCCAAGAAGTAAATGTCTTCTGATTTCCTGGTTGTAGTCTGAGTCTGCAGAGTCTGCAGTTACCTTTGTGCCTAGAAATACAAAGTCTGTCAGTGCCTTTACATTTTCTCCCTCTATTTCCCATTTATCAATCAGTCAGGTTGCCATGATCTTGTTTTTTTTATGTTTAACTGCAATCCAGCTTTTGCCCTTTCCTCTTTCATCTTGGTTAGAAGGATCCTCAGCCCCTCCCCGCTTTCAGCCATAAAAGTAGTATCATCTGCATATTGGTTGTTAATGTTCCTTCCAGCAATTTTAACTCCAGCCTCAGATTTATCAAGTCCCATACATTGCAAAATGGGGATGAGGGACAGGACTTTCTCAGTGGTGGACTCTCGGCTGTAGAACTCCTTTCCTAGTGAAATCAGATTGGCTCCCTCCCTCCTGTCTTTTAGAAAGAAAGTTTAAAACTGGTTATGGAACCAAACATTTGAAGAGCATTATAGAGCAACATGCAGCTACTGTATGCAGTGAATGGAATGGAATGGAATGGAATGGAATGGAATTGAAATGGCTTCTGGATTATGATTTTGGGTCTATGATTATGTACAATGTTTAACAGCTTATTTAATGTATTTATACACCATTGTTTTTATAATTTTTATTATTTTAATGCATAATGTATTTGGTGTTTGCATGTTTTATGTTTAATGTGGCATTGAATTTTGCCGATTTGAAAGCCGCTCTGAGTCTCCTCCAGGGTTGAGATAGAGCAGGGTAAAAATGTAGTAAATAAATAAATAAATAAATAAATAGCCTGGGCTCTAATGCAGGATTGCCAAGCTCTTCTGGTTGCAGCTGAAGACTGTCTGAAAAGAACTTCTCTAGGAAAGGGCCTTCTACACAGACTGAAAACCTGTGATGAGTTTCAGACTAACCTGAGGGGTCCAAACGTCACCGCAGGTTAATCCAGATTAATCCACAGTAAACTGGGATCCCAATTTATTTTGGATTTTAAAGAACACCTAAAAAGATGCAGATCTTTACTGCAAAGTACAGATATTTTTAGGTGCTGGGCTCATGGAGATTGTCTCTTGGGACCATGATCCATGATCTCAAGGGCCAATCCTTATTGCCACCCTGGTTCATTGGGCTCTAAGAGTCTCAGGAGCAGGATGGCATCCCCACCCTCCCCTCCCAGTCCCCTGTTACTCCTGTAAACTTACTGGAGGGGCCTAGCTGTCTCCTCAGGCCCCTCAGAGAAAGCTTCTGATGCATCAAAATGACACACCAGGAGTTTGAGAAGAGGGGATCCTGGCATGTCATTTTGATGCATCAGAAGGTTTCTCTAATGGGTTTGTGGACACAGCCAGGCCCCTCTGGTAAGTTTACAGGAGAAATAGCTGGCTGAGGCCTACCCTCCCATGTCTGGTCAACCTGGAAGGGCTTGTAGTTACTCCCCCCTCCGCCTCGGCCTGGGAAAGCCTGGGATTTGGGCCTTAAGTATGCTCTAAATTGCAAATGAAATCCAGTTTTGAAATCCCACTTACTTTAGTAATCTGAGCCTGTCTGGAAGGGTCCTCAGACATCACAGCTACAAAGGAAACGAAATGTTGGAAGAAACTGATCTATAATGCAGTTCAGAAGGACACCTGTATGTTTTAGTTGAATATATCTAAAATAGCCCATAATAGATCATAAATGGAGAACTAGATTTTCTGGTGAATATTTGTTACTGCATTAATCTGCTATTTCCACACTTCACAGAGCTACAAAAAGTTACTTGTTAATAATAAAGCAGTTTCTACATACCTTATTACAAAGTTCCCTAAATATCTTATTGTTGTTTTCTTCCTTCCTTCCTTTTGATATTATTATAGTACTTTTTGTTTTTAAAAATCCATTTAAAAGGGTAAAAATAATGGCCCCAAATCAGGGAGAAAATAGCACCCAAAAAGTAATGAGGAAAAAATAACTAGTGTCAATTACTACATGAAAAAGTAACATTGCAAGTTCTTTCTTTTTATTTGAAGAACACTGTTATGTTCTTGTTGTCTTTCCCCCATAGCATGTTACAAGTAATGTATTAACTTGCCATGTGTTTGTTTGTTTGTTTGTTTTATTTTAAAAATCAAGCCTTTTCAAACTATTCACTTTTGCTTTATTTCCTACATGCTTTAGGCAAAATTCAAGACACATCAGGAAACTGTACGAAGTCAACTTTGTTTGCTCAAGATTTTATTCTGTTTTGCTTATGACGATTTTAGGAGCCAGTTCTTGAAAAAGCCTTTTCTAGAGCTTTGCCAGCTGAAACGATAGCACTTTGCACATAGCCTCACTAGGCTTTTATTTGGCACAAGCTTTTCCAGCTCATTGTCTTTCTCATTTCTTCTTTGGCAGATCCAGTTTTGATCATAATTCTGTCTACAAACACCACAGTACTGTCAAGTTATTATTTATGAAAGCCAACTCAGGGTTCGCCAATCTGTGATTCCATATCAACAAATGATAACAAAAAAGCATCTTCCTATCATAAAGGATCTGGATTTTCATCATGATTTCTCCTTTTAGTATATCAAGCTGATTAGGTTTGAGTAGATCCATCATCACTGCTCTTTTGTCCATATTATTAGCTTTATTGTATTGCAGAAAAATGCCATAATGCACATCAAGCTCTTTTAATTATTTTTTATTGTTAACAGCAGAAATCCCAACATTTTTTACCAGTGGCCACTTGTGTGGTTATGAATCTATTCTGGGTTTTAATTCAAATCTTAAAAGAAAGATCCCAAGCAGTGATTCTGGTTTGGGGACAGATCTTTTAAATTTCAATTTAAAAGCTGGAGTAGATATGCCACACTAATGACTGAAAGCTCAAAGGAAGGAAACTATTTGCTCAATGCATTAAGATGCTTCTAAAGTGTCCAAAATGTAGAAGAAACTGGTGTTAGAAATGTTGCAGATTGAGGCCAAAGCCACCTTACCTGTCCCTGGAGACTGACCATTGTCTTCTTTGCCTGCATGGATGATGCAACAGAACTTGGATGGAGAAAGGACTTCCCTCTCTAAGACCTGTTGTGTCATCACTGTGGGTGATGCTGAAAATGAAAGGCAACCATGAACAGTTAGGGAGGCTTTTGTTTTATTTTGCAGGCAAAAATGGGGGGCCCATAGGGAAAGGTGGCATTGCTATCCACCTTCCTGGGCTGCCTGAGCCTGGAGAGCATGCAATGACTGTGGGGATGCCACCTGGGATCATAGATGGTAATCCCAGATGTCTGTCTCCACAGCCTTGATACCTGCAAATATCCAGATCAAGGAACATCCAGATCTTGGCAGATATTTTTTTTAATTTGGGTGTAAACTGTATTAAAAGGTTTACCTCGGGTTTTCTCACATTAGTTGGACACACCATGCTAATATTACAGCTACATTGCATTTTTGGACAATGTACTGTAGATGAACCTTAGCTTGAGGTATTCTAAAATTCTCCCAGTAAGCATTTTTCTTTTGAAGGTACATCATGTAACAGTGTAGCATGGTGGACTTTTTAAGTTGTTGCCCCTTTGCTCTTTTCATACTGCACATAACGATGAGTATTAATTTTTATATTGTCAAAAATTTTTCCAAGCTTCACAAAGAACTGATAAGAACTTTAGACAAAAAAAAAAAAACATTTGCAGAGAAAATGGCAAATAAATTATGTGATTTTTGTGCAGAAGCCATGCCAATTCTTGAGAAGGAGAGCTTTTTCTTATTTTGGTTGTGTTGTAATATGCATTATTCTCCAGGAATTAAGTATCAGTCAGAAAGTATTGTTCAAATAGTGTAAAACAACTATAGACTTTTAATTGACTTTCTTACCTTGATGAGAAAAATAGTAAACTTATCACTTACTGCCTGTGAGAATGAAATTTATGAAGATTAACCATACTACAATGCTTTTTACTTCATTTTATAATTGTTAGGTTTTTGTTGTCTATTTCAGTGTTTTGTGCCATTCATTCTTCTGAACCTGTGGCTATAGGATAAAGTGGAAGAAAAGGCTATTCTTGGAAAAGACACTTGACACCTTCATTTTCTGCAGACCTCATCTGCACCACATAAAAGTTATAACCAGAATAGGTTTTGTCATTGATTGTCATTGATATCTGAATAACCTTTAACTATGAGCAGCCCCACATGAAAGAATTATTTTATGTCATTTCCGAATACTAATGAAACCATTTTGCTTAAAAATTAAATGACTAATGTAGCTGCCAGGTTCTATAAATGAAGGGATTACCCCATTTAATCTTCCTTTTAAGATAATTTGCAGCACTTATGAAAGTAATAGGTCTTAAAATACTTCCTTGAAAGTCTAGACTAATACTTTTGTTTCCTACCTTCAACAAACTGGTTGCTGGATGTGAAACCACCAGTGTATATGAAAGCAAGATTGGATTGTGCAGGTGGGCCTTTGTTGTTTAATCTCTTTTGTATTTTGATACCAATGCTACATCTAATAGATGTTTTAAAAAGAACTGCATCTTTTCAAAAGCATTTGACTCTAAGTCCTATTAGTAAAATTTTGAGAGGAATCCAACTGCCTGTCCTCAGACAGTAGATCATCTTATTTATATCTGTACAGAAGGTTTCTTCATGCTTTTACAGAATTGTACAATATAAGAGTTGGAAGAGACCATATCTAGTCCAACCCATCTAGTCACATATAGTCCAAAGCCATCTAGTCCAACCCCCTGCAATGCAGGAAAAACATTATTAAAGTATCCCTGGCAGATGGTCATTCAGCCTCTGTTTAAAAGCTTCAAAGGAAGGAGCTTTCACCATACTCCAAGGCAGAGAGTTCTACTGTTGAACAGCTCTCATGGTCAGGAAGTTCTTCCTAATATTCAGGTGGAATTGCCTTACCTATAATTTAAACCATTGTTCTATTGAATCCTAGCTCCAGGGCAGCAGAAAACGAATCTGTTCCCTCTTCCTTATGACATTATTTCACATATTTATATATGACTATCATGTGTCCTCCCAACCTTCTCTTCTGAAGGCTAAACGTACCCAATTCTTTAAGATGCTTCACATAGGGCATGATGTCCAGACCTTTGATCATTTTATTCACCCTCCTCAGGACATGTTGCACCTTATCAATATCCCTCTTCAATTGTGAGGCCCAGAAATGGACACAGTATTCCAGGTGAGGTCTAACCAAAACAGAATAGAGCTTTTAAAGCAGCTCCATCATTATTTATTACTGTAAAAATCCTACCTATCTACCAACATTTGTTGATGTTTGGACCTTTAAGTCATTCCCAGCTTAAGGACACCCTGCAGGAGTTGGCCATAGAATCATACTGAGGGACCTAGAAATGTCTAGAAATAATGTGTGTTTGTTTTTCTGGTCATCTATATGGCAGTATTAGAGGCAGCAATAAATACAAACATACATGAGTAGTCAATACTGCAAATGTGGAGGGACAACTGTATTTGTGATCTAACATTTGTAGCGGGTTAAGAAGACTGCCATGAGCACAAATCCTAAAATAATTATCAGCAATTCATGGTTCAAACAGAAAACGAAGAAGAAAAGTAAAAGGAGATCTGGGAAACATCTATGTCTGACACAATGGTGTCACCTGTGCTTCCATTAATGAAACAGAAAGCTTATTATAAAGAGAGAGAGTGCATGAGATAGAGTTCTTTAACTCACAAAGAAGTTTTTTTAATTACTAGAGTTTTTTAAAACAAACTTTGATCCTTTGATAGGTAAACATCACATTCACCAGTGCCTGACTTAAATCTTTTCATTCAAACTCTGGTCTGCTCGGAGTCTTTGGAGTATTAGACCTTTTACATCTGCAGCACTTTCTAAAACATAATGAAAAACCAAAACAAGCCGGATCAACAAGAATGGAGAAGTTTCAAAAGCACTACTTCCCAAAGCTCTCAAAGGTTCAAATAGCTTAACTAACAGTGTAGATTTCAATTAGCATTAATGACAAATAGAGATCATTGTTTTAAACAGACTTATATTTATTTATTTATTTGGATTTGTAGACGACCACTCCCAAAGGCTCGGAGCGGTTTACAACACAACTCAGTAACAGACAATGGGTAAAATATAGAATAAGATATACATAAAACAGTAGAGGCGCTTGCTACGGTAATCCATGCCACGGTTACATCGAGGCTGGATTACTGCAATGCTTTGTATGTGGGCTTACCTCGAGCAGCAATTTGCAAGATCCAAATTGTGCAAATTGCAGCTGCTAGACTCCGCACAAAAACATCAATGAGGTGCCATATAACGCCATCTCTGCAGCGCTTACATTGGCTGCCGGTTGAACACAGAGTCCTCTACAAGACCCTGGTCCTAGCATTCAAGACCCTCCGAGGTCAGGGTCCCCCATATCTAAGAGACCGTTTAACGCCACTCCACCACCAGAGACTGCCACGGTCAGCTCATGAGAATCTTCTCTATGTCCCTGGCCCTAGAGAGGTTCATTTGGAGTCCACAAGACAGAGATCCTTTTCCATTGTAGCCCCATTCTTGTGGAACTCCTTACCACCAGACCAAAGAGCCACTCCTGATCTACATATATTTTTAGGGGCACTTAAGACATGGCTCTTCAGAAGAGCCTATGATTGAGTAACAAGCAGTGACTATGAAACCTGTTTATTTTAATTGTGTAAGTCACCCAGAGCACCTTTTGTGGAGGGTGACTCATAAGAAATAAAGTAAGTTAGTTAATAGATAAAATATGTTTAAGTCACAGGGTTCCAAACGCTTGTCTAAGCAGATGCGTCTTGCAGGCTCGACGGAAAGAAGCCAAATTTCATAGGGCCCGCATTTCTGATGGTAGGGAATTCCAGAGGGCCGGGGCAGTGATAGAAAAGTCAGATGGAAAGACTTCACACTAGGAGTGGCGAGAAGGTTCTGGTCTTCAGAACGGAGTGATCTCGGGGGGTTATATGGAATCAGGCGATCCCGTAGGTACACTGGCCCCAGGCCATATAAGGCCTTGAAAGTAAGAACTAACACCTTGAAAGTGATCCGGCATTCAATTGGCAGCCAGTGCAGGTGCTGCAGTATAGGTGTAATGTGGCAACTCGCGGGCTCCCCTGCGAGAAGCCGGGCTGCTGCATTCTACACTAGCTTAAGCTTCCGGATCAGAGTCAAGGTTAGGTCAATGTACAGAGCATTACAGTAGTCAAGTCTTGAGATGACCGTAGCTTGGATTACCATGGCTAGGTCGTTCCGTGAGAATCCCACCCAATCTCCCCAGAAAGGGCATTGCTGTTAGAAAATCTTTTCTACCCCATATGAACCATATTTTTGTTGTTCATTTGTTCAGTCACTTCTGAATCTTCGTGACCTCATGGACCATCCCACGCCAGAGCGCCCTCCATATCTCATTTTTGTAGGATTGGAAATACTTT
The DNA here is from genome assembly GCA_030556195.1 of Anolis apletophallus. Taxonomy (NCBI): domain Eukaryota; kingdom Metazoa; phylum Chordata; class Lepidosauria; order Squamata; family Anolidae; genus Anolis; species Anolis apletophallus. The sequence continues at coordinate 50,772,427 of JARBWK010000010.1, forward strand.
CAATAGCTAACAGTTTTCTGCTATTTTATGATGTCCCATACCTGCTGGTCGAGTAAATGCCTTCATGTTGCCAATTCTCATGGTAAGACTTCCCAGAATAAGCTGAGATTGATTTCAATCTGAAATGGGTGACCACTTTTATAGACCGAGTTGAATGTGATTTTAACAGCAATGTGGTTTTAATGTATCTCTGTTTTTATGTATTTTAATATGCTGTTTTAAGATGTTTTAAATTTGTATGGCATTGAATTTTGCTGTAAGCCGGTCTGAGTCCCTCCATGGAGGTGAGAAGGTCAGGGCACAAAGTTTTTAAATAAATAAATAAGACTTGCAACAAATCCAATTTCTAGACCAATTAAAATAGTTCCATTGAATCAGTTATTGAATTATTTTATTTTCAATGATTCAATGGATCTACTCCAGTTGGCATTAGACTTAGGAGGTCATCTGATGGGGGTTTTTCCCGATCCTAGCTCACTGTCAGGACGGAACTCACTGGAGCCCATCATACTATTATTATTATTTATTATTTATTTGAATTTCTTGGCCACCACTCCTGGATGGCTTGGGGTGGCTCACAAATCAAACGAATCACAGCACATAATACTTATTAAAACAATTTTAAAAAGCAACAGTTAGCAATAAAATCAACATATACCACTAGACTAACTCAGGTTACAAAAGCCTGCCAGAACAGCCAGGTCTTACAGGCCTTTCGAAACGCCATGAGGTTAATAATAATAATAATAATAATACTTTAATATTTGTGAGTCGCCCTCCACCGGCGGTGCTCCGGGCGACTTACAACAGTTAAAACCCTAGGGTGAACAATGTACAACAGTTTAAAAACATGGAATATAAACAGGAGGGGTGGCTCAAGTAGTCCAGGGTACCGAGCCAGTCCCGAACGCTAGGCGGAAGAGCCAGGTCTTCAGGGCTGGGCGGAATCCAGATAGAGTCGGAGAGGCTCTGAGGGCGGGCGGCAGTGAGTTCCAAGTCGAAGGGGCCGCGACGGAGAAGGCTCTCCGCCGAGTTTCCGCCAGTCTAGCCTCCCGCACTCCAGGAGTAGTCAGGCGGTCACCGTTGATGGAGCGTGCTGGCCTCTCGCTGCATTGGGTCGTCAGCCGGTCACTCAGATAGGAAGGCCCAATGTTGTGCCGGGCTTTAAAGGTGAGCACCAGGAGTTTGTAAAGGGCTCTGAACTCTAGGGGCAGCCAGTGGAGTTCTTTAAGAATGGGGGAGATGTGATCCCTCACTGATGACCCAGTAATGAGTCTGGCTGCGGCGTTATGGATGCGTTTCAGCCTCTTAGTTGTTGTCTGGGGAGGCCCACATATAGGGCGTTGCAGTAGTCGAGGCGTGAGACGACGGTGGCATGGACCACTGTTCTCAAGGCCTCTGGTGGAAGGTAGGGAGCCAGCCGACGGGCCCTACGGAGATGGAAAAAGGCGCCCTTAGCTGCAGCCTGGATCTGGGCCTCCATCGTGAGATTTTCGTCTAGGATCACTCCCAGGCTTTTCACCGCCGGGGCTGGAGCCAGGGACTCGCCCTCGAAGAGTGGAAGTGGTGGGCGGGGTCGGGACGGCCAGGCCAGAGGATCTCCGTTTTAGCCGGGTTGATCTTGAGTCTATATGCTCTGAGCCAGCTCGTCACCGCCCTCAATCCTAGGCTGAAACTGTCCGGTACTGATGATGACCCTGGGTCAAGCTTCCAAGAGCAGCTGCGTGTCGTCTGCGTATTGGTAGCAGGAGAACCCGTGGCTCCTAGCAATATTAGCCAGGGGCTGGATGTAGATATTAAAGAGGGTGGGAGATAGAATGGCACCCTGAGGAACTCCACACTCCAGTTCGTTTTCAAAGAGACTTGACCCTGCCACTCGACCCGCTGCGAGCGGCCTCGTAGGAACGATTCCAGCCAGGCCAGAGCTCTGTCTTGGATCCCAGAGGCCGCCAGGTTGTGAAGTGTCCTAATCTCTGGCGGTAAGGAGTTCCAAAGTGTGGGCGCAATAATGGAAAATGCCCTTCTCCTCGTCAAAGTCAGGTGAAAGGCTTTGGCACTCGGTACAAAGAGAAGATCTTGCTCTTCTGATACTAATAATATAGTATGCTTTTATGTAGATATGACTTGTAAGCCAGTCTGAGTCCCCTTCGGGGTGAGAAGAGCAGCAAATAAATAAATAATAAATAAATATGGTGCAGGACTGTTTCTGGTGGGGCTCTATCTCAGCTCCATCCCATCAGCATGCTCAGAGAAAGCCCTGAGGATATGGGTAGTCACCCGTAATCTCATTGAAGAAGCCGAGGACAGCATGAGAGAAAGCTGGGACAAGCTGGAAAATGTCGTAGGAGGGTAAGAGGATGAAGCTGGGTGCTGCTCCATGGTTTTCCTCACTATTCCCTGGCTTCTGGACCATCGTCTGATGAGGTCCTCTGTCTTATATTATATATAACACTTCCATATAAAATATCATAATTTGAAAAAAATTATATAATTTCACCCAGCAGGAAGAACAATTTTAAAGGATTTGCTTGTGCAAGTAAATGTCAACCATGCAAAGGTTTACACTGAGGTAGGAATTGTATGGCTTTCCAGATACTGTAGCACTTCTATTGGCCAACATAGACAATTGTTATACATATTGGAAGTTGCAGTCTAACAACAGCGAATGGCACTCAAGTCTTATCCCTATAACCCTTGAAATGTAATTTTGGGGAACCAAAATTAAGTTCCTTTACATCTATATATTACCTAATAAAAGTGAAAAAATATGAACTATGTATGTGTGTATGTGGCTGGAGTGCCTGCTTCCACAGATAGGCTCCCACTTCCACAAACAGATTTAACCCACAGTGTTGAGGATCCACCAAAAGCCCTCCCTCCAATGACATTACAGGTTACAGTGAGCGACATCCCAGTGTTTCTTACTCTCTCAATTGGTGTGGAATTGCATGATCCCACCCACTGCCTCTCCCTTAACCATTTCCTAATCTTTTCACTCTGTCTGAACAACAAACAGAGCAAAACTAATCAGCAACTAACCATACTGGAGGAGTTTGGGGGATTAACTCCACATGATGGAAGTTATAGTTCACCCTGCATCAAGTCAGAGCACTGTGACCTCCACTGACAATTGACCTGGACCATATTTGGCACACAGAACCCCCATGATCAAAGAAAAATACTGGAGAGGTTTAGGAGGAATTCACCTTGATTTATAGTCATTGAAGGTGCTGGAATTTATAGTGCACCTGCAATCAAAGACCACTATGGACCCCACCAACAAAGACCCTGGACCTAACTTGGCACACAGAACCCTTGTGACCAACAAAAAATGCAGGGGGGCTTTGGGGTTCACCTTGATTTATAGGAATTATAGTTCACCTACATCCAGAGAGCACTGTGAATACAAACAATGATGGATCTGCACCAAGTTTGGCACACATGCCCAATATGCCAAAATTTAACTACTGGTGGGTTTGGGGTGGAGTTTGCCTTGACATTTTTTAGTTGTAGGTACTGGGATTTATAGTTTTGGCACATGTCTCAGCGGTGGCCAGGGGAGCTTTTGCACAGCTCAGGCTTGTGCACCAGCTGCGCCCCTTTTCTTGGGAAGTCAGACTTGGCCACGGTAGTACACACTCTGGTTACACCCCGTATATACTACTGCAACACTCTCTATGTGGGGTTGCCTATGAAGACTGCCCAGATGCTGCAATTAATCCAGCGTGCAGCAGCCAGACTACTAACGGGAGCGGCGTACAGGGAGCGCACAACTCCCCTGTTGCGCCAGCTCCACTGGCTGCCAATTAGCTTCCGAGCACAATTCAAAGTGCTGGTGTTGACCTACAAAACCCTGTACGGTTCCGGCCCAGTTTACCTGTCCGAATGTATTCTCCCCTATGAACCGTCAAGAGTGCTAAGATCATCTGGAGAGGCCCTGCTCTCGGTCCCACCACCTTCGCAGGCGCGTCTGGTGGGGACGAGGGACAGGGCCTTTTCTGTGGTGGCCCCCTGGCTGTGGAATTCCCTCCCAAATGAAATTAGATCTGCCCCTTTCCCTCCTGACTTTTAGGAAGCGGGTGAAAACGTGGCTGTGCAATGAGACCTTTGCAGAATGAAGGAGGAGATCGCGAAGCGACTAAAGTCGCTAACCACTTGATACGGACCGAATATATGGATTAAGTTGGACTTGATTTTACTTTGGCGAAAGGCTTTTAAAAATGTATTTATTGTATTGTATTTGATGGTTTTATTGTAAATTTATGATGTTTTAAGATTTTAAATGTTAGCATTGAATACTTGCTGTTTGCCGGTCTGAGTCCCTCTTTGGAGGTGAGAAGGCCAGGGTATAAAAGTTTTAAATAATAATAACAATAACAAGAATAATAATAATTCACCTGCAATCAAAGAGCACTCTGAAGTTGAACCTACCGATGCTGTACCTGGACATAACTTGGCACACAGAATTCCCATGACCAACTGATTTTACTGGAGGGATTTAATGGGACTGACCCACCATGGTGGGAGTTGTAATTCATCATGCAGCTGGACAATGCTGGATACCCAAGCTAGTAAAAAATAAAATAGTTAGAACACTTCATAGTCCTTCATAATATCGTGAAACGTTTTAATTCTAATATACTTTAGGCTTTGATAATCCCTTTGTCTGGTATTCACTCTTATAGATATGTATTGTAGGCATAGATTTCAAAAAGTTTATTTCAGTGTTTCAGTGTATCCGTACAAAAATGTCATTTTGTCTAAAGAAGACAACATGTACAATAATACATATAAAGATGATTTTGAAAACATTGCATTTAAAATATTAGTTTAATTTTTAGAACATATTTGATGGCTTATTTGGAACTAGATAAACTCTGTGCATCATCTTATATTGGTTTTCTTTTAAAATGCAGATTTCTCTCTCTCATACATCCACATGGATATCATGTCTCAAATTCTGGGCCCACCTTACCATGCAGTCTTTTAAGGATCGTTTTCTATCTCTTGTTTCCAAAGGCATTTACAGATAATCCCTAAATTATGAACAAAATAGGTTTGTTCTTAAATTGAATTTGTATCTAAGTCAGAACAGGTACATTTTGTCAGTGTAACACCAGCCAGATATGTATTTTTAAGCTTTCAATATCATAGGGAAGGATTAATACCCCTGTCTTGTTTGTTTTGCTGTCTGTGCCCCTGTTCAGAAGGCTTTGCCTCACTTTCTTTCCCTGTGATAATTGGATTTTGAAAAAAAATTGACATGTTGAAATGAAGATTGGAGAGAAAGCTTAAGTTGAAACACCCTTTCCCCATGATAATTCTTTCAGGAGTGATTTTCCCCTTTCTATTGATAGATTCTTCTTATTTCCTGTTGTCTCACCCCCATTCTTAACTATGAGTTATTTGGAAGACAGATGCTTGTAACTCAGGGACTGTCTGCATTCACTTTTAAAATTACATGATAATCATTTTATACAAATCTAAATAAAAGTGATTTTTTCTAACCTCATAGCTTCATGAAATCCATTCCTAATTCGGGTATTTGCCTTTCTTATGAACCGTCTCTCTTTTAAACTCCCTGTTTTATTCAAAATATAAAAGTGAGTTGTATACTACAGTCTTGTAATGTAATCCAGTTTGAGTCAGAACCAAACCCAATCAAGATGCAAAAATGACCCTACTTGATTAGTAGACCTGGCTAATTAGTACACAAAATTGATAGGAAATTAACCTATCAATTAGTTTTGAATTAGATACGTTATAAAGTGTATTAATTTTGAAAAAATACAGGGTAATCTATATGTGCTTAATTTGACTTGTATGCTTAATAAGTTTATTTTGAAAAGAAAGAAAGGGATATCTCTACTAAATTATTTTAAATTATATACCATTGTCCTCAATGGATTGAGGCAAAAACTATGTCTCATGTTCCAATTCAAAGCATTGCCAGAGCCAATATCATCTTCTTGAAGATTTCAGGGTTGAATCCCTTAGGGCCACATTCAGTATAAACATGTTGACAGACATATATTTGCTGTATGCATTTTGTTTTTCAACAGCTCTGCTGTCTTTAAACTTACTAGAAATGTACAACAGAAGACAAAGGCGATATGTAATTGGTCTATTAGGCAGGGAAATAGATGCAATGGCATATTCATGAAATTGGATCGATTCAATTTGCATGTTTTTTGAGAAGGGCTTATCCTACTTTGTGTAAACAGGATAAGATTAAGTTTGATCTGCAGCTTTTTACTCAAAGCAATTTATACAGTTCACGGAGACTGTGCAAAGCAAGAAGCATTTTTGTATGCTAAGAAATTCAGTTATAGGAGATTCACCTAACTGTGCACAAGCTTATAGCACACACAGCTTGCACACCTATTGCTCACATCTTCAGCTGCATCTTTTTATCTGATTTGCAACTATAATATGGGATACTGACTAACAGTGTTACCATTTTAATAGGGTCATGCCATATTTGCTAACAGAATCACTAAAGGAAGAATCACTGTAGCTAACTAAGAAAATGCACAAAGTGACATTTAATTTTATAATGCAATATTTAACCTCAAGCAAATATTACAAGAAGTGATTATCCATTTCCACCAGGAGTAATTTCTTTGGTATCTAAGAAATAATGTTAAAAATACACACAGACGCAAGTTGGTATTCACCATTTCTGAAAATGTGAATATGTAACTGCGGAAATGAAAATATAATGTGACAGGCAATTTTTTTATCACAATATCATCTGCATACTATTTTGATCAACCAAAGTCTTATAAATCCTAGTTCAATACACAGATATGAATATATTTAGAGAAAGTATTAAAAGCCATGCTTGTTAAGCAACGTGCAAACTAAATTATGTAGAAACTATTTTCCATTTGTATACAGAAAACAATTGAGGGGAGGGGGAGAAAGACTGAGAATTGGGGCAACAGGACCAAGGACAACTTACATCTCATTTTCTGCCATCTCTAATATATTCTTTCATAGAAACAAGATTTACAGAAAATAAATATGAAATCTGAAGGCGCATAGCAAAAAACATGTCAGTCTACCCTTGTTGTATAAGCAAAATATAATAATCAAGAAAGGAAATCTCTCCAAATATCCAATTGGAGTAACATGGATATTATTAGATGTTATGAAAAAATCAGAAAAAGATTTTTGACATTTTTTTCATAACAGATATAAGGTGCTGCTCATCTTTCATACCTGAGAGGAGACTTGTTGCAGTTCAGTCCTAAATTTGTGCATAGGTTTTCTGCATAAAGAAGTTTCTTTGTTCAGAAATTTTATTTTCTGCATAGAATATTCCATTTTCAGTCCAAGAAATTTGATTCCTAAAAAATGCTTTGAGTGAATTTTTCTATGCAGAATATGTCTCAGGGCCCTTCCACACAGCCCTAGATCCCAGAATATCAAGGCAGAAAATCCCACATATCTGCTTTGAACTGCGTTATCTGTGTCCACACTCAGATAATGTGGGGTTTTCTGCCTTGATATTCTGGGATATAGGGCTATGTCACAATGCAGGGTCTCGGCCCAGCCCCTTACTCACACACACAGAGACGGTAATCAGTTAACTATTTATTGAATAATAAAAACAGGTGAAAAGAGTAATTGTCCTTAAATGTATCAAAAAGTTCAATCAAAAATGGTAAAGAGTTCGTAGATAAATCCAAAGGCAAAACTTGGCAAAAGCTCCGCAAAAGTAATGCGGATCAAGGCAAACTTGGTCCGTGGCAATTCAAACAAGGCAAAGTTCAAGGAAACAAGGCCCAAGAAACTTCTTGGCAAGGCACGAGCCTAAATCCTGGCTCCGTGGATCTTCACTCGCTTCACTCCCTTCAAATCAGAAGTGGCCGAGCAACTGAGGATTCGTTCCCACGGATCCTATACTTAATCCCCTTGGTGAGATCTATGCCGCTCTAGGCTTCGGCACCAATCTGTACTACGGGACCTAACGCTCCTTTGGCGCTCTAGGCTGTGGTGCCATTCCCTCCTACTGGACTCAATGCTCCGTCTCCTATCAAAGCTTCGTCCTTGCCTCCCAGCACCTGGGTCGCTATCTTCATGAGAGCCAGACTCCCTTTCGGCTTCCATGGGCTCATCCTCCGCTATCTCCCTGACCCTTTCTTGCGAACCGAAACCACCTGGTTTCTCATACTGATTATCTGAATCAGCACTTTCAGTGTCGGCCTGACTTTCCCAGCTGTCATACCCATCAGGCCAGCCATCATCCCATTCCAAGCTCTCTGTGGGAGATGAAGGCCCAGCTACCTCATCATCCCCTTCATCCATCTGCCCATCATCCGCAATTGGCCCTAATGCAAGCGGGACCCCCGGGGCCGCCCCTGCCCCCCAGGCACGAAGGAGAACGGGGTTGCTACAGGCTATGTGGAAGGGCTCTAAGACTATGCAGGATTCTCCTCCTTGATATTTCTAAAAACTTGAGAAATTATTTTTGACCATTTTTTCATATACAGCTAGATATTTTTCACATCTCTACACATTGTTGCTCCTGGTGTCATTGTTTCTGAGTACTTCACTAGCCTCTGTTTTGACAATTAGGTTATTTTTGTAATATCTAAAATTATCAAAACTTTCAATAACTAAATAATAGAAAAGGGGTGTTTAGCCATTCCAAAGTTTTCGGTTCTTATCAGGCAGTTACCCACGTAATTACTACTTGCAGTATTGCCATATTTGATACACAAAAGGTATTAGTCCTTAGGACCAATAAACTAGACAGAGGTATGTGGAGTTTTTAGGCCTTTAGGTTTTCGTCTTGGTAGAGAGGATCAAAACCATAAACTATCTCTTATCTACATTCCACAATCCTTAATCCAAGATTAAATTGTATTTCCTTTTCTGCTTATTGAAGGTAGCTACCATCCAAACTCTTGTCTATGCCAACTCTAACTTTTCTCTTTTGGCTAATCATGATGTTTGGTTCCAACTCAAGCAATTGGCATGATACATGAGCAATCCAGCCCTGATCTGACCTTGTATGCAAGAACATCCAAATCTCTCCCCGAATTCATCAAATAAATGGGTTTGGGGAGAGAAGAATACAACCAAAGTGCATGAACTTATTAGAATGCAAGCAATGATTTTGCTTATTACAAGTACTGTTGAGTAACCTATGACTGTCCTTCCAAGAGAAAGCTCTGTTGGAAGTAAGTATATCCAAAGGCACCATAGGATTAAAGTTCTTCATGCCTGTAATTTATTGCTTGTTGTTTTAATTTCATTTTGCATTCCTACAAAACTTCCTGGCCATGAAAAGAGATTAATACTTCTCTATCTTTATGATTACTTGATGAAGATCTTCTGCCTAAGGGGAGCTTTATGAACGTCATCTGTGAAAACAAAATTATTACTTAATTATAAAGTCCACTATTATTTATAGTGATATTTATTTATTTATTTATTTAAAACTTTTATATCCCAATCTTCTCAACTCCATAGAGGGACTCGGATATGAAGACAGGGAGCCAGAGTTAAGAAAAATACTTTGTTCCAATACATTTATTCAACACTACATTGCAGCACATTTTACCAGTGTTGGTAAGATTACCACATCCCCCTGTTTGCATTTTCTCATCTTCAAATAGCATAAACTCATATATGAGATCTGTACTTAACAGAACGGATGGGTTTTTATTTTTAGCACTGATTTTTTTTTTAAAAAGCTTTCTCTAATCACAGTATGACAGAAAAGCTGATATCTTAGACAAACTGCTATGAGGCATGATCTGCAAATGGATGGTTAAGTGACATGCTTACTGTGCTCACAGGCAGGGAACACAGTGAATTTGCAAATGTATAAAAGGTACAGTAGAAAGAAACCCAGCAGGATTTTACAGAATCCCATAAACATCCCTGCAGGACTCTTGCAATATTTTGTGAAGGGCACTCAGCCAAAAAAAGAAAAAGGCCTTTCAGAACATAACAATGAGGAAATGATCGGCTTTTAAATTGATGGCCTTGGTGTATCTTATTGCCTTCTAAACTTAATCTAGAACAGTTTGAAATAATGCAGAAATGTCACAATATGCTCTTTTTTTTCATTTGACACTCCATTGGAGTGATTATGAAGGAATGACAATAGGTTTGTAAGTATTAGAGTGTGCTTTAAAGAAATAAAATAAAAAGTACTAATAGTATTGAATATCTAAATGCAGAATTCAGTGTTCAAGCACATTACCATGTTGGAACTTTAATGAAAATATTATCTAGGCTTTCTCCACTGAAGTGCTCATTGACAATTCTTTGAGTTTTTCACTCCTGTCTTTTCATATACAGCCTAAGGACTCTGACAGACCCACTCTCCCCCTTCAAAGCCTTGTTAACTACGTGATGAATAAATCTGTCACTTTCAATTCAGAACTTGCTTTCTGTTTTGATTACTGCAGGAACCCATATCTATGGCAACTTTTCACCACTCTAAATCGATTAAAAAAGTGATTGGCTTAGCTTATCAGAGGAACAGTGCTGATGGAGGGTGATTGATTCATTGAAAGTGAAAGACAGATACAGAAGTGCTTTCATCCCCTCCTTTTTTAAAGTGAAAAACAGACAATGAATTCTTAAAGAATCTATCATAGTCAAACTACTTGGACAATTTTCCCCTCTCCACAAAGAGAGACTAATTAAATGCCCCTGAAATCAATAGCTGAACTTCTGATTAATATGTAGGGGTTTCATTTAAGAAAATTACTTATTTTCACAAGGTTTTAAAAAACAAAACAAAGCAAATGCAACAAAGCTTTTATCTCTAGCATTGAAAGCATTAGCTGATATCTTGCACTGCAGTCATAGATTCCTAAATCTAGACTTATGGATCCATAACTGCTCCATCTTTAGAATTTTCATGATTTCTTTAAAATACATACACAAGTTACACTACCACCACCACCACCCCAATTTACAATGACAAAGTTTAATAGTTAAGTATCCCTTATCCAGAGTGCTTGGGACAAGAACTGTTTTGGATTTTTTTCCAGATTTTGGAAAGGATGTATTTGCATATATGAACATACTTATTTATTTACAGTATTTATATTCCGCCCTTCTCACCCCGCAGGGGACTCAGGGCAGATTACAATGTACATATACATGGCAAACATTCAATGCCATAGACACACAACACATATAGACAGTCAGGGGTTATTTAACATTCCAACTTCTGGCCACCAGGGGAGCTGTCGCTTCACTGTCCATCTGCATTCCCCACATGCTTTTGCTGGTGATTTTTTAATTGCCTCTTAAATTTTGTTAAATTAGCCTCCCCACACATAGGTAGTACCTAAATTTCCTACTTGACAGATGCAACTGTCTTTTGGGTTGCAAAAGTCGACAACAAGCTACACAATTGGCCAGAAGCTCACTCCAACACGGGCTGACTTCAAACTCATAACCTTTCAGTCAGTAGTGATCTTCCATGTTACATATGGAACCCACGTCTTAATAAATAATTTCTGTATGCTCCATATACACCTTATGAACATAAAATGAAAGTAATTATATACAATAGAACAATGTTTGGGTTCACTAAAGCATCAGAAAGCAAAGGTGTCAGTATGGCCTCATCTACAAAGACCATTTTGAAGCTCGCTTCAGACTGCAGCAGCGAGACAACAAACACGCATAAAAGCACATGAGAAAAGTCCTGAATGCACCTCAGTACTCTGTGGTTTGTATAATCTTCATCCAAGCCTCAAATTGGTTCCAGGATTTCCCATGTAATCACCTGCACAGTGCAAACGACTTTCTTCAATACTGGTTGGAACTGCATTAAATGGTGGATCTGGGTAGTGTGTACTGCCTACCTTAGCAACACATGCAGAAAATTTCAGATTTTTGAGTATTTTGGACATTGTAATTCAGTATATGGGATGTTCAAGCTATATTGCTGTTCCCATCATGAGGAGCACCAAATTGTACCTGTTTCCTTCAGAAGGTGTAGCAACCCAGTTCCCTTTTGTGCCTGGGGGGCAGGGGGCAGCACCGGGGGTCCCACTTGCATTAGGGCCAGCTGTAGCTGATGAGGACATGGAGGAAGGGGATGATGAGTTAGCTGGGCCTTCATCTCCCACAGAGAGCTTGGCCTGGGATGATGGCTGGCCTGATGACTAGGATAGCTGGGAATGTCAGGCTGACACTGAAAGTGCTGACTCCGATAATCAGTATGAGAAACCAGGTGGTTACGGGTCGCAGGAAAGGATCAGGGAAACAGCGGAGGATGAGCCCATGGAAGCTGAAAGGGAGTCTGGCTCTCATGAAGATAGCGACCCAGGTGCTGGGAGGCAAGGACGGAGCTTTGATAGGAGACGGAGCATTGAGTCTAGCAGGAGGGAATGGCACCGAAGCCTAGAGCGCCAGAGGAGCGCTAGGTCCTGAAGCACAGATTGGCGCCGCAGCCTAGAGCGGCGAGGGTCTCACCAGGGGAATTAAGTATAGGATCCGTGGGAACAGATCCTCAGTTACTCGGCCACTTCTGATCTGAAGGGAGTGAAGCGAGTGAAGATCCACGGAGCCAGGTCTGAGGCTCGTGCTGTGCTTGATTTCATGGGCTTGATTTCATGAACTTTGCCTTGTTTGCCTTGCCACGGACCAAGTCTAGAACATAAGAACAAAAGAAGAGCCATGCTGAATCGGGCCTCAGCCCATCTAGTCCAGCATTCTGTGTCACACAGTGGCCCACTAGTTGTACACAGGGATCTCTAGCAGAAAGGAGGGAAAAACCCTCACCTGCTCCCGACCCCCACAACCAGTACCCGGGGAAATCCTGCCTGCCTCAATCAACACAGAGGTGGCACTTGGATGTCCATTTCAGTAACTACTGATTCCCTTGGTATCCATGAACCTGTCTAATCCTGCCTTGAAGCTGTCCAGGCTGACAGCTGTCACAACCTCCTCTGGAAGTGAGTTCCATAACCCAATGACCCTCTGGGTGAAGAAATATTTCCCTTTATTAGTCCTAACTTTCCTACCTTGGAGCTTTAGGGAGTGCCCCCTAGTCCTAGTGTTGTGTGACAGAGAAAATATTTTTTCTTTATTCACCTTTTCTATCCCATGCATGATTTTATACACTTCGATCAAGTCACCTCTTAAACGCTGTCTTTCAAGGCTGAAAAGACCAAGGTGTTGCAACCTGATTTCATAAGGGAGCTGCTCCATCCCTTGGGTCATTTTTGTTGCCCTTCTTTGTACCTTTTCCAGTTCCGTTATATCCTTCTTGAGGTGCAGTGACCAGAATTGTACACAGTACTCCAGATGTGGCCTCACCATAGATTTGTAGAGAGGCAATACAACATTTGCCAACCTATTTTCGATTCCCTTCCTGATCATGCCTAGCATAGAATTTGCTTTTTCACTGCTGCAGCGCACTGGGTTGACATCTTCATTGAGCTGTCCACCAAAACCCCAAGATCCCTTTCCTGGTTTGTCTCAGAAAGCTTTGATCCCATCAGTTGATAAGTGTATTTGGGGTTCTTTGCCCCGATGTGCATGACTTTACACTTGTTTAGGTTAAAATGCATTTGCCACTTTGTTGCCCATTCACTCAATTTCGAGAGATCTTTCTGGAGCTCTTTACAGTCAGTTTCATTTTTAACTACCCTGAACAGTTTAGTGTCATCTGCAAACTTTGCTACCTCACAATTTATTTCTACATCCAGATCATTTATGAATAAATTAAAAAATAACGGTCCTAAAACTGAACCTTTGGGTACACCACTTCTCACCTCTTTCCATCCAGAGAAGTGTCAATTTATTACCACCCTTTGTTTCCTACAGTTTAGCCAGGTTCCAATCCAGGAGAAGACCTGTCCCCTGATTCCATGGCTGAAGAGCTTATTTAGGAGCCTTTGGTGAGGGACTTTGTCAAAAGTCTTTTGAAAGTCAAGGTAAACAATATCGACTGGGTCCCCTTTATCTATGTGTTTATTTACACCCTCAAAGAATTCTATCAAGTTAGTAAGACATGATTTGCCTTTTCAGAAACCATGTTGATTTTCCTTAAGCACAAAAAATTGTGCTTAGTAATTTTTTCTTTAATAATGGTTTCCATCACTTTGCCTGGAACTGAGGTTAGACTAACTGGCCTATAATTTCCTGGATCACCCCTGGATCCTTTCTTGAAGATTGGAGTTACATTTCCCTCCCCTCTTGAGACATTTAGTTTAAAGGTTATATATTTCTGGTTTAATTCATTTATTCCCTCCCTGAAAAAAATTTCAGCTGCAGGCATATTTGAAAACAGAGGCAGTCACTTCAGCAATCTCCTTGTTGAACCTTTCTTACCAAGTGGAACTTTTCTTAGCTAAATAAGTTTTTGCTATTTTTTAAATAATCTTAGCTATATGTGCCTCAAAATCTCTCTTGGCTTTCCTGACGGTTGCTTTGCATTTAGTTTGCCAGAGCTTGTGTTCCTTTCTGTTCTCCTCAGTAGGAAGAGCCTTCCATTTCTTAAATGAGTTTTTCTTCTTTCCAATCACATCTTTTACTTCATTTGTAAGCCATGCCGATGTCCTCTTGGACTTTCCCGGCCTCTTTCTTATTTTAGGAATGCATTTTAGTTTGGCTTGTTTTAAAGTATTTTTAAACAGTTTCCAAGCATTCTGGAGGGATTTGATTTTTTTACTGTTCCTTTTAGTTTGTTCTTTACTATTTTTCTCATTTTGGTGAAATTCCCTTTGTGAAAATTTCAGGTCTCTGTGTTAGTTTTCACTGACAGTTTGCTATCCAAACTTAAGTTGAAGGTTATTGTGTTGTGGTCACTGGTACCTATGGGCTCAGTTACAAGGACATCTTGAACGAGATCTTGTTCATTAGTTAGCACCAAGTCCAGATCCCCTTTCCCCTGGTTGGTTCCATGACCATCTGCTCAAGGGAATAATCAGCTAGCATGTCGGGGAACCTTGTCTCTCTTTCATTCGTAGAACAAGAATTTAGCCAATCTATTCGGGGATAGTTGAAGTCCCCCATTATGACTAATTTATTGCTTTTTGAGGCCTGTTTAATTTCATTTTCCAGATAGCAGTCTGCCTCTGGAGTTTGGTTGGGAGGGCGATAGCAGATCCCTAATGCTAGATTAGTTTTTGTCCTGGGACTTTTACCCACAATGTTTCTGTAGGTGAGTTTGAATTTTCTTGAAATTCTAATTCATGAGATTCTAGCTCTTCATTTATGTACAAGGCCACACCACCACCGTTTTTCCCTCTCCTATCTTTCCTGTACAGTTTGTAACCTGGAATTTTTGTGTCCCATTTGTTTTCCTCTGTCCACCAGGTTTCTGTTATGCCAATAATATCAATATTTTTTTCTTTTGCCAAACATTCCAACTCCCCTATTTTTGTTCGAAGGCTTCTAGCGTTTGTGTACAGACATTTATATTTATTGCTCTGATGCCCTTTCAACTTTGGCTGTTTATGAGAATTTGAAGAAGGCCTACCATGTCCTACCTCTTGACTACTTTCTATCTTTTCTGTTGACTCAGCCATTTGTGCGTAAATTTCATCCTCCATACTTGGCGTTTCACCCTCTCGAACCGGAAGCTGCCCAGCTCCTGTCGACTTTCCCCTAGGAATCAGTTTAAAAGCTGCTCTGAAGCCTTTTTAATATTAATTGCCAGCAGTCTGGTTCCATTTTTGTTCAATGGTAACCCATCCCTTTTGTAAAGGTTTGGCTTTCCCGAAAATGTTCCCCAGTTCCTAACAAATCTAAACCCTTCCTCTCGACACCACTGCCTCATCCACGCATTGAAGCTCCTGAGCTCTGCTTGTCTGGCTGTCCCTGCGCGTGGAACCGGTAGAATTTCCGAGAATGCTACCTTTGAGGTCCTGGACCTTAATCTTCTACCTAGCAACCTAAATTTGGCTTCCAGGACCATCCGTTTGGCCTTCCCAATGTCATTGGTACCGGCGTGTACCACGACTGCTGGCTCCACCCGGGCACTATCTACCAGCCTATCTAGATGCCTCGTGATGTCCGCAACCTTTGCACCCGGCAGGCAATTTACCATGCGGTCATCACATCCATCACAAACCCAGCTTTCTATGTTCCTGACAATCGAATCGCCCACTACAAGAAGCCCCCCTCCTACCACCCGTTGAGAAGTATCCTCGGTGCAAGAGGATATGGGCACATCCTCCGAGGAAGGGGTCCCAACTAAGGGAGCCGGTCCCTCTTCCTCAGACTGATGTCCTCCCTGCCCAAGACCCCCATTTTCCAAAGCAGCTGGAGGGCTGCTCAGAACGGAGTGGGATGCTCCTTTCCATCCCTGGTGATCTCTTCCTCCTGCCTCACTTCCTCTCTGTGCTTCTCCAGGTCTGCTACCTTGGCTTCAAGGGAAAGAACACGTTCCCTGAGAGCCAGGAGCTCACTGCAGCGAATGCACACCCAAGACTTCTGCCCAGCAGGCAGATAGTCATACATGTGACACTCAATGCAAAACACTGGTAAGCCCCCTCCCACTGCTGGCTGACTACCTCCATTTCTTGTTAATATGTTTTTTTATAATTTGACTTCTTTATTTTAGATAATTTGACTTTTTTTTCCTTTTTGTAGATTTACTGTTTGTTTTGGTCTTGATTAACTTTTTTACAAGTCTTTGGATATTTCTTTTCTTTTTTTTTTTTTACTTGTTACAGGTTTATGTTGTGGCTGCTAAAAATACCTAGTAGCAGCTAATACTAGAAGCTAAACAACAAATTTACCCAGGAACTTACCAGTGCTCCTTTCTTTCTCCTTTATTTATTTTCTGTTTTCTTATTTGCAAGTAGTCTGCTTAAACTGCTCCTCACAGAGACAGTTGGCTGACTGATTTAAAAAACAGGAGCTAGGCTAACTGCTTAAAAACAGGAAATAGGCTAACTCCTCCCACCTGGCAGGAGGGCTGCTGTAGCAAGCCCCACCCTTTCAAGGAATGTGCTTAAGGCAACTTGGAAGGGAAAAAGAACCTCTTTTAGCTGCTGCTAAAAGTCTGTTTTTGATCCGCATTGTTTTGCGGAGCATTTGCCAAGCTTTTGCCTTTGGATTTACCTAAGAACACTTTGCCTTTTTTGATTGCAACTTTGATACTTTTTTGGACAATTCTCTTTTTTACCTGTCTTTTATTATTCAATAAATAGTTAACTGATTACTGTCTCTGTGTGTGTGATTAAGGGGCCGGGCCGAGACCCTGCATCGTGACAGAAGGAAAGTGAAATGTGGCTTTGAGATCAAGCCTTCAGAGAATATTTGCAGTACAATAATACTCATAGATAGGCATGTAGCCACCGGGGGGCTTGAGGAGCTTCAGCCCCCCTCCCTAAATTCTCAGGGTGGTCAACGAGAAGGCCTTACTGGTACGTGGCACAATGACGTCGTTGTCGGCACCAGGGCCCTCGGCGCACTCACTTTCCTTTTCAGTGTCCCTGGTTTCGGACTTCGGTGCCCGGAGAGGAAGGGGAGTGCACCAACAGCCCATGCGCCAAAAGGGATGCTGCCACACCACAGACCATTTGGAGGCCGCAATAGGCTTTCACGCCCATGCACTCGGCAGACCTTCGCACCTGTGCATTGAAGTCTCGCCACACTCGTGGCTGGGAGTGGAGTGTGTTGAGCCCGTTGGCTGCCTTCTGGGACTCTCTGGATCCAGGTAAACAACAACTCCCATTTGTAAAGGGGCAATCATTTCCCAATCCCTGCCCCTAGCACAGTTAGGCACATTCGCTCTATGTGCCAAGTTTAGTCCTGATTCAGCGTTGTCTTGGTTCAATGCTCTCTGGATAAGGGCGAACGGCAACCCCCAGGTCCAAGGTCAATCGCCCCCAATCCCTGCCTGTCCTGTATGCACAGTTGGCCATGTTTGGTTTTATTATTAGCCTGTTTGTTTGTGAACAACTCTTTAGCTTTACTTTGCCCCTATCAATTTTCCTTCAGGAAGAAAGTCTTGATATGCCATCTGCCATAAACCATGCAAAGTCACTGTTAAAGTCTAGAAATTTTGAGAGCAGATGCAAAAGATCATTTTGTAAAACTCTTTAACTTAGCAAGAACAACATCTGAAAAAATATTTCAAAGCAACTTGACTATTCCAAGGCAAAGTTCAAGACAGGTGCATCGGGCAAATCCAGGGACTAATTCTGTAGAAGATTATTTCAGAGTTGCGGTGTTCATACCTTGGGTCAATTCACTCACACAGATTATTACTGAAAGGTTTATGTCAAATGAAGACATTTTAACCAGTTTCCAGGTTTTCCTCCCTGGGTTTTCAGGTCTAGACAAAGTTCTCCCAATGGAACAACTGTCAGAATACTTTGAAAATGACGCAACACTTGCTTCTGTCAATGCTGATGTGGTGTAAAATTACACCATCTATTAAGAAAGATACTGAGGTACTTAAAGTGTTGGAACTGTGTGACAAAATCTATTATCGGTGTATCAATTTCCTTTTGACTGTGTTAGCTACTCTACCAGTAACAACATGCATTGTGGAAATATCGTTTTCAACCATGAAGAGACTGAATAGTGTATCTAGAAGTTTAATGACAGACCAGAGACTTAGTGGACTAGCAATTATTCCCATCCATCGGGACTTCACTATCAAACCAGAAAAAGTAATTGACAAAATGGTTGGGGAGAAGAAAAGAAGACTGTTGCTGTAAAGTAAAAAAAATAAGTCAAAAAGTATTCTAAACATTCTGCTAATGAAAGTAAATAAATAACATTTATTATTTAAACCGTTATGTTTATTCATATCATGATCTGATCACCATGCTCAATATGTTCCATTTCCATGGGGTATTGGGATAAAGATACAAAAGGTTTGCTAGGGTAGATCCTCTCTCATTCAGGCTCACCCCCCCAAAAATCAAAATCCTGGCTACGGGCCTACGCGTAGATATGGAATTTGGGCAATGACTATTTGTCACGACTCCCACAGATGGCAAAGACAACGGCAAGCTAGTAAAAATATATACAGTTTATTTTTAACAAAACATAGCCTCAGTCCGGCATTCCAAAAACCCACACCCAAAACCGAAAGCAAAATAGATAAGCCATCCGTCTTCAGAAGAATCTTGAGCTGTAAATCGGCTTGCAGTCTGTGATGCGAAGACCCGTCCAGAGAAGGAAAGAAGGAGTGCTTCACATTCCAGGAGCTGAGTATACAAACAAACACATGAAAACCCCCGCAACCCACAGCAAACTCCCCTTCACCCTTTATACCATACCAGACACTCACAGCAACACAGGAAATGGTCAAACAGGACGCGGTAGACAAGCTTGCTGGGAATCAAGAACCAAGACACGAACCCACAAAATCACAAGATACAGGAACCAGCAACCCACAGCAACACCTTGGCCGACCGCAGATTCCCAAATCCCCAAGCCTTACTGTTATACCCTTACAAATCAGAGTCATCAGACTCCCCACCCAAATCTGCCCTAGTGCCCTCAGCTGCAGCCCTGGGTGTGTTCCTCCAATTTTCCCACCTTTGCTCTGCAGTTAAAGGACCCCAGTCCAATTCCACATCCCCACTAGGCCAACCAAGATCACTAGAAAAACCAAAAAATGAACTTTCGCTGGACTCAGCATTTAACACATTCCTGACATCCTGCACCAATGGTGAGTCCAGCTCAGTATCACTGTCTTCTGAGGGTAACTCCCGTCAAACCCCTCAAAAGTCGCCTCTTCCAAGGACATGTCTGACAAACTCTCCTCTTCCCAGTTACTACCTGTAGCAACTACAGGCTCAGGTTGCTCAACCACAACACTATTGGAATGGCCCTGGACTACAATTAAGGATGGTATGATTTTAATATTGAATTTAATGCTTTTAAATGTTTAATATGTATAATTTTTAATTTTTAATCATCATTTTAATTAAAATGTCATTAGAATTGTCACTTTAAGGCATTGAATAATTGCCAATATGTAAGCTGCCTTGAGTTCCCTTCAGGCTTGAGAAAGGTATGGTATAAATAAAATAATAAATAAATAAATTTGGCCAATACGTTAAAGGAAGGAAAAACGACAAATGTAATTTAAAAATCAAACTTTTGAAGAAGTAAGTCAGCATTAAAAGCCTGACTCCTTCAGTTTGCGTTTCTACCACATCTAAAATTTCAAAATCTCATTTTTCTCTGTGTCCAGTACAAAGAAATAGAAATAGCCCCTGTTTTGGTATATAGCTATAAAAATGAACTGAAACAAAATTCTCATTTATTGATTTTGGAAAAATCGAAGTGTGGATGGTAGTTTGTGTCACCATACACCACTGTTTCAAATGTCTGTTTAGAAAGGAACTAGAAACACAGAAATTCACTTTACAAATCCTTGAAAAAGTTGAGCAATTTGTTCTTAATTAAAAGATAATGCCAGAGTTTATTCTTGTTCTAAAGTGCATTCTGCTTTTAAAATGCACTCTGATTAATGCATTTAGACATTGACAAAATAAATGTGATGCCCCTAGCTGTAGGACATCAGTGTCTACTCAGAAACAAACAAAAATGAAAAATGAGCAAGCGCTTGAACTATCTTCCTCATGCATTTACTTATTGCATAAGAATGTGACCATATAGATTAACCACTGTCTCCATTATTTTTGCAAATTTTAACAACATGTCCCCTCCAAGAGGGGACTCCTGGTCCAGTTGCCCTTCTAAATCTGTGGGGATGTCTAAGTTGGCCACACTTTGTTGACATGGCAGTTAATAGCACTATTCCAGAATTCTCAGAGCATGTTTGACACAATGCTTTCCATCATCAGAACTGCTTCACATGTTTTGTCTGTTGAATATATGGATATACTGTGATTTTAATTTTTTTTTGCTTTCATCATCCTATCTGCTCCCAATAACCTTTGGGACTTGAAATTCAGAATGTTCTTGTTGTGAATCAGCCTGTGATTGTGTTTCAGGATTATGATGCTTCTGATATGGGACATTATGGTTTGGTCTATGAATTTCATCGGGCAGAAAATGACAGAGAGGCTTCAGTGCAAAGGGCATTTTCTCATGAGAATATTCCTGTTGAGCAGAGAGACGATGGGTTACTCCCTCTCTCTGTGAATTCTCAAGATTTGGGTTTGGAAAACAACCTGGCACCTGGGGAATTTAATGAGCTGCCCAATAACAAGTGGCAAAAAAGGAGGCTGGAATTTTGCTAGGATAGACAGTAAACTCAAAGTTTACGTCGTTCTGAAAGACTTCCTCAGATAAGAGCCAGGAGTGGGGGGAAACTAAAACAGTTTCTGGGGTTTGGAATATAAGGTTTTCCTCAAAGGAAAAAAACTTTTCAGATCAGGCATCGTTCTGAATCAAGTTTCATGTGTCTTGGTAATCTTGTTCAAGGAGTCTTGTTCCTATGGATTTCTAGCCTGCTCAAGGGGTCTTGTTCCTGTGGATTTTTAGCCTTGTGGACATTGACTACCATTGCCTGGATTGTCTTTGCATCCTGTGATTCCTGTTTGGATTAATACTGCTTTGGAAGGTTTTTATATCATTTATGGGCACTGCTTTATGTTACTGCATTTTTACTGACTTTATACTTTTATTTATTTTATTTACTTATTTACTGTATTTCTAACCCACCTTTCTCAACCCCTGGGGGGGGGGACTCAGGGAGGCTTACAAGGCACAATTAGATGCCGGCAACAATACACAATATAAAACACGAATACAACAAGATTAAAACATTAACATTAAAACATTAGCTATCCAGTTCATTTAAAATTCTATCTATACAATGCACATTCAAATAATCAATCAATGGCAGAAGCCGTGTTTCATATCCATCATTTATTTATTTATTTACGTCATTTATATTCCACCCTTCTCACCCCGCAGAGGACTTAGGGCGGATCACAATGCACATATACAGGCAAACATTCAATGCCATTGACTTACAACATATATAGACATAGAGGCAATTCAATATTCCAGAAATCAGTTAAATTTAGCCTCCCCACAGCGTGGTACCTAAATTTCCTACTTGACAGATGCAACTGTCTTTCAGGTTGCAAAGGTTGACAACAAGCTACACAAATTGGCCAAGAGCCCACCCTGACCTGGGCAGGCCTCGAACTCATGACCTTCTGGTCAGTAGAGATCTTATGCAGCTGACACCCAGCCAGCTGTGACCACATTCCCGGTCGTTAAAACAGTCCATTCCAAATAAAGTGCTGCAGTTACTGTGTGAAGGCCTGGTCCCAAAACCACAATTTTACTTCCTTCCTGAAAGCTACTTTTTGGAACTTCCTTACTTTTTATAAGCATTTATTTCCACTGGCTGTTTTTATTTAGCCTCAATAAAAGGATTGGATTTTTCACTCATTGTATGGTGTGTTTTAAGTCAGAGGGCCTTTCCTGTTCTGGAGTACAACAGTTCTTGATTTTGTTTTATACCACAACAACGTGTTAGGTTACCTCCCCCCACCCTGATCTGCTTGTTTCAATGGGCCCTTGGTATTCATGGTGGGTTGGTTCCCATATCTCTCCTCCCCACCCCCAATATGTGATCTCATCCATGATATAAAGGGACGAGAAAAGAACTTGAGTGCCACCTGATTTTGCCATCTGACCAAGCCCTATGTCCACCATGAAGACAGCTGACAGAGTGCAAGTCTTTGCTTTTCCTCTCCATTGACAACCAGTCTTCCTCCTTTGCACACATACTTTCTCACTATCCAATATCTTCCACCAAAAAACTTGTCCCCCACAAAGGAAGTCACCATTGCTGCATGCTGAAGTCCCAGCTTCCCCCCGCCCCCTCAACAGTTTGTCCTTGCCCTCTCCCTGCAATCCAATCTCTTCTGTCCTTGTGCACACATGAAAGTGGTTTTCTACACAGTACATGCAAATCCCAGCTTTCATTCCCTATGCAATCAAATAGTCTTTCTCCTTTCCCTATTTTTCACACCTGTAAATGTTTATAAATTTTATCCTTTCAAAATCACCTTTTGGGCTCTAATTGACTTAATTTGAACTATGTCCCAGTTAGGTTCCATTCAGGGGATTTGGATCCTCAGTTGCAAACCAACATTTACTGTATTTTGGTCTTAACATTCTTCCATCAGTATTTGCAGTTAAGTTGAGCAAGTCCAGAAATTAATTGCATAGTTAGAAATTCTTCTGCTCTGTGAAGTGCGTCAAGACCATTGCTGCAGCTAATGGACAGTGAAGGAAGAATTGCCTAGCAAAAGGATAGATCCCTTGAGGAATCATTTTCATTTTTATACACCATGTTATTTCTGCACATTTGTCAAATTATAATGAAGCCTTAGTTCACGATACGGGCTGATTCCTATAGCAATTGTCTTGCACCAGAGAATATCAAAGATCGGATTCTCATACTATGATTGCTAGAGATTAATTTGGGTATTTTAGAAAGTCTAAAGAAGTTCACGGGTTCAAAATGTGAGCACATCTTAGTAGAATGAAAACACCAAAAAAGGCAGGAAAATGATTCAATATTTAGCATCTTAATTGATAAAACATTTAGAAGTAGCACTAGGAGCAATTAATGTTACTTCAAAGAAGAAGGAATAAATTAATTGTATGATACAAACCTTGGCTTCAACTAAATCCCTTTTTCTCTTTTGAAGTAAAACTTAGGTCATACAATCAAAGCTAATTAAACTAATATTAGCATAGAAGATCCAGATGCAAATTACTTTTTGGGAAGGAAGGAGAGGAATTTTTTGGTGATTTCCTGGAAAAAAAGATCAACCTAAAGATGTAAATATAATCAAGTATCAAAGCTTACCATACAAAACTTCTGTAAAGTATTTTATACAGAATAGAGAATACTTAGAAATTACTGAATGTAAGGTACTGTATCATGTTCTATGGCTCTGCAAATCATTTTAAGTCTGGCTTTATTGTATTTTAATTAATTGCCAGTATTATATGCAGGAGGAAGATTGTTCTAGAAAGTAGCTTGCAAATATTTGCAGCCATCTTTTACACTAGCAATAAGATTCATAAGAACATAAGAAGAGCCATGCTGAATCGGACCTCAGCCCATCTAGTCCAGCATTCTGTATCACACAGTGGCCCACCAGTTGTACATGGGGATCTCGAGCAGAAGGGAGGGCAAAACCCTGACCTGCTCCCGACCCCCACAACCAGTACCCAGGGAAATCCTGCCTACCTCAACCAACTCCGAGGTGGCACTTGAATGTCCTTTTCAGTAACTACCGATACACTTGGTATCCATGAATCTGTCTAATCCTGCCTTGAAGTTGTTCAGGCTGACAGCTGTCACAACCTCTTCTGGAAGTGAGTTCCATAACCCAATGACCCTCTGGGTGAAGAAATATTTCCCTTTATTAGTCCTAATTTTCCTACCTTGGAGCTTCAGGGAGTGCCCTCTAGTCCTAGTGTTTTGTGACAAAGAAAATATTTTTCTTTATTCACCTTTTCTATCCCATGCATGATTTTATACACTTCGATCAAGTCACCTCTTAAACGCCGTCTTTCAAGGCTGAAAAGACCAAGGCGTTGCAACCTGGTTTCATAAGGGAGCCGCTCCATCCCTTGGATTATTCTTGTTGCCCTTTTCTGTACCTTTTCCAGTTCCGTTATATCCTTCTTAAGGTGCAGAGACCAGAATTGTACACAGTACTCCAAATGTGGCCTTACCATCGATTTGTAGAGAGGTAATACAACATTTGCTGACCTATTTTCGATTCCCTTTCTGATCATGCCTAGCATAGAATTTGCTTTTTTCACTGCTGCTAAGCACTGGGTTGACATCTTCATTGAGCTGTCCACCAAGACCCCAAGATCCCTTTCCTGGTTTGTCTCGGAAAGCTTTGACCCCCATCAATTTGTAGGTGTAGTTGGGGTTCTTTGCCCCGATGTGCATGACTTTACACTTGTTTAGGTTAAAATGCATTTGCCACTTTGTTGCCCATTCACTCAATTTTGAGAGATCTTTCTGGAGCTCTTTACAATCAGTTTCATTTTTAACTACCCTGAACAATTTAGTGTCGTCTGCAAACTTTGCTACCTCAGAATTCACTCCTACATCCAGGTCATTAATGAATAAATTAAAAAGTAACGGACCCAAAACTGAACCTTGGGGTACGCCACTTCTCACCTCTTTCCACCCAGAGAAATGTCCGTTTATTACCACCCTTTGTTTCCTACAGTTTAGCCAGGTTCACTTTCCTTTGCCAGGTTTTAGGGTCCATGTGAGACTGAACAAGTGAAAGGGATTGTTCTAACTTGTCTCAAAATATGGATTTTAATATTAATTTTAATGCATATTATATGCATATAGCCTGATCTACATATTAGATGAAAAGGGGTATTTTGAATTGGAATCTGCAAAGCCTGAATATCTCAAATATGCCTGGTTTAAAGGATAACACAAGCCAACACAATCAAACTTTTTGTAATAATCAGAAATGAGAGTAGTACAGTTTAAATCAATTTTATGCTGATTTTAAATATGTCTTTATTTTTTCCCATCACATCAACTTTTTAAATATGACAAATGGTACATTGCAGCGGACTACTGTGAAATCTGCACATTTTGCATCGTATTCGGGTAACACAAGCCAACAAGTATTTTTCACCAGATATAATTTTAGGTCATTTTTATAGAAGTTTTCTGTTGAATTCAGATCTGTATTTATTTTTCCTCTATCACATGTATTTTTGTGTTTAGGCTAATCAAATAATTTGTTTATTTTATTTATTTACTATATTTCTATCCCCCCCCCCTCTCTCTCACCCCGAGGGAGACTCAGAGGGGCTTACAAATCAGCAAAATTAAATGTCGCATTTCAATAAAATATTAAAACAGATAGAAATAAATAAATACAATTAAAACCTAAAAATACAATACCTCATCCCATAATAACGAATGCATTTACACACTGATATCAATATAATCTAATTAACTAATTCCAATCCAAACAGAGTAATCAAATATAAACGGTACAATGCTTGCATTTCACAAACCTATCAACTGACTATCTTGGTGGAAGCATTCTGCCTGCTCATGGCTCACCATGCCAAGATTTTCAGGAAAGAATTCCAGGTGGGAGTGCAAGAAGTGCAAGAAATGCATTTTTAGTGACATGTTACAATCCAGTTCCTGGTAAGCGTCAAGCAGATTCATAAAGAGCCTTGAATGTTGTCCAAGACAAAACTAAAGGTAAAGTATGTAGTCTATACCCGATTACTCAGCATTGCACAATCAGTAATAACCTATTATGCAATTGAGTTCTTATTGGTTGTTGGGTATTGCACAACAGGAATGCAATCATCTAGACCTATTCCTGGCTGGACTAAGAAAATATGCTGACATAGGTAACTAGGAAGACGTATAATTAATTAATTATATAGGATTAATGATAGCCCTATGCAACATGATGTGATACAAAACATAAAAGCAGTCATTAATGATATCAGTGTGTAAATGCAGTAATTATTCGATTAGCCTAATCACAAAAAACTACACATGATAGAGGAAAAATAAACACAGATCTGAATTCAGTGCAAAAAAACTCTATAAGAATGACCTAAAATTATATCTGATAAAAAAAATAAAATGGCTTGTGTAATATTATATTCCTACTCAGAATAAGAATGATAATAAAGCATAGTCCACTTTTAAGCTCTTATGAAAAATAAGATGTCCCCAACAAACAAACTGGCATCATAATGGATTCAACACATACAGTATTGCCTTTATGTTTTGGCACTATTCCGCTGGTTTCATTAAATGAAAGATTAAAACTTTACACATGGAAGTGGCTCTCTATCAACAAAGACACAAAAACATCTTGATAGCTTTAAGAAAAATAGAGCTCATCGGTTTCTGGAGAGACCAAAGTGCTTTATTGCTTGTGAAAAAATTGGCATGGTGTTTTCAAGCTAGAGTACGTAATCACTAATAACATTTTAAAAAACAGTAATATTTTTAAAGACTTATTGAAGGAGGGAAAAACATGAGCCATTTTATGGTCTATCCGGTGCAATGCTAATCCAGCCGGCTGGACCTGCATGTGATATGACACATTCTGCAAATGTTCAGCTTTATTGGAGGTAATTTAAAAGGACAGTTCACACAATTATTCAAGAAGGTTTGTAGAAATTTTATGAACTCAAGAAACAATTTTATTAAAACAAATATTTTCCAGGTATTTATAAATCCATTTTAGGAAAAGCATAGCTGTTGATTTCTATAAAACAGAGTTTTCTGGGGCAACAAAGGTAACCTTTTGAACTAAGGGTGACACCTATATCAGAAGAAAAGCCCTTTGACTAACTTTAAATCCAGTGAAAGAGGATAGCTTAAAAATTTAGAGTGAGAGACCTATTTGTAAAAGGGAGAGAACTAGTTGTAGTCTTAAGAAGAGATGTGCTGGGAAAGAGTCAATGAGGTTAGTGACATTATTGTGCTTAGTGGAAGGACAATATGAATTCTTAATTCTGTTTCATTTAGGACTTCTTTCTATATGGTTGGCTCTTATAGAGTGATTCTGGATGAGAGACTGTCGATGGAAGCCCAGATTCAGGCTGCAGTCAAGGGCGCCTTCTTTCATCTTCGCAGGGCCCGACGGCTGGCCCCCTACCTACCATCAGAGGCGTTGAAGACTGTGATACATGCCACCGTGGTCTCTCGTCTCGACTATTGCAATGCCCTGTATGCGGGTCTACCGCCGTCCACGACTCGGAGGTTGAGACTTGTCCAGAATGCAGCGGCCAGACTCATTTCCGGGTATCGGCTAGGAACCATATCTCACCAATCCTAAAAGTTCTTCATTGGCTGCCTACAGAGTTCAGAGTGATCTATAAACTCATGGCGCTAACCTTCAAAGCACGGCAAAGAACCGGACCAGCCTATCTGGGCGATCGGCTGACAGACCAACGCAGTGAAAGACCAGCGCATGCAATAAATGGTGACCGTATAGCCATCCCAGGGGTGAGAGAGGCCCGGCTGACAAAGACCCGACGGAGAGCCTTCTCTGTGGTGGCCCCTGTGATCTGGAATACACTTCCGCCTGCTCTCAGGGCCACATCGGCCCCAGCCAGATTCCTGTCCGACTTGAAAACTTGGCTCTTCCGCCAGGCGTTTGGGGATTGACTAGATAACCTGGAGGCTGGGCCTTCTATGGTTCTCTGTACCTGTGTTTTTAATTGATGTACCTGTGTTTTGTTTGTTTTTTTTCTTAAATGATGTAAGTCGCCCGGAGCACCAATGGTGGAGGGCGACTCACAAGAAATAAAGTTATTATTATTATTATTTTATTATCTTACCAGAAACAGCTTGTAGTTAACTAGATCACAAGGCATCTTCCATATGGTCCTATTCCAGCTCTTGGGTTTCATCTTATAAGGTTTATTTATTTATTTGTCACGTTTCTATACCGCCCCTCTCAGCCCGAAGGCGACTCGGGACGGTTTACACAGGCAGTCTCTGCCCTCAATACAACACAAGCAACAAGGCAACCCCCCAAAACCCCATATAATAACAAATTAACAATTAAAAACATACAATTGCACTCTCAGCATCATGTTGAAATCAGTTTCCATTGCATCGTCGTCATTCCATATATCTCATTAAGCCTTATATTTCATCAGCAAATGCCTGCTCAAATAGCCAGGTTTCAAATACTGTGCCTACTGTGCCTTTTTAGCTGTGTTTTTAGCTGTGTTTTAATTTAGCTTTGTCAACTGTTTTATGGATATGTTGTTTTGCTGCCCCGAGCCATTGGGACGGGCGGCAGACAAGTACGAATTATTAAATAAATAAATTAATAACTTCAACCTATTTGTTGTACTCCAAAGTGATTTAGGGTGGTTCCAGACAGGCAGTAATCTCAGGACCATCAGTGGTTTTAAAATGCAGAAGTTCCTGGGAGGTCTGTCCACACCCACCCCAGAAAGCGCACACTTTTTAGGGTTGGTGTCCAGACGCTCTTGCAGGACTGGTGCGCCAGGAGAGTGGGGAGGGGGGAAAAGCACTGAGCTCTCCCCCACTTTCCTAGCACATCATTTCTATGTGCTGGGAGAGCTGCTGCAACACTGTACCAGAGGTCGGGTAAGTTCTCTTAACTTTTAAAAGAAGTTTGGGGGCTTTGGGGGAAGGAGGTGGGTATTCCCACAGTTTTCCGGACTAATTTAGTCTGGAAAACTGTGGGAATGGTGTCTGGATTGCAGTCCAGACACTGGAAATAGTGGGTTTATCCCACGCCTTCCAAGGAGGCACAGAATAAATCCACTATCTAATTAATTCACTACAAACCAGGGTTTTCCTGGTTTGTGGTTAATTAATTTGGGATTTTCCAGGACATCATCTGGACAGCCCCTTCCTCATGTCAACCCCTCCCACAGTGCAGTCTTGTATATCAGCCTCTTTCTTCCAACGGAGACATCCTCGCAAGTGCATGACCCTGCAAGTGGCAAGCCTGGCTCACGCCACTGTCCCCTTACAGGGGTTCATCACCCCCCAAATTCTCCTGAGCCTCCCAGCACCCCCTTGGATCACCCCACCGCCCACCGAGGGTGGTACCACCCACTTTGGGAACCACTATACTAGAGCATAAACAAAATGGATTCAGATTGGTTTTACTTAAACATTAGCAAAACCTTTTTAAACTGTAAAAAATGTTTGGGAATGAAATAGATTGTCTCAGAAAGTAATAACTCTCCTTCTCTGGAAGTCTATAAAGAGAGATGAGAAGGGCATTTTTCAGGATTCCATTAGTTGAGTATTTCTGTATGACATTTTAGTACTATATATATTGTCTGTTGCAGCATTGGCAGAGGAATGATATGCATCTTGTTATGAGTTCATGCAATTTTTGAAAATTATACAACTCACCATCACACCTGGATTTTTAGGTGTTGGCTGTGGGAAGTAGAACTTTCACCTACATTTGGCTGATAACCATACTGCATAGATTCCCGAGTTCAAATGGCTTTGAGGGACATGCTGTGGTTATATTAAGGTTGTCCTAATATAATATTGTGTAAAATAGTTTAAATCTTGTGCTCTAGACATAGTACCAAATGATGAGAAAGAAATATTCCTTCACATACCCCTCAAATGGACACAATCTACCACCTACACAGAAAAAAAAATGTAAGAAACTATCATCATTACATAAATCATAATTTATCTTAGTTATACCTTATTTATTGTACAAAGGAATACATTACAGGTTACTTGCTATTTGTAAAGTAGGCACGACCAAGCTCTGATTAAGCAGTACAGAAGTGTGGTTAATGGCAAAAGAACTTTGCTTTATCTCTCTTTCGTGAGATGCTTTTCCATTCCACTTCTCATCATTTCCTCCAAGTGGGGTTTCCTAACAGGATTTAAACAAATTACACATTTTGCAATATTTAACACAAAAGCCCATGGCAAGAAGCAGTGTCTCAATATGTTTTAACATTTAAATATTGTCTGTGGACATCCTGCTACAGGTTTGCCTCTCCCTCCTATCATCCTCTCATCTCTTGCTAATGATGTGTAAAATCTGTCAATAGCTCCCCATTCCACTATGTTCCCACTACTTACCTTAATGTGATGGGTCCCTTTGTATATGTGCCAGCTTGCTGACAATCATGTGATATTACTGGATGAGATCCTCCCCCTCTCCCCCTCACTATTCTCAAAATAGTTGCTTTGTGAGTGTGTGCGCCTATTTTTGTGCTAAAATTATTCCATTAATGTAACAATTAAAATAATTTAAAAAATTAAATTAACTAACTACAAGGCATGATGGGTAGGGATGGGAATAGTGCAGGAAGGCAGGGTTCCACAGAGTATGCAGAAGACTGATCATGGAACCACAGATTAGAAAACCAGCACAATTGTGCTGTGGAAGAAAAGTGCAATATTGAAGGTGCCCACTTTGGTATGTATCCAGGGCCAGTCTTTCCATTACGCGGAGTACGCGGCCGCATAGAGCGTCGCCACCTGGGAGGGGCACTGCCACCTGGGAGGGGTGCCGCCACCTGGGAGGGGCGCTGCCGTGCGCTGCCGTGCCGGCCGCACCACCCCCGCCGCCCCACCCTGCCGCCGCGCCGCCGCAGCGCGGAGATTTTTGCACATGTGCAAAACTCTGCGCATGCACACTGGCTGGAGGCATGCTTGGGAGGCAGTGTGGCCCATGCCGTGCCTCACAGCCAGCCGCGCCCACACATGCACAGACATTTTTGTGCATGCGTGAATCTCCATGCATGCGCACTGGCTCCAAAGCTGGAGACGCGCTCGGGAGCCAGTGCACATGCGCGAAGATTCGCGCATGTGTGAAAATATCAGCGCAGGCACGGCCGGGAGCCACGGGGGGGATAATATTTGCTTCCCCCCCCCCCCGGATAGCTAGGACCGCCCCTATATGTATCCAATATCTAAACTAACATGATGGTTCCAGCACCATGAGTTGGTGTGGTAAAGTTTTTATGGGTTGTTGTAGGTTTTTTCAGGCTACATGGCCATGTTCTAGAGGCATTCTCTCTTGACTTTTCACCTGCATCTATGGTCTAAAGCTGTTTTTATGTTTTAATCTTTTATTGTGATTGTGTTGGTTGTTGTTGTAAACCACCCTGAGACTTCTTGGAAAGGGTGGTATATAAATTGAAATAATAATTAAATAAATAAATAAGCACCCTCAGAGGTTGTGAGGTCTTAGGATGCTTGCCATAGATGCAGACAAAACGTCAGGAGAGAATGCTTCTAGAACATGGCCATATAGCCCAAAAGACCCCCTACAACAACCCAGTTATTCCAGCCATGAAAGCCTTTGACAATGCAAAGTTCTTATGCATTTGAAATGTAATGTATGCACACTCTTTACATATTTCCCAGTTTACATGACCTTGAAAGTCCTCAAGTTCACATTTATTGGGAAACAGACACTGATCAACAAAGACCCATTCTCCTATCACTCAAGAAGCAATTGAGTGATGTTCCCAACCTCTTGTGAAAGCATGTGAGAGGGAATTGCCACAGGAACCCCACTACTACTTGTCAAAATAGAAATTGCTCATTTCTTCCATTTCTTTTGAGAGTCAGCGCATAGGCATGTAACTATGGTGGCATTCATAACTCCCCAAGATTATCCTAATAAAATATCCTATAAAATAATTTCTGTATCCTGTAAAATAGTTCTCACATGTATAAGGGAACACATCATCAATAGGTTTTGGCCATAATCAGCATTGGCTACTTTTCCTTTTATAAAAACAACTGCATGTTGGAACTTTCATCAATACTGTGCAAAGAGCTAATCAATTTTTCTCCTGCATTTACCCCTTAGACTTTAAAAAGCCATGTAGGGTGTATGTGTGTATACTCCCCCCCCCCTCTCAATAACTTGGATGGAAAGGATTGGCTATGTGCACTGCAGTTCTATCCATATTGGAGCATTGCACAAATGGAGAGTACTAATCATAGATTTTAGGCGGTGTGCGCTTAATTTAACGTGTGGTTTGATCTCAAACTAGTCAGTCAATGGAATTGGAGAGAGATATTTAAATGATTAAATGTAATTAAATGATTAATCACATTGCAACTATTAGATCCAAGTGAAGTGCTATTTACCTTCTTCATCAGACTAGCAGAGATTCAGAAAATTCACTCATTTCTCAAATGATGTACTGCTGTTTCTTAGGAATAAAGTAGGTCATATCATCCATCAAGATGATTAAGTACAATTGCATCTGAGGATTCAGACAAGATGCAAGGCACTCTAAGAAGTGATTAAGACATTGAAGTCATGATGGTAATGATAATCATGCACAAGCTTATTCTTCATTTTCTGGTGAATACCTGTTTTGTGTATTTACAGTATATGTTAACAATATATGTTAAATATACAGAAATATACAACATAGGAAGAAAACAGTGAATTGTCTAATCCAATGTGTACAGATGTAGACATTAGCATAAATCAATTTTATTGTTAAGTAAGCACACATAGGACTGCAACTGAATCCACAAAGTAAAACTTTATATATTTTGGTTACTAGGTTGCATTTGAAATCTGCTTTAGCATCTATACATAAGCCAAATTTTTCAGCCCCCCTTTTTAGGCTGAACCCTCCCCCCCCCGGCTTATACTGGAGTCAAGGTTATTTATTATTTATTCTGTTATTATTATTAATATTTTACTGACATAAAAACACAGTGTAAACACAACAATAAGCTGTAGAAAGCATAGTATAGCAATATCCATTCATAGAAATATTATATATTATATAGTCAAAGCCGTGACACACTATCCGCCGGATTGATGGTTTATACTGGAGTCAAGGTTATTTATTATTTAGTCTGTTATTATTATTAATATTTTACTGGCATAAAAACACAGTGTCACAGCAAATGAGATCTGTATCACAAGTTGAACACTTTATTATTATTATATTTATTATTTTACTCTATTATTATTATTGCACTGGTTATTTTAGTCTCTTTATTATTATTGGAAGGATACATAAGCACATTTACATTGAAGGAGGTTAGGTAAAGGTTTTCCCCTGACATCAAGTCCAGATGTGTCTGACTCTGGGGGTTGATGCTCATCTCCATTTCTAAGCCGAAGAGCTGGTGCTATCCGTAGACAGTGACACCTCCAAGG
The DNA here is from genome assembly GCA_030556195.1 of Anolis apletophallus. Lineage (NCBI taxonomy): Eukaryota > Metazoa > Chordata > Lepidosauria > Squamata > Anolidae > Anolis > Anolis apletophallus. Next base: position 50,806,038 of record JARBWK010000010.1, read on the forward strand.
CCACATGGCCGGCATGTCTGCATGGAGCACCATTACCTGTCCACCGGAGCGGTACCTATTGATCTATTCACATTTGCATGTTTTCAAACTGCTAGGTTGGCAGAAGCTGGGGCTAACAGCAGGAGCTCATGCCACTCCCCGGATTCGAACCTGCAACCTTTCAGTTAGCAAGTTCAGCAGCTCAGTGGTTTCACCCAGTGATTTTCAACCAGTGTGCCGTGGAACACTAGTGTGCCGTGAGGGATCATCAGGTGTGCTGTGGGAAATTATTTTTGAACTTCAATCATTTATAAACTATAAGGCGCATCTGTCCCTTTAAGAAATGGAACGATGGCACTCTTGCATCACCTAAGAAGTGACATTTAGAGTGCTATGGTCACGCCATCTTGGATTCGCTCAGACGCGGCTAAGTAAACAAAGTTAGAATTAGTGCTGCAGCTGCGCGTCAATTTGGGATCACAGCAAGACAAGCAAGTGACAGTGATGGAGAAATTTTTGAGAAGGAAAAATGCAAATGCCGAACAGGGCCCTGGACAAAATTATGACACAGATGAAGGCCCTAATATGAGTGGTGGACAAACGAAAAAAGAAAAAAATTGACTGCAATAAAAACTAAAAACAGAGAGAGACTGACAGCTGTTGAGCAAGAGCTTCGTATATGTCTTTCTACCATTCCTGCCAGGATATCTATGTTGTGTTCATCGAAACAGGCCCAGGTTTCACACTGAGTGTATAAATACATTTAAAAACATATTAACTATATGTATTACTGTGTTAGAGTGTCATTTTGTGTCATTTTTTGGTTGGTGGTGTGCCCCAGGATTTTGTAAATGTAAAAAATGTGCCGCGGCTCAAAAAAGGTTGAAAATCACTGGTTTAACCCAGTGCTCCACTGGGGGCTCCAGGTTAGAATAATAGTTTAATTAGAGTTGGATAGTTTTATCTTAATTTACAGTTTTATGTAAATATTCAAAAACATTTAATCTACTGATGTCTCAGTTAATGTAATTTTATGGGTATCTATTTTTATTTTGAAATTGACCAGTAGCTGTTGCATTTCCCACCCTTGGCTTATACTCAAGTCAATACATTTTCCTAGTTTTCTGTAGTAAAATTAGGTGCCTCGGTTTATATTTGGGTCAGCTTATACTTGAGTATATACAGGTAATTTGTTTTCTTTTCATTTAATATCTCTATATTAAAAAGAGAGACGTTTCACACATAATCAATGAATTCTTGAGCTCCTGTTGCATTTATTTGTGGAATTTCAAAAGAAGTAGCATATGAATAAAAATTTATAAATCACTAATCAATAATTTCCTTATTATTAAGTTAGCTTGTTGCAGAGCTGAAACCCATTATGACCCATAAATAGTTTGAAGTTACTTAAACCATTTTTCATTGCTAATAGAAACTTGCCTCCTAAATGAGGTAAAGAGATGTGGCATTTATATTGGTCTGAAATTGTATTCCAAATTTTAAACTTCTCATATTTCAAGAGGTTGGAGCAAAGTACATAATATATATTTTAAATATGTTTTAGTGATTGTTAAAATAAAAATTGTGCTTATAATAATGCATAGTACATTTATATAGCTGCACTTGTTTGAAGCAGTTTCAATAAAATGTTATTAAAATGCTGAAAACGTATGGCAGACCATGTCTTTGGGTGGTTATATGTGACTGTAGAGCTAGAAATGTGTTCCTCTTCTCAAGCAATCTTACAATTAACTTGAGGTAGAGCTAAAATTCAATTTAAAGGGAAATGCTGAATCCAAGTTCAGTGGAACCGATGGTGATGTTAATGATGATGAAAATGTTTATTTATATTCCTCCTTTCACTAAAATTGAGAACCAAGGCATCTTACAATTTAAAACAAATACAATACAAATAACAAATACAGAAAGTGGACATTAAAATATAAATAAACCATTCACAATATTAAAACAATTTTAAAGTAGAATTTTTCAAAAGATAGATACACCATTAAAACCAGCTTAGTTTAAAACAATACAGCAAACACTTCTTTTAATGATGTGTTTTTAACTATGTTGTGTCCTGTCTTGAGCCATGAAGAAAGATGGGTAAAATATTATTATTATTATTATAAAACACTTTGCTTCAAAAGCCTGGAATAAAAATATTTATTATTTATTTCCATTATTTCTACCCCGCTCTTTTCTACCCCCAAAGGGGGACTCAGAGCAGCATAACAAAAAGGCAACGATTCGATGCTGATACAAATAAATACAATATAAAAACCATGACATTCCGCATAAAATACCATTAAGATTAACACATAATACACATGCATTTCAATTAAAAACAGTACTTCGTCCAAGACATAAGTATTGAGCCATATCCATCAACCTGCCATTACAGTTCCACTCCAAAGTGCTGCCTTGTGCTAATGTGCAAACGCCTGGTCCCACAGCCATGATTTCACTTTTTTCCTGAATGCCAGGAGGGATGGGGTTGATCGTATGTTGCTCAGAAGCGCATTCCACATTGTTACCTGCTGATGAAAAGACAGCAAAGAGGGGATTGTTATTCCCTTCGCTGAAAACGGGTTTCACTCCTAGAGGCCCACCAGGAAAGCCTTCTCACATGTCCCACTAACTGTGGCTGTGATGGTTGTGAAGCTAATAGGAATGGGAGGATGGTCTCTCTTGAGAATCTCTAGGACTGAGCAGGATGATATGTGAAAATGTGGTCTGTCAAATATCCTGGACTTTAGACATACAGAAAGATAAAGCATTTTATACAGAACTTTTTCAAGACATGTAGTCATTTACTTCGAGTAAGAGTTCCTTTCTTAACATTATCTGCTTGGAACTCATTCATTTTGGCATCATTTAAATATAATGTCTCCCTGGAAAATTACATTCTTTTTCCCAGAGAAAGGAAAATGTTGGGCTACAATCCCCACAAACCTTATGCAGCAGACGAAATGGTGAGAGTTTTTAACAATTCTAAGGCAATTTGGAGTCAAACTGATTTCTGAGGTCAGTGTACATTCCTAGTGGAGACACTCCAATACTTTCAAGGACAGTAGGTTTTTCAATAGGTTCTTTACCTCAGGGCCTTTCTATACTGACATATAATTCAGAATATTAAGGCAGATAATCCACACTAACTGCTTTGAACGGGATTATCTGAGTCTACACTGTGATATAATCCAGTTCAGAGCATATAGTTTGGATTTTATACAGCTGTGTAGAAGAGACCTTATTCTTACACTCAACATGTTTTGAACATGTGTTTTGGTCATAGCTGCAGATTATTTTTAAGCATGCATAATAATGTTTTACTTTCCTGTTAATTTTAATTACACATTTTCTTACTAATAATTATAGTTATTTGATTCTAAAAACACTCTTGTTCATTAAAAAGTAACAACCACTTAAAGATATATTTTATTCTAATAATTAAATAAATGATATTTGCACAATCTATTCTACTATTTAATTGTAAATTATTGTTACATTAAGTAACTATAACTATCATTTCAAGTTAATTATAAGTGTCCTAATTAGTATCTGTTTTGAAAATCTAGATTTAATTATTCTACTGGCAATTCAGCACATTTTGCTAATCATTATTTTTGGATTTCCTTCATGTAGAGATAGAAACCTGAAATTAGAAAATAAATGATATTTCTATTGAATTGTAAGAAACACTCTCCTCTCCATTCAGTTGTAATTTTCTCCACATATTTGTTGTACTATTTCTGTGTGTTTATTGTGTACTCCCACTTTTTAGGACTGAATACTTCCCCACATAACTTATTTATTAAACACTTGTTATTAGGTAACCAATCCATACTTTCATAGTCAAGTTGGAGTGTGGACTCACTTCAGATAAATTCAGAATCTTGAACCAAAGTGGAGTTTTTTCCTGGAGTTTACCTGTCCAAACGTATTCTCCCCTATGAACCCTCAAGAGTGTTAAGATCATCTGGAGAGGCCCTGCTCTCGGTCCCGCCTCCTTTGCAGGCACGGCTGGTGGGGACAAGGGACAGGGTCTTTTTGTGGTGCCCCCCTCCCCAGGTTGTGAAATTCCCTCCAAAGTGAATTTATATCTGCCCTCTCCCTCCTGACTTTTAGGAAGCTGATGAAAACATGGCTGTGCAATGAGGCCTTCGCCAATGAGAGCGGAGACCGCTAATTGACTAAAGTCACTGACCACCAGGCATGGAGTGTATACAAGGACTGAGCTGGATATGATTTTACTGTGGCGAATAGTTTTTATGTATTTATTGTATTGGTAATTATTAATTTTATTGTGAATTTTAGATGTTTTTAGATTTTAAATGTTAGCATTGAATTTTTGCTGTTTGCCAGTCTGAGTCCCTCTATAGAGGTGAGAAGATCAGGGTACAAAGTTTTAAATAAAGAAATAAACACTTTCTCAAATGAACTGGGTGTCCTCCAAAGGAGCTCAAAAAGAACTGATTTTTGGACTTATTTTAGAAGCTCCAAAAACATGAAAATAACATTCTTAGGTAGGTGTATATAAATGTAAGATGAAAGGGGAAAAGAAATTATGTTCCCTTGCCTCCACTATCTGTCAGGGTTCAATTTTCCAGCTTCAATAGCATAAGCTGGAAAACAGAAGCCTGGCATGTTATCACCACAAAAGACCTGATTAATGCTTGGGTTGGCCTGACCTTGGGCACTGTGTTTGGCGGGAAGGACGAGCTGGGCCGTTGCTGGGGAGAATCTGATTACATAAGGTCCAGGTGCACGGTTGGGAGTTATCTCAAGGCTGGGAAAGGAGGGCCTTTACCATTTTGGCGCCGAAAATGCCAAGGGGTGTCAACCCTGAATGTGATTGATGGGGCAATGAATGTGACTACTATAAAGGGAGTGTTTGTAACCCTCGAGCCAGCTTCGACTTCAATTGTACATGTAATCCGTTCCAGTAAAGCTTTGTTGCAACCATTGACTGGCCTCATGTGTTGATCCTTAGCTGGTGATATGCCGGCATGACAGAAGTCAAAGCTGCAAGTTTTTCCCATGGAAACAACCGCAGTGAGAACTAACATGCGGAGTGCAGGGCCAGCCAGGTCCTGGGTCCCCATGGCTCTGGAAAGGCCATGGGAGGGCTACGAGGATCAGTCCCCCTGGAGTGAGCAGGGAGACGAAGGCGCCTGTGACCCTTCCCTGGAGAGCTGCAGTGGATGGGACCCAGAGTGGGACATAACCGCGGCGCCGTGGCAATCGCTGGCAGTAGCCGGACCCCACTGAAGGGCCAGTAAGGATTGGGACTGGCACAGGAGCAAGAGCGAAGGGGTTGACTTCGAGGTCGTCCCCTATAAAGTCGAACCAGCCACCCTCCCTTTCCGCATATGGGGGCCAGGTGCGGGGCCGCATCTTGAGGTAACCCAACTACAGAGCCTAAAGAAGACCTCCGGGACTGAGGAGTATGACCCTTCTGAGCGCAGGCGACTGGCTGCAGTGTCTGTGAGAATGGCCAAGTGTGAGAGCCTTGCTGAGAAGATTAGTTGGGCTAGCTCCCGCAGAAGGGCCTCCTGCAGAGATCCTATCCCCTCGAGGAGGGCGTGAGGAAGCTGCGAGGGAAGAGCGCCAGCATGGGCAGAAGACCTCTCGCCAGACACAGCAGAGAAGGGGGCAAAGGGCCCACAAGAAAAAGCCCCATCATAAGACGAGGGAAGGTAATATGAGCCCCTCCACGTTGCCAAGTGAGATGGAGTTACTGGTGCAACGTGTATGGAGAATGGATGCTGTGCTTGAGAAGTATGGCACATTGGTGCAGGGGCTTGCCCTAGCTGGGGAGAGAGATGGCAATGTGCGCGTCCCCGGGGAAGAAAGGGATGCCCAGTGGAGTGACGACCAGTTCGCAGAGCCAGAAAGCATACCTGGCACCGAGGCTGAAGAAGGAAGAAAACAGCCGGTGAGAGCGGAAGCTTTGCTACCTAATGTCGGGTTGGTGTTGGAGGATAAGCCTGCAAAAGAATGTGTTCTAGCAGATGCAGGGGAGACCTTTACTCTGGAGAGAGAAGTCAAGCCTGATCCCGTCGCTGTGGAAACAGAGACGGAGAAAGATACACCTGGAATGCTGGCTGTCCTGGGAAGCGGAAGAGAGCTGAAATCCCTGGAGGGGAATCCAGCGACTGAGCTCGGAGTCTCCCAAGGATCCCCAGGGATTGCTGGAATTCAAGAACCAGAACTTTACTTTTGCCCGAGGCCTGTGCTTGAAGGAGAACGGGTGAGTGGAGAGGAAGGGGGGGGCTGAGTGAGAAGAGTTTGGAGGAAGGAAAAAAGCCTTGGAAGAGCAAGGCTGCTGATGGCGCTTTGGGAAGACCGGTCGGTGACCCCCCTTGTGCGGAGTGCTTGCAGAGTTCAGAGATTGCAGCGAAGGAGGAATGCAGTCAGCTGTCGCTTCCCCTCGGTTCGGCCATACTATGGGCTGCCATCCTTCACGGTTGTTTCCCCAGAGGAGTTGGGACTGGAAGCGACTTGTCCCAGGGAGAAGGGGTCGTGGGGAAGACTTCCCAACCTGAGGGAGCTGATGAGAGAAAGGGGAAGCAGAAGCCCCTCTGCAACGAGGTGGTCGCCGAGGTGCCTGCAGTGTTCCGAGAGGATGCCGCCAACCTTTTCCTTGATGGGAGTCTGGAAAGGGTGCTGCTCGAGATAGTGGTGGAGGAGAGCCAGTCGGGCCTAGCTGCAGTCCCAAATGGAGGTGCGGAGTCGGTTGCGGAGACAGAGGAAGGCCCAGTGCACCCCAGCCACGTGGAGGGAATGCCACTCCACACCGGGAGGGAGGAGAGCCAGTCGGGCCGGGTTGCAGTCCAAAGTGGAGGTGTGGTGTCGGTGATGCTGCCAACTGATCCAGGCATGTGGTCCCAGGTGATGAGTTTGAGTGGGATTCCGATGGAGTCCAAGATTGCTGAGCAGGTGCAGTCCGCTGATGGGCAGACCCTTTTGGGAGCTGTCGCTTTCTTCCTGGGGGCTGCATGGGAGTGGGGCCTGTTTATGATCAAGGAAAGCCTTCCCAAAGTGGCCCTAATGACTGAACTTTGTGCGAATCCCCATGGGGGATTGGAAGATAAAGTCTTGTATGCAGTAAAGACTGGAGCTTTCAAACCGCTGACGGAGCCATTGTTTCCCAAACGACCCCCGAGACTTGGGAAGCGGAATTGTGGAACATTACTCCGGTGACAAGCAGAATAGTTCTGACTCTGGGGAGTGATGGGGGCGAAAAGTTAAGGGCTTACATGTTTGTGCACTGCCTACTGGGAAGGGGGGTGCAAAAAAAGGAATGTGCCCTCAGAGGGTATGGAGAGGGAACAGAATCCTCATGGGAGGTTGGTGTAACTTGAGGGAAAATTCGAATGGTTAAGTTGGGACAGATTTTTGGATATACTGAATTTAGGAATGAAATGTATGGCACGTGATTTTGGGAATGCCCAATATAATTTCATTTATGCAAAGTAGAGATTTAAGTTTTGGTATTCTGTAAATGTTATTGTGGAATTGATGTGCCTTGCCGGAGATTTTACACATGCTGTTAGTTTAAATAAGTTTGGTGTAAGCTTTGAAATATTGATAATGCAGGATTGAGTATTTCTATGCATGTAAAATGTTCACGACGTGTCTAGATATTCATATTAGGATTAGATTACGATGAAATGTTTCCCTATGAGGATGTAACGGGGGTTTATGACATAAGCCTAAATTTGTTTAAGACAAAATTATACGACGCTCACCGTTAAAATTGTTTACTATAGTTAAGGTGATGTTATGATTTATTAATCTATATAAGTTACCATTGCATTTTCTGTTTAGATGAGATGATTCTCTTCAAATGTGTATTAGGGGTTTTAAGGATGGGTGAATTAGAGATGTGTTTCATTGCAGTTGCTCTGTTCCCTGCCCCAAGGTTAGGTTCAGAAGGGGGTTTTAGGGTGGCGGTACAATTTTATTGAGGTTAAGTTTAGAATGTAAGGACACACCTTTGATCTAAAGGTTGTGGGGAGTTATAGTTTTGTTATTACCTCTTGCCAAAGTTGTGGCGAGAGGGTGGACTTGTGTAGAAGATAAGGTTTCGTTTTAAAGCGAGTTTGTGGAAGACGAATAATTATGGTAGAGACTTTTTGGTTAGAGTGGTAAGGTAGAGACACACCTTTCAGCAAAGGTTGGGTGTGTGGTATAATGTTAGTTTGTGGTTATTGTTGTTACCTCCTGTTGAGATTGCCAGGAGTGCGAGTTGGGGTTAGCTAAAGTGTGCAGTTAAGTGGTGTGTATTGATATAAAATGTGCAGATGTTTCCATTCCTGCGTGGGAGTACTTTCTAGCTAGAGTTTGGTTAAGGATAGTTTAGAAAAAGATTTTTGGGCCACACTATGGTGTGCTGCCCAGAGATTGTTGGTGGTGTTTGTATGTGAGAGCGGCAAAGGCTCGGGATCTGGACTGTGTGAGTCGGTGGCGAGATTCCTTGAGCCTTTAGGAGAGTGATTTGTTGGCTGTGTTTGAAGAGGGTTGAGCGGGGACTGTTGGATCGCAGATTTGGTATGGATGACCTTGCTACGATCGGAGAAGTTCGAGTGGAGGCTGGGCGTTTCATGCAGAGTGTTTGAATGAGACCAAGTGGTTGGCAATATGGTAGTGCATTTGTGCAAATGAAGAGTGTTGTGAGAGAAGTTGGAGTATTATGGAATGCTTGGTAATGACTGAGATGTTGGATTGTGCCTTGGAAAGGCTTGGCGTTTGCGCTGAGTGAAAGGACAGGGGCTGAAAGATGATACGTGGATGTGGTTTCATTTCCCCCAGGAATTAGGAATGCCCGATAAGGATTTGGTTGAAAGTGTGGGAGATAAAAGAAAGCCCAGACCACATGGCGACTGTGTGTGTGTGTGTGTGTGTGTGTGAAGATTGGTGGATTGGAATTGGGTACGATTTATAGTCTGGGGAGAGGCCGGATGGCTTCGCCTGGTGGAGTTTGGGAGAGATAGTCACTTAGTGGTATAGCGATTAGAGGCGATGTAGGCATTGCGACCCTGAGAGCCCTGTTTAAAAGTATTAGGGTGAGTATAGAGATAGAGCTTTGGGTGCACACACACACACACACGCAGGTTAGAGATGGTCATTAAGCCTCTGGAAGGGGGGGGAGAAGGGGCACCTGTCAGGGTTCAATTTTCCAGCTTCAATAGCATAAGCTGGAAAACAGAAGCCTGGCATGTTATCACCACAAAAGACCTGATTAATGCTTGGGTTGGCCTGACCTTGGGCACTGTGTTTGGCGGGAAGGACGAGCTGGGCCGTTGCTGGGGAGAATCTGATTACATAAGGTCCAGGTGCACGGTTGGGAGTTATCTCAAGGCTGGGAAAGGAGGGCCTTTACCATTTTGGCGCCGAAAATGCCAAGGGGTGTCAACCCTGAATGTGATTGATGGGGCAATGAATGTGACTACTATAAAGGGTGTGTTTGTAACCCTCGAGCCAGCTTCGACTTCAATTGTACATGTATCCCGTTCCAGTAAAGCTTTGTTGCAACCATTGAGTGGCCTCATGTGTTGATCCTTAGCTGGTGGGACGCCGGCATGACGCTATCATTCTCATCACTTTTCTACTTGTAGAGAGTAAGTGACTGCAATGGAGATCCTTCTCTAACTGTAGCAGATCCATCACCATGTTGAGCCCTGCAAATAAATCTACCATGATTTAACATAGAATTTGAAGAAAAACAATATCCTCCCCAAACCAATAATAATTGCTTGGGATTAGGGGAATATCCCTCCTATGTATCTGTTATCTTCATATAGGGCCTCATTAGACAGGCAAAATTGCCCATCGTATGCTGCTTTCTCCCCTCTTAAGGCACAGAGCTCCCATCCCATGATTTGATCTACTTCCAGTGATCGGAGGGATGAAATTTGTTTTGGCTGCAGTGATGACAAGGGAAACTTCCCATGTTGCATAAGGAGCAATGGGGGAAAGTCAGGTGTTGGGCACTTCCCCTTATGGGGTTGGGTTAGTGTCAAGGTGGGCAATGTGGGGTGTGGGGTGACAGATTCCCGACACCCTGTTGGGCCCTACCAGATTCCAGTAGTTAATCTGGATAAGGTCCATAAACATTAGTCACCAATGAAGGGCATGAAAGAAACAAAGGAACAGAAAGCTATGGTGCTCTGTACAAATTTTTTGCACCTATAGTGCTCTGTACAAAATTTGGATAGTATATTTGTATCAAAGAAAAGTAGTGCAATAGTGGATTCCCAACACACTGGTTCCAACTCTGATTTCTCATGGAGCAAGTTAAATGGGGAAAATTTGTGAAAATGTCTAGACCAATAATAGTTTTTGACACCAATTACTCTGTGTTTATTTTCAATAACACGTGTTAGATATAATAGAGAGAAAAGGCTAAAATAAGTTGGATCCAGAAAAATTGTCTCCCTCAGTTGCTGGGGAACAAGAGTCAATGTAGCCTTTCTTCTGGAAAAATGGTCACTGGTGTTCCCTTTTCTCCTGAAGCCTCCATCTCTTTTTGTACATGTGCATTTTACCTTCAATTCATTAGTTACCCAAGCTCTACTGATATGTAGCTGAAAAACTAATTGATTATAGTGAACAAAAGGGAACCAGGGTAAACATGAATTGGGCATGGTGAAAACTGAAGTTTATTTGAACTAAACAATAGGTTCATTAAACTCTGGGATGCTTTTTGTTGTATGAGCTAAAGGAATATTTTAGTAAAATGTATTGAGGATGTCTAGAAGCACCTTTTAATCTGATTGCTGTTAAGTATGAGCCTTATCACAGACTGAGAGCTCTGACTGTTCATATCAGTTACTTGTTCAGCTACTTCATACACATGAAATGACTTCACATTATCCATATTGGAAACAGATTCCTTTCTGCCACAAAGCACCACTTATATTTAATTCCATGTGTACTTATGTACAAAATATAATGAATTCCATGTGCAAAGGAAGATGGTTCTACAGTTGTTTGAAAACAATTATTAATAATTCATTAACATGTAGCATGCTATGAATTTTGCCTTTGAAATTTCTATTCACTTGAGGCTAAATTCTCCACTCAGATCCGCATGGTTGATTTCACAAATGAGTAGCTAAGTTCAGAAAAACCTACAGCTCTTATTTCTATGCATTGCTTTTCCAGGCAGCTTAAAAACTTTATATCTACAAGGAACATGGGTAATCGTATCCAAGATCTATGAGCTGATACAGGTAAAGCAGTAAGAGCCTGGTTTTATTTAGGCAAACAACAACAACAAAACAGAAAATTGTGCATCATATATGGTAGTTTAATATGGCTTGTTTTATTGTTTTATGATGTGGCGTTGACTTTTTGCCGGAGTTTGTAAAAGGCTTTCAGTCAAGTGGAGCATAAATAAAGTGAGAGCTGCTCAGAAGTGGAATCTGCCACAGAATGTGGTGGAGGCTCCTTCTTTGGAGGCTTTTAAGCAGAGGCTGGATGCTTTGAATGTGATTTTCCTGCTTCTTGGCAAGGGGTTGGACTGGATGGCCCAAAAGGTGACCTCCAACTCTGTTATTCTAAATAAATAAATAAATAACTCATGACTGGCTTCGATGTGGAGCACTCTGCTGTCCACATGTGCCAGTGATGTTATCCCTCTTTTTCTGTGCTTATGAGTACAAGGAAAAAGGGATGATTTGGGGCAATGTCACCATTGTCACTGCTAAAGGCTAGTGCCTTACCTGTCCGGAGATGACCTGGCCACAGTGGTTCATGCCACGGTAACTTCAAGAATTGACTATTGTAATGCCCTTTATGTTGGCCTTCCCTTATCGGTGACCCAGGGACTTCAACTGGTGCAGAATGCGGCAGCCAGACTCCTCACAGGAACCCCTGTGGGGAACGATATAACACCTGCTCTATACCGACTGCACTGACTTCCGGTCGGGTTCTGCATTACTCACAAAGTGCTGATATTAACTTTCAAGGCCTTGTATGGCCAGGGGCCAGCATACCTACAGGGACACCTTTCTCCTTGTCAACCCTGGAGATCACCACGCTCAGACCATCAGAATTTATTACAGGTCCCTGGCCCTAAGGAAGCCCATCTGACATCAACTTGGCGTAGAGCTTTTTTGGTGATCGCTCCATCAATCTGGAATGCCCTCCCCTCCCTACATCAGAGCTACCCATGATTTAAAAGATTTTTGCATGGCTTGTAAAACGTGGCTGTTTGAGAGGGCATTCGGCTGAGAAACTGTTTTAGATTGTTTAAATTGTTTGGATGTTTTAGGTGTTTAGTTGTGTGTTCTAATGTAAATCACCCAGAGCCATCTGGGATGGGCAATTGATAAATCTCAAAATAAATAAATAAAAGACTACAAAGCTCCAGAAGATCTCCAGGCCACTGCAGGCTCCTCATGCCAACATCAGCAGACGTACCCATGCAACCCAGGAGAACTTTCTGCAATGGGAATTATTCTGCATATGGTCAATTTGCATATACAAAGTTTTGTGCAGGAAAAAAGCATTTTCTACTCATGAAATAATATATGCATTGAATCATTACCATTTTTAAATAGAAAATATTGTTTTCCATACAAAAAATAATCTTTTCCCCACCAAACAACCATGCATGATTTTTGTACAGAATAAGTCCTGATTTGTGAATTGCCGTTGAAAGCTACATATTTTCAAAATCTTTTTTGCAGTAGGAAGAGTATTCTTAAAATTGCTCATTGCATCCTTTGAAAATAACTTTTATTTATTTATTTACGTCATTTCTACCCCGCTCTTCTCACCCCCGCAGGGGGACTCAGAACGGCTAACATGGAAGCCATTCAATGCCGTAGTAAAATACAGTATAATAAAAGAATAAAACATACACATATCACAATTTAAAACATTAATTAAACAACATTATCTGCACAATCCAAAAAGCCCTTTCCATTTCAGCAATCACAAGGTCAGTTTCAGTGTTCAGTGCCATTATATTCATTGACCAAAGGCCTGTTTTCACAGCCACATCTTTAGTTTCTTTCTGAAAGAAAGGAGGGAGGATGCTGATCTGATTTCACTGGGGAGTGAGTTCCATAGGCGGCGGCGGGGGGGGGGGTCACTACTGAGGAGGCCCTCTGTCCCTCGTCCCCACCAGCCATGTTTGCGAAGGTGGTGGGACTGAGAGCAAGGCCTCCCCAGCAGATCTTAAGCTACGAGGCAGAACGTAGAGGGAGATACGCTCGGACAAGTAAGCTGGGCTGGAGTCATATAGGGCTTTATAGGTCAAGACCAGCACTTTTAATTGTGCTTGGAAATGGACTGGCAGCCAGTGGAGTTGATGTATTAGGGGGGTGGTATGCTCCCTGTACGATGCTCCAGTTAGCAATCTGGCTGCGCCCATTGGACTAATTGAAGTTTCTGAACAGTGTTCAAAGGCAACCCCAAGTAGAGCGTGTTGCAGTAATCTATTCAGGATGTAACCAGAGCATGGACCACCATGGCCAGATCAGACATCCCAAATGGAAAATGATATTCCTATACCTGAGATACGTAATGCCAGACTGTCATATCTACAGTATATGTGACCTCTCAGTTCCCTCTAGGAAGGAGGAAAATGTGGGAAATATTTCTATCTAGATACTTGACAAATTTTATCTTCATAAAATGATATATGAAATGCAATAATTAAAATTTGGAATTTAGCTATGCACTTATCCGAAAATTGTAATATAGTTCTTGGTCATTAAAATGTGTCTAAATATGCACTTAAATTTAAATGCTGACTTCAAAAAAGTATTGATAGTTTTAAATGGGGCAACTGCTAATTAAAACAGAAATAAAATAAAAGGATGGATGGGAACATATAAAAGTGATAAAGGCTACCTTCTGATAAGTGACTTATAATTTGGATAACGGAAGTCTGAAAAATTCACAGCTTTGTGAAAATACAGTACTGACTTTCGGATCCAAAGGATTGTCCTACCATTGTCCTATCCACAGTTATGGATAGCTGCAGCATGTCATTATAGCAATTCATATTAAAAGTAAATTTCCCTCTCAATAGATTGTCATCGTGAAGGGGCTTGCATGTTCCAATGGACCTGCAGGTGTTACTTTTGGAGAGATGTACTCCCAGGAGGAGTCACAGAGGAGGATTCAGACCAAGAACAACCTGAAGACCTCAATGGCGGAACAGGCAGACAACAATATGGTACAATTTGCAACAGCTGTGAAGGCAGAAGGCTGCAACAGATGAGAAGCTACCATCATTGTGTTAACCATGCCACTGGATGTGCACCTCATTCATTGACCTTACAAAGGCATTCTACACACTGAATCATGGTGCTCTGTGGACCATCCTGCAAAAAAAATGGTTGCCCTGACAAATTTGTTAACGTTCTGTGGCTCCTCCATGATGACATGATGGCAACAGTCTTGAACAGCAGTGGCTCCCAAATGGCCAATTTACGGTGGAATCAGGTGTCAAACAGGGATGTGTCATGGCCCGAATCTTATTTTCCATCTTCGTCGCTATGATACTGAACCATATCAATAGGAATCTTCTCACCAGTGTGGAAATAATCTATCGGTCAGATGGCGAGCTATTTAACCTCAGCAGACTGAAAGCCAGCTTCTGGAAAGATTCCATCAACATTGCCTCCAAAAACTCCTGCAAATCTCTTGGGAAGACAGGCAGACAAATTTCAGTGTTTTGGAAAAAGCAAAGATCACCAGCACTGAAGCAGTGATCCTCTGCCATCAACTCAGCTGGACTGGCCACATTGTCCAAATACCCGATCACTGTCTCCCAAAGTAGTTACTCTACTCCCAACTGAAGAATGGAAAATGGAAGGCTGGTGGACAGGAAAAGAGAATTAAAATAAGCTTAAAAACTGTGGCATAGACACCAAGAACTGGGACGCTCTGGTCCTTGAGCACTCTAACCGGATATCAGCATTTACCAACAGTGCTGTGTAGTTTAAAGAGTTACGAATGGAGGGCAAAAGAGTGAAACATGTCAAGAGGAAGGTGTGTCAAACCAACCCTGATCAGGACTGCCTACAACTTTGAACCCAATATTTTCACTGAGGAATAACATGCAGGTTGAGAATAAGTCTCCACAGTCACCTAAGGACCCACCATTATGACACTACACTTGGAAGGACGATGAGGGTTCACCTAAGTAAGTAACTTTCCAAGCTCCACTTTCTGATTGCTGGTTACTTTAATTGCCCTCTTCTAAAATTAGGTTATCTAATATCAAGATCTTTATATGGACAAATAAATGTTAAATTAATTTAATCATGTATTGCTTTAAAATTAAATTCAAACTGGTATGCAACAGTAAGTTATATATATTATTGCATTTTTGCATCCAGTGCTCCAGCAAACAAGTGTAATTGAATGTATTTTGATTTTGAGAAAGAATGTTACCAATGAAACTAAACAGATTAGTTTACCATTCTTTTAGAAGAGTAGAAGAGAAAAAAAGCAGAACTAACAATTACCAGCTAAGTTCCATAAAGAATGCAGAGGTCTGAAATGCTTTTTTATAAACTGCTTTACTGATGTTATTTGGAAAGATTCTAATGGCACATATTTAATGAATGGATATATTAGCTACCATCTTCTAAGTAGTAGCAATTGCTAGTTATTTATGGATTGTCTCGTATGTGAACTATTTTAGCCAAAAAAAGGAAGAAGAAAAAAAAGAAAACCCCACAACAAAGTAAGGCTGTGTTGAAAAGTACACTTAGGGCCCTATATCCCAGAATATTAAGGCAGACAATCCCACATTATCTGAGTGTGGACTCAAATAATCCAGTTCTAATTATGATATTTTATTATGTTATGTACATGTTTGATTTTATTGTGATTGCTAAATCAGCCTTGAAATAGGCTCAATGTAAGCCGCCCTGAGTCCCCCTTTGGGGGTTGAGAAGGACAGGATAAAAATGTGGTAAATAAATAAAGCAGTTAGTATTAGATTTTACGCCTTGATATTCCGGAATATAGGGTTGTGTGGAAGGACCCTTAGTATTCCTTACTTGTCTTCAGTTATACAAAGACTTAACCATGGGGGGGGGGGGGGAGTTTGATGGAAAACTTATACTCACCATCCATGATTATATCCTTTACATCTGAATATAATTACGCTACTAAAAGTAAAATCAGACAACACTCTTCTGCTGTGCCTTGCCATTCCAGCAGACAGTTTTTTGAATGAGTCAAACAAACACAAACAAATCTCAGCTCTCCTCACATTTCAGCACTCATAGCAAAAGCATCCTCCAGGGCAAAACTGAGATGATGTTTATATAGTAACAGGAAGTTAAGGTTAAAGTTCAAGACACAAAGGCACCAAGTACGAGGCGGTATGTCAAAGGATGCTAACAGAAAGCTAGTCCTTACAGTTGCTAGGAAAAACTCTTATCACTCATAAAGCCTTTCATGAAAAAAATGACAGAACTTCAAAAAGAACAAATCTTTGTGTTTTGTTATCATATTGTTACAATGCTTTGGAAGATCAGATCAAAATATAATGCTGCTTTTTCAAATTTATCTGTTCCTCTCCATTTGTACAAATTGTATAAATGTTCATTCTGCTGCATGATAATGGTGGCAAGTTAAAAATCACAATATTCATTATGTCATCTCATCATGGTTTCATATTATATCTGCCTCTTACAAGAGTTGAAGAGCAAAATTATGTGAGTTCAATAGTGAAGAATGTTTCTAATAATTGAACATTGTACTTGAACACATAAAGTCATCATCATCATAACTCTTAAAATATGCAAGAGTGTTTCCCCTTGACATTAAGTTTAGTCGTGTTCGATTCGGGGGGGGGGGGGCTCATTACCATTTCTAAGCTGAAGAGCCAGCATTGTCCGTAAACACTTCCTAGGTTATGTGGTCAGCATATGACTGCATGGAACACCGTTACCTTCCCACAGATCTACCTATATTTGCGTGTTTCTGAACTACTAGGTTGGCAGAAGCTTGGGTTAATAACGGGAGTTCACCCCATTTTCGATTAGTAAATTCAACAGCTCAGCAGATTAATCTGCTGTGCCACTGGGAGCTCATTTTATGCTAGTTTGCCCTTATCGTCTTTGAAATATCACTATTTTAGCAGAAGGAAATAAAGTTATGTGAAGGGATATAGTGTAAAAAGTAACTTTTTTAGACTGTGAACTTGGGGGCCAAAAGCCTGAAATAATCAAATGACTTGAGAAGTAGGTTAAAAAGCCAATGAATACATAAATAACCACATAAACATTTAAAATGTAACTAACTTGCAAAACAACCCCCCCTCTCATACGTGTGTGTGTGTGTGTGTATTCATTCAGTAGGAAACAGAAAATGGCATGGGAAAAGAAAGGGGAAAATAATGCACAACAAAAGGGATAGTTGCATAGCAAAAAAAAACCATGGTATCATTTCCTCAGGTCCATAAAGAGAACTAAGTACTTTGATGTTCAAGTGATCACTTCCAATCAGAAGAAAAGCTTGTAGATCTACATTTATTTATTTATTTATTTGGTTTTGTATGCCGCCACTCCCCAAGGGCTCAGAGCAGCTCACAATCCACATAAATGTTGAGTTTCTATTGGATCTGAGTACTGCTGAGTCTAGTAAAGGCTGAGAGTTGTAGTTCTCCCCGTCTGCCTATAATCTCTCTGTAGTTAAAAATGCCATAAGAGTCTTTTGTTCTTTAAAAGAAAAACTCTTTATCAACATATACTTTGGCAACAGTATAATTATAACAAAATAAACATGCTGCTAATATTGCAGAATCTTCTTATCATTCAGTCTATTGCAGGGAAACAACAGTCTTACATTCAGTCCTTTGAAACACGAACAAAAACAAGGCTTCTTCCAGGCTGGCTGCCAAAAGATAGCTGTTGCTGTGTCTTCCCAAATGCCAAAGGAGAAACAAAATATCTTTTTGCCTCCTTTTCAAAACGGCTTCTTCAAACACTCCATGCTCGCTCCTCTTCCAACTCAAAATCCCCACAGAGATCAGTCTCTCAAGTGCCTGATTATATATAGAGAAAGCTGCAAAGCACCAACAGCTGCAATCCTGCTAGCACTTTCTGGATGCTTCTGAGTTTGTTAGCAAGCTTACACAGAGTAGTCCCATTTAAATCAATGAATACTCTTATGTTGTACAAAATAATTAGCCTATATACATTTTAAACCCAGCAATAAAAACATAAAACATAAATAAAGCATCCAATTACACTAAAACAGAGTTACAAATTTCAACATTCGAAAGCCAACCGAAAGAGATGGGTCTTACAAGCCCTACGAAAGGATGACAAATCTCGCAGTGCACGAAATTCAGTTGGCAAAGTGTTCCAAATAGATGGCGCCACCACAGAAAAAACTAGGCAATTTGAGAAGGTTAGATCTTCAGAGTGAAGTGATCTTTGGGGTTGGTAGGGGGTGAGACGGTCCCTCAGATACATCGGCCCCAGACCATATAAGGCCTTGAAAGTTAACACCATCACCTTGAAGGTGATCCAGTGCTCGACCGGAAGCCAGTGAAGCTGCTGAAGGATGGGAGTTATGTGACATCTCACTGGAAATCCAGTGAGAAGTCACGCAGCGGTGTTCTAGACGAGCTTAAGTCTCCGGATCACAGACAAGTGCAGGCCAATGTACAGGGTGTTACAGTAGTCTAGTCTCGAGATGACCGTGGCTTGGATCACTGTGGCTAGGTCGTCTCTAGATTGATAGGGGGCCAGCCGCCTAGCCTGCCACGGGTGGAAGAAAGCGGTTTTGCTAACAGTGGAGACTTGAGTCTCTATTGTCAGCAAAGGGTCTAAAACAGCCCCAAGGCTCTTTACTGAAGATGACGGGCATAATGCCTCACCATCCAGGGTAGGTAGCTGGACCACCCCACCATCCGGTTGCCCCAGCCACAGTATCTCCGTCTTTGCTGGACTCACCCTCAATCTGCTGGCACGCAGCCATCCAGTAACGGCTTCAAGGCACTGATGGAAACATGAGGGTATGGTGTCCGGTCGGCCTTCCATCTTCAGAGCAAGCTGGGTGTCAGCAGCGTACTGATAACATTCCAGCCTGAAACTTCGAACCAGCTGAGCAAGTGTACGCATGTAGATGTTAAATAACAAAGAGGATAGTATAGCCCCTTGAGGGACCCCGCAATTTAGTTGGGACCTCTCGGAAACTCGACTACATGGCTAAAGAGTTTAAGAAACTACAGCTACAAGCATTATTTTCACATGCATCCGTTTGCCACATTTCAAACACTATAGGTAGGATCCAGGCATGTAGCCAGAGGGGGGGGGGGCTTGAGGGGTTTCAGCTCCCCCCACCGAAATTCTCAGGGTGGTCCGTGAGACCCTGTATTCTAAACATTTTGTTAATGAAAGTAAATAAATAACATTTATTATTTAAACTGTTATGTTTATTCATATCTTGATCTGATCACCATGCTCAATATATCCCATATGCACAGGGTTATTGGGATAATGATACAAAAGGTTTGCTAGGGTAGATCATCTCTCGCTCAGCCTCAGCCGCCCTCCCCAAAGAATTCAAATCCTGGCTACAAGCCTCGTCGTATCTTTCAACATTTAATGCTTACCTAAAAAGTAGAACCCAGGTAAATTTCTAACAGCACATAAAAACCAAATCAACTGGCAAAGTACTATCCATCCCATTGTATCTATTTAGTAGAAATGTAATATGGTACAGCAATACAAGCACTTGTTATTGTCTTCCTGATATTCTCATAAATCTTGACCATTTTAAATTCAATGAAATACTTGCTGCTAATCTAGAGGCATTAGGATTTCATGAATTTTCCTATATTACATTGTTGAAAGATAGGTAGCTTCAAGAACAGACGAATGAGATGCAGCCAACAGCAGGAAGTAGAAAAACACACTCTAACAGCCTCCTCACACCAGAGCTTGGATCCACTTTAAATCCAGTTTCTGT
Organism: Anolis apletophallus; assembly: GCA_030556195.1. NCBI lineage: Eukaryota > Metazoa > Chordata > Lepidosauria > Squamata > Anolidae > Anolis > Anolis apletophallus. Next base: position 50,825,982 of record JARBWK010000010.1, read on the forward strand.
CTCTTGCAGAATTCTGGGGTTTGTAGTTTAGTGAGGCCCAAGACCTGCCTGGCTGAGCAGTTGAAAAGCCCCTCCCTAAACTTCAAGACCCAGAATTCTGCAGGAGGCAGAAACTGGATTTAAAATAATAATAATAATAAACTTTATTTGTACCCCTTCCACCATCTCCCTAAAGGGACCCGGGGTGGCTTACATGAAGCCGTGCCCATCAATACAATAAACACAATATAACACAAGAGCACAACAGAAAATAAAAAAATAAAATAACTTAAAATACAAAACCAATGTAAATAAAACAACACAGCAATATGAAATCAAAACATTAAATCACTAAAGACAGCCACCATTGGCAGGGCCAAAGTCAAAGATTTAAAATTCTAATATTTTAAAACACTGGGAGATAAGGCAATGTAAAGTATCAGGGAGGGGATCCGGGGGATGAGGTAGGATTTAATTGCACAACCAAAAAATAAAGTGCTTATGGGGGCATTTTATGCAGAGTTTGGTCAGGGATTATCATACATTCAGTCATTGAAGGCACATGGAACAGACAAGTTTTCAGGCTCCTCCTGAAGATTGCCAGGGTGGGGCTTGCCTAATATCTCTGGGGAGCAAATTCCAGAGATGGGGGGCCACTACAGAGAAGGCCCTCTCCCTCATCCCCACAAGTCATGCTTGTGATGGGGGGCGAGAGCGAGAGAAGAGTCTCTCTGGAAGATCGAAGAGGTCATGTGGGTTCATAGATGGAAATGCGGCCGCACAGGTAGGCAGGTCCCAAACCGTTCAGGGCTTTGTAGGTCAAAACCTCACCCAGTGGTTTCATGTAGATGTTAAAAAGCATGGGTGACAGAATGGATCCTTGCGAGACCCCACAGGTCAACGGCCAGGGGTCCGAGCAGGTGTCCCCCAGCATCACCATCTGGGAACAACCCTCCAGGAAGGACCAGCGCTACGATAGAACCATGCCCCCGAGACCCATCACGGGGAGACGACCCAGAAGAATACTGTGGTCGATGGTATCGAAAGCCACTGAGATGTCCAAGAGAACCAGCAGGGTCACACTCCCTCTGACCTAACTCTGCACAGGACCGATCGTGTCAATTGCCCTAGTCATCTCACTATTATAGTTATCTACCAAGGCATCAACAGGATCGTCAGCCTCCATGACAGGAAGAACCCCAAAGAGACCGCAGGAATCCATCCGGATCCATCAGTCTCCTAGGGCGGACCACCTTGGTAGGTCCACCACCCCTGCAGAGTTAAGAGGTCGGGGTGAGCCTAAAACTGATCAGGTGATGGTCAGACCATGACAATGGAAGAATATTTTGCTCTTCCACCCTGACCACTCCGCTGTCCGCAGTAAAGACTAGGTCAAGTGTATGTCCAGCCTGATGGGTGGGTCCAGATATTACTTGTGATATCTACAAGGTCGTCATGGCCACCATTAAATATTGAGCAGCTCCTGTTAAAGTGGCCCCTGTATAAATGTTAAAGTCTCCCAGCACAACCAAATGCTGAGTGACCAAGACCAAATTAGAGATCATGTCTGCTAGCTCTGACAGGGAGACTGTAGATTCAAGCTCTAGTATGATGAGGAAAAATTTGCTGCTTATCATTGAGGTCATCACAGCATCAGGGTGCCATTGGAGTTGAGACTTATTTGACATATGCAGAGAAATGTAATGCAGTTTCCTGCTTCCAAAACAAGGAATTGCTACCAACACAAGGAAACTGAATACTTTTAGAAAATATATATTCCCTTCAATATGCAAAGGATTCTTGCTGTCTCCGATATGTCATAACAAGATCCTAAATGTTCATGATTAGTGGCTGAAAAAATTTCCGAGGTCTAGGAGCCATTTTTCATCCCTATTAAAGACATAGAACATGCTGCCACTCAAAATGCAATTTTTTTCAATAGTGTCTTTTTTCAAAATCAGAAATTCAACTGCCATACCCCCCCAAAAAAACAACACAATCCACTTTCTGTTAAAAGAGAATCATCAATCCAAAAGATTTCCAGTCATGGACATTCACATTTACTTTTCTTTCTTTTCTTTTCTTTTCTTTCTTTTTTTCTTTTTGCCAACATGGAAAAGACCAAAGTTAAGTGAGAGGGGCAAAAATTATCTTAATGGAGGAATTCAGGTTGCAGACTACTTATAAATCCTGGGTATGAAATCCTGCAGGCTCTCTACCACGCGGCAGAGAGCGTTTTCAGTGGCGGCGGCGGTTCTATGGAACTCGCTGTCACCGGAGACACGAGCCTTGCAGGACCTGATGGCATTCCGCAGGTCCTGCAAGACCTGGCTGTTTAGACAGGCGTTCGATGTCTGACAGCGCCTAATTAACACTTGCCATCCTGCCATACCACTACCATTCTCCGTGTACCACCTATGTCTGGCTATGATTTTATGTGACTGTTTTAAGATGTAATTTTATGTGTTTTTAACCATGTGTTTTATATGCTGTTTTTATATGTTGTAAACCACCCTGAGCCTCGGGAAGGGCAGTTTATCAAATCGAAATAAATAAATATATAATAATAACAATCAAGAGGCTACAGACAAGCACATGCACAAAAATGCATGCATCAGCATGTTACGCTTGAGAAATCAACTGATGATAATGCCATATTGGTGACATTTGTTCCATAGTAGCATGCGGAGTTTTGGACTAAGATCTCATTTACACAGGCCGAATAAGCCACATTCACCATGCACTGGCTATCTTCATAATGTTCTTCACATCTGGTAAGTATTGCAGGTTAATCCAGCCCAGTTCTGTGTTATGAAAAGTCAAGAGATACTCTGGGGGTTGTCTGCTTGGACAATAAGTCTTATTCGGACCAGTCTACTGTTCATATTGGTCTTTCCTGCTATGCCCTTTCCCTTGCGCTCATTAGGGAAAATAAAACAGATAAAGTTTGTGTCACCACTCCTATACAGCCACAGAGCTTTGTGTAAGTTCCTGACTGTTGAGGGTACCCCATTTTGACACTAACAGAGACACCCATTTTACCAAGAAGAAGACAGGGATTGCAATGCTCTGCATCTGTCTGGGAGCAGTGAAGACAACATGGACAGTAAGACGATAGTACAGCAAAACCTATTTATCCCTGGTCTATCTGGGCCAGCTGGACTCTGATCCACCCCTGTCATTGGTTCAGGACAGTGTATGTGGCTGCCTCTAGGCCAGGCAGAGGACTGACCTCGGATTGACCTGCTCCTTGGCAAGGCAGCAAGGAAGCTCGGGGGAGGCTTTTCGCGCCTCCAGGCCTGGCGCAAGGAGGGGGCGGGCACACGCAGCTGCCTTCCTCCTCCAATCACGAGCGCTCCTGATTGGAGGAGGAAAGGGAGCTACGCGCGCACTTGCTGCAGGGGGGGGGAGGCATGCTCGGGGGAAAGAGGCATGGCCTCCCTCCCTGGCCTCCTTCTCTTCTCCCCACTCCCTTCCCCTGGTTGGCCGCTGTGCATGATCCTGGCAGCCGCGGCATATGCACCCATGGCCACGTGGCACCCTGAGGGGGAGGGGGGAAGAGGGGAGGGGGGAAGAGGCTTTCCAACGGCACAGCTGATGATGTCCCATGGCACACTGGTGTGCCGAGTCACAACGGTTGACAATGACTGTATTAGACAACAATCCTCATCATTCCTAGGCAATTTCATAAATAAAATCATAACTGAATATGAATACATCTGGTCGCTCCAATTTATACAAAGGTGGGCTATGTATTTTCTCTTTTTCTAAGTCATCAACACGCAAGAGCAAATTATCTCAGTGGTTGAGGTTATATTCTTGGCTAATGTAAACAGAAACTAAATGGTGACGCGTTCTTTGTGTTCTTTGCTGAGTGACCTAGTGATTGCTTTCATAAATTCAACATCAGATATAACATCTCATCTCTGTAATTATTGCTGCAAAGTGCTCTGCAGCTAAGTCCAATAATTAGTCAAGGTTGCATGCTCAAGAATAATAAATTCATCTTGAACCAAGTTTGCTCAAGAAAAAGGCTGGAAATGGGTGGAAATCTATCGAGCTGATATGTTGTAGGCATCTACACAGTTCCTCTACTTTACCTGCCCTGATACAGATATATTTATAAAGTTCAATCAAATGTTTTTCCCCAGTATATATCCTGTAAAGTTTTTTTTGTAAACTCACTTAATGGAATAAGAAACCAAAAAATATGGTCTCTGAAGTATAGAATGGCTTCTCTCCTCTTTAACTAATTAAGTAACCAGCCATTTCATACCCTGATTTTTTCCAAATTAGTTTACAACTACCTGCAAAAAGAGATGCATCAACAATAACACTTTGTTGTTGTGTGCCTTCAAGTTATTTCACACCTATAGTGGCCTTAAGGAAAATCTATCCCAGTGTTTTCTTGGAAATATGGGTTTGAAGGACAGGTTCACATTGACTTCATTTGAGACCGAGAGTGTAACTTGTCCAAGGTCACCTGGAAAGTTTTGTGGTGGTGTGGGGATTTGAACCTTGCTTTCTTAGAGTCCTAGTTCAGCACTCAAACCCTTATACTATGCTGGTTGTATAAAATAAAGAATAAAACAACAGTACATTAATACACGCAAGGTGGGCCAATGATGGCTTAGATTGTTTGCCTTCTCAATGAAATTACACCAGTTCTGCCTCTCTTTGAGATGCCCCTCAAATCAGAAAACAAAATGAATAGTTTGTTTACCTTGCCATTGACCTTGTAAATGCTTCCCTTGAGTGGGGAGTACAGGAGGTACTGAATATAGAGGAAAGAAATGCTTTTCTTTGCAAGATCAAATAAAATAGTGTGGTGAGTTATGGCTGTAATCTTTTAATAACAGCAAAATATTACAACAAGGACATCTTAATTTCCTTGCATTGAGTCAATTCTGACAAAATGAAGGAAAATCTGAGGTGTACTCTAGGGAAGTAAGTCCTAGAACATTTTACTTTAAAAGTTGGAAGTGTTGATACTGACCTATGGGGCAGTTTTGAAATCTAGTAGCACTTGTCCAAACAAACAGTTCATATTCACTAGAGATCTTATGCAAACAAAGCATAAAATATGTAAAGAACAGCAGGTTCATTGTCTTTACTTCTATTTGAACATGTTTGGACATATAATTAATGTGATATGGATTGTCAGACATGCAGTACAGATAATTGTATCATGGGTTTATTCAGACAATGTCTCTCACAAGGAAAACTCGACAGGTGACATTTTGGTTGCTTTTGGTTATTGGATCCATCTACCATGCATCAGGCATGAGTGAAAAGAAGGAAGCAGATGTAGTGTCTGTTAATAAGTTTGGAAATATTGCAAACTTTAAATTCACTTAGTTTTATAGACCCTTTAAGAAATATTTTAGAATCAGTAAACTTTACAAATATTGCAGAATAATATGTATTAGCCTACTTTGGCAGCAATGAAGCAAAAAAAGAGGAGGCTAGAGTGCGTGTGGGGTCGGAAGCGGAGCAGATCAGCTCATGCGCGTCTGGTCTCCTGCCTGAGGACCTATGATGCAGCAACAAAATCCGCACAAAAAACATCTATCGCGGCCAAGGTGGCTGCCGCGAAGAACCATCCAGCGGAACTGTTCTGAGTCATTAGGGGTCTTTTAAACCTGCCACAGTGCGAGATCCCTGATGGCTCGGCGGTACGCTGTGAAGAATTTGCCAAGGCCTTCGCGGAAAAAGTGGTGCTGATCCGTTCCGATACCACTTTAATGGCAGTCTCTGAGGATGTGACACGAGCATCTGCTTGTCAGGTTTTAATGGATTCATTTCAATTGGTTCAGCTCGAGGATGTGGACAAGATCCTTGGAGAGGCAAGGCCCACCACATGCATCCTAGACCCCTGCCCATCCTGGCTGATAAAGGAAGCCAGAGGTGGTTTGGCAGAGTGGGTTAAGGTGGTGGTTAATGCCTCCTTACAGGAGGGCAAAATTCCAGCCAGCTTAAAGCAAGCTGTTATAAAACCGCTGTTGAAAAAACCATCACTGGACCCCACTCAATTAGTGAACTATTGGCCAGTTTCCAATCTCCCCTTTTTGGGCAAAGTCATGGAACGTGTGGTGGCTTCGCAACTCCAGGGGTTCTTGGTAGACACTGATTATCTTGATCCGGCACAGTCTGGCTTTAGGCCGGGACATGGTACTGAAACAGCCTTGGTCGCCTTGGTAGATGATCTACGCCGGGAACTCGACAGGGGAAGTGTGTTCCTGTTGGTTCTGCTGGACCTCTCAGCGGCTTTCAATACCGTTGACCACGGTATCCTTCTGGGTCGCCTTGCAGATATGGGGCTTGGGGGTACTCCCTTGCAGTGGCTCCAATCCTTCTGGAAGGTCGTACCTAGAAGGTGTCATTGGGTGACACCTGTTCGGCTCCACAACCGTTGTCGTGTGGAGTCCCTCAGGGTTCAGTACTGTCCCCGATGTTATTTAACATCTACATGAAACCGCTGGGAGAGATCATTCAGAGTTTCGGAGTAAGGTGTTATCTGTACGCAGATGACGTCCAGATTTGTCACTCCTTCCCACCTGTCACCAAGGAGGCTGTCCAGACTTTGAACCGGTGCTTGGCTGCTGTGTTGGACTGGATGAGGGCTAGCAAATTGAAACTTAATCCAGACAAGACAGAGGTCCTCCTGGTCAATCGTAAGGCCGAACAGGGCATAGGGTTACAGCCTGTGCTGGATGGAGTTACACTCCCTCTGAAGACGCAGGTTCGCAGCTTGGGAGTGATCCTGGACTCATCACTGAGCCTGGAACGCCAGGTCTCGGCGGTGGCCGGGAGAGCTTTTACACAGTTAAGACTCGTGCGCCAGCTGTGCCCGTTCCTTGGGAAGTCTGATCTGGCTACGGTCGTCCACGTTCTGGTCACATCCCGAATAGATTACTGCAACGCACTCTACGTGGGGCTGCCTTTGAAGATAGTTCGGAAGCTACAACTAGTCCAACGGGCAGCAGCCAGATTACTAACCGGAGCTACATACAGGGAGCATATCACCCCCCTGTTGTGTCAGCTCCATTGGCTGCCTGTCCAATTCTGAGCTCAATTCAAAGTGCTGGTTTTGACCTTTAAAGCTCTATACGGTTCTGGCCCAGCTTACTTGTCCGAACGCATCGGCCTCTATGTCCCACCTCGTAATTTAAGCTCATCCGGGGGGGCCCTGCTCTCGCTTGTAGGTGGGGGATGCAAAATAAATTCTTTAAAATTCTGCAGAGCCTCAAAGTGCATACATTGATATAGCCAGAATTTATGCTAATAAATATTGCCTATCTTTCCTATACAAGCTAATCTTGGCCACCCATACAAACAGAGGAGATTAAACATCTTGTGAGGGAAAGGTCACTTTTGCCCATAGCCTTGCTTTGGCAAGGGTTAAATCCCTGTGGCAGCAGGACTGAAAACCAACAGGTTGCAGGTTTGAATCCAGGGAGAATGCAGATGAGCTCCCTCTATCAGCTCCAGCTCCTCATGTGAGGACATGAGAGAAGCCTCCCACAAGGATGGTAAAAACATCAAAACATCCGGGCGTCCCCTGGGCAATGTCCTTGCAGATGGCAAATTCTCTCACACCAGAAGCGACATGGCTCCTGACATGACCAAAAATAATAATATTTCTATCCCACTTTTCTCCCAGGATGGGACTCAAAGCACCTTGGTAACGTAAGGAATACCCATGCATGACAGAACCAACAAATTACTTTCAGCTGCATGTGTTATTACAGTAAGGCATTAGATTCATTTGTTTAGTGCTTCTAAATAGAAAGTCATGCTAAGTAGTACTCTTCTCTCCCATCCTTTTTGTGTCATGATGGATTTGCACAAGCTCCGTTGATTGGAACTGAGTGGAAAGTGTTGGAGAGTGATCCAGATTGCCTGAGTACTGCAATCTTTTCCACTTCCCTTATGCTGAGAAGAAATGCTAACTTTGATCGAGGTGCTTCAGTACTTGTTACTTGAGTTTGGATGGTGACTCTGGATGGTAAAGAAGAGTGTATATGTAATGCTCACTGGAGAATTTCTGGATGAAAGATTTGCTTATACAGCAGTTCTCTCACAATTTACTAATAAAAAGGCTTTAGAAATAGCAACTATCCTTGAATCTTAGCAGCTGAACTCCCGTAAAGGTTACTTTAGACAGATGTTGTGTGCTCCAACTGGCAAGCTCTCACCATCAGCACCACATATACATAGTATTTAGGTTTGGGAGTTGGTTGTAATAAGATGTGTTGACAATTCTCAAAAATCTCACTTTTGCCTTTGAAATAGGGTGCTTTTGTCCTCTTACAAAATAATCAATAATGACAATAATGCTTAAATAGTTTTTAACTCAATGTCATAACTCAATGTCTTAACTCAATGTCTTATTTATGGTTTTAAATTGTTATAGTTGTTTTATAGTTGTTTATATTGTTTGTATGTTGTGGCATTGAACTGATGCCGGTGTAAGCCGCCCTGAGTCCCTATTCGGGGTTGAGAAGGACAGGGTAGAAATGCTGAAAATAAATAAATAAATAAATAAATAACACCATTAAAGCAGTCCACGCACCTGAGGAATAGGACTGCCCACACTGTTTGGTATTAACTTGCTAAGAAACATTTTAAATTTCAACGAGAACAAAGTATGGTGCCTACTCTTGACTCATATAAGCTGATATCATGCAAAATGGGCTGTCTACACTGATGCTGGTCAATCATGATTTTATGATGGGTTTTGTTTTTCCAGTCTCACCACTTGAAATCTTTTGAAAACGTTCCTCTCCCTCTGTCAAGACTGAATAATACAAAAGGTTAAAATGCTGTTTGGGTTAAAATTTGTTTTTCTTTGTCTTGTAAATGCTTCCTTTCCCATTCAACTAAATGCAATCATTTATAAAACTTGCATGGGAAATTGCATCTTGATTAATTAAACTGTACCACTGGCAGACCAGTTTAGTGTAGTTTACATATTTGTCAGGTGTGCGAGTTTCATCTGTGTCGATCTTAGATTGGAGATGGTGTACTTGGCACAACTTTATTGAGCACAACTTACTCCAGATGAGAATCTAGGCCAAAAACACACTGATCAACAAACAGTACCTGCATTGTTCAGAAGATCTTTCCTCTTAAAATGAACTAGTAAAAATGAATGAAAAGCAACAATGATATTTGATACTCCCTTTGCTAGCTCTCATTAAGTAATAAATATCCGCCTTATCCACAGGTAAATGCGAAACCTAAATGCAAAATAAATTAATAGGGAATCAAAAAAAATAACTGATGAAATTATGACATTAGAGGAAACCTTCATTCAAGAATGAAGCTATAAATTTTAAGAGATTATCTCTGAAGAAGCCCTTTTCTTTTAGGCTGCAATATAACGAAACATTTTAAATGGTCTCGTTGAATAAACAGTGTCAACATGACCCAAATTAGCAACAGAAGTTAAAAAGAGTCATGACAGTCAAACTGAAGTCTTACATCTGTCTTTCCATTCTTAGCTAATTTTCGTAATAATCCATGGTGACAACCTAAGCTATTTTCAAAATTACTTCAATGGTTGCTTAGAAAGGCTAAATTACTAGGAAAATTCATTAACCTCACCCCCTTTAATTTCCTATTTCTATTATGCTATTGCTGTTATTTTTATGAGACATTAAAGTTTAGGATAAACTTCTTGTAGCTGATAATCATAAAATAAACTTCTATATTTATTTTTAGTGTAAAATAGCAATGTTTATTTTTGGCCCTCATTCTGTGACTTTAATAACCATCCCATACTTAAAGCTTTTCTCATGAAATGGTCATAAAACGATTTTTAAAAAGTCATTTCCATGTCAGAAATTTCATCTTGTATCTGTTACATTTTTGTGCTGGACAGCTGCTGAAGACATAGGTATCCTACTAGTAAAAAAAAACAGTCTGGCATCTGTAGTGCCAAAACCTCAACATTTGACATTTTAGTTTTCTTGCTGATTTATAGTAGTACCTTTGATGCGAAGACTAAAAATGTGAATATTATACTACATTCTAAATTTATTGAAGAGGTGATTGCATCCATATCAGGATAGTGATGGGAAAACACCAAATATTTACCCTGATAGTTACTCTGTTGCTTAGCCACCAACTGAGTAAATATCCCAATCAGCAGTATTTGTTCTAGTAGGTTTATGCTGATTCGAACGAAGAGGCTCACCAATACTCGAACCCAAGACCGATGACTTGTAATCAGTTGGCTATGGATTATGACTGTGTTTTATTGTTTTATCGCTGTACATTTGTATTGTACATTTTATCTTTGTTGTGATCCGCCCCGAGCCTGCTGGGAGGAGCGGAATATAAAATTGACTAATAAATAAATAAATAAATAAATAAATTGTATGAAATTATAACATTTCCATTTTTGCAACAATGAAATGCATGGTTTCAACAAAATTTGTAGTAGGGTAATTCAATTCAATTCAATTCATTATTTCATGAGTCGCTCTCCACCGGAGTGCTCTGAGCGTAATGTCACCATAATGAACCATTACAGTATACACATATCTGCATTTTCAAAGTTTACCCCTCCTTCTCCTTCTTTTAACCAGGTGGAGATGAGAGACAGGGCCTTTCTGTGGTGGCCCCCAGCTGTGGAATTCCCTCCCAAATGAAATTAGATCTGCTCCTTCCCTCCTAACTTTTAGGCAGCTGGTGAAAACGTGGCTCGGGAAAGAGGCCTTCGCACAATGAGGGCGGAGCTCACTAATGGATTAAAGTCGTTGACCACTAGACATGGACTGTATACAAGAACTGAGTTGGACCTGATTTTACTTTGGCAAGTAGTTTTATGTATTTATTGTACTTGTAATTGATAACTTTATTGTGAATTTGAGATGTTTTTAGATTTTAAATGTTAGCATTGAATTCTTGCCTTTTGCCAGTCTGAGTCCCTCTATTGAGGTGAGAAGAGCGGGGTACAAAAGTTTTAAATAAATAAATAAAAATAAAATTCATAAATGAAAGATATACATTGTAAAATGTAACTACTTCTTTCTCCAGATGCCTAGCTGAGATTTGTAGTCACCAACAGCACACATCCCAATTCTCCATTTGAAAAATGTGTTGTGTGTAGGTTGAAAAGTTACAATCTATGGTTGCATCCTATGGAAACCTAGAATTTGTGAGTGGGTGAGGCAATAGTAGATATCTCTGGCAGAAAATTCTAAAAATCCCACAGAACTACAAATTTGAAAGTTCACTATTATTAAATCAGGGCAACTATTTATTTATCATGTCAGAAGCAAGTTCAGGGTACAGTTAAAATGCATTAAAAACACAAAGTTTAAAAACTTGGCATTATGCTAAATGTCCTTTGACCAGAAGCTAGTCACTTGGAATGCCTCTGGTGTCGCTGTAGGAAGGTCCTCCATTGTGCATGTGGCATGGCAACTAAAATGATTTCAAACTGCTATGATTGTGTAATGTAAAAGTAGCCGTAGCTTTTAAAATGTAACAAGCCAAATTTATATCAGTGAGAATTCTGAGCAAACATACTTAAGATTATACAACTAATGTTATATTATATTAAGAAAAAAACCTGTAAAATATTTATCAATTGCAGATGTCCTCGCTTTATCACTATTTAAGATCAAGATGTAGTTGTACTGAACCACATTCAATTAATTTTCATCCTGAGCCCATCATTGGGTATTCATCATCTTTGGAATACTTTCTTTTGTGGCTCATCTTACATGACAACTCAGTCAACAACATCATTCTGTATTTTTATCAGCCTCACTCTCCCTTTAGATTTTTTCTTCCTGTCTTCCTGACAACTAAGAATTCTCATGTTTTGACCTAACCATTTGATTCAATCCCTCGTTTCAAATGTGGTAAGTTTCTCTGTGTGCCATTATTACAAGTAAGTCAAACATAGCATTCTTCGAGTAATATGTACTGAAGCAAATGCTGAGCAATTTTATTGAACCAAAACTTGATTCACCGTGCATATATTAATAACGGAGGACTGGGATTCTTCCAACTACTTTAAACATTAATATGTGCGCATGCTTCATTCTCATGCTCTTTGTAATATCACTCAGTAGGAAGCATTATATTTCACTTCATCTTCTCATGTTTCTGGACAAGACATTAGATGAAGAAATCCACATTTTGATTGTTTGTCTCTTTACCCTTTTCCCTCCACCACACTATTTTGACAGGAAATGGCAAACAGATGCCCCCGTGACCCTCTGTTCCCCTGAGGTGACCAATCAAAGTCCAACATGTGGTCACCTCATTTGAGCAGGAGCCAAACCTGTGTTCACTTTAATTGGTGCTGCAGTCCCCTACAGCTGCAATAGATTAGTGATAAATTCACTTCAAATAAAGTTACTTTATATAAAAAAAAGTTTTAACATGCTGGAAAAGTGTATGTACATACATACATATGCATTCTCTATGTTTCTCCCTCACACACACACATAAACAAAACTAGGCAAACATAATGCTATTCATTAGTAAGCAGAAATAATAGACTGCATTCATATACAATTAAATCAGGTAACATGGGAGCTTGCATGGGGGAAATGGAAAGCAAATGCCCATGAATCATTACTGAGGTTGGCTATGATCTTTAATGCTAGAATTCACAAGTCATCCCTTCTATATTTGTTCAGGTCACCAGAACTAAATTCCAACCCTCAGCTCTATCCTCTTGCTACATAGCTGGGAGAGAATGAAACCTTTGTAGTTCTTGCATGGGTACTACCATGAAAAGAGCATACCCTGATAAGTTACATATATGAACTGTATTTCTCAGACTCTTCTAGCCAATATGGATATTGACATACTAGATGGGGTATTCTGGGGACTGCAAAGCAAAAAAGTTTATTTTCCAAAGATTGCAAATAGATGTGTCCCAGTAGGAGAATTTATATTTTGCTAGCAGCCAATTAGTGAAGCATGTGGGATAGAACTGGTTGGATTAAGGACCTTGTCACATTAAATGCCCTAATGTGGGCAACAGTAAGGGAACTCACAGGGTATTGTGGAGAATCCATTGGGCAGTTGGGGATTCCATCACCCCATAGTCCATAGCACCACCTTCCCCATCACACGGGGGAAAGCATTGCTGCCTAGCTTCCCCCCACGCTGTTCCCATTGCTGGTAATGAGAACACGGGACATCTCCCATGTTCTCCTTGCTGTGTATGATTCTTCCAACACAGTTTGGTGATGGAGCCCTACTGGAAGTAGTTGTGTGTCATTTGATGGGATCCATCAGGCTCCATCCTTAAACTATGCTGAAAGCATCATAGGACGGATAAGAAAGCCTGTGTGATAAAGCTGTAAGAACTGCATTTCTTTCCACATATGATGTAGCACTGTGTTCACTATATTTTCTGACTTACTCTCTGTATTATCACCAGTGTGTATTATCAAATGGTTTATCAATCCACTTCTTCAGATGAAGGGTAGATTTATAGCAAAGCCTCAGATTGTTAAGCGTATTTATATAGATGTATGATGTAGAATATAATAGATGCAGATCCTGTTATGCAAATTGTGACCCTAATACTAAATTTCCAAAGGCCTACATGATGTAATGCAGGCCCCACAGTTAGTATGATGTGTGAAAGCAATAAATCTGCTTACCAAAACCCAATTTTCTTCTTTTCTGGGAAGACTCATTTTATTATATGTGCAGTAGTGAGGACCCTTGTATGAATTTGTGTAGCACACCATTAAGGTATTATTATTGTCCATAACTGCGAATAGATTGGAACTTAAGTATGCTTTCCAAATTAGATGTTTATCTTTTCTAATTTTCTTTTATAATGTTCTTGTTATACCTTTAAGACATGTACTGTATGTTCAGGAAGCTTGAAATGATTTTTATGCTCTTGCATAGAGAGTTTCCTGTTTGTCTAATATAGAATGAAGAGGGGCATTGCTGGTATGAAATGGCATGTCTCTTCCTCCTCCTTCCTATTTATATTCTGCCTTTTTCTCCATGGGGACTCAAGGTGGCTAACACTCCACACTAAAGAAGTTTAAAATATGCCATACAAAAGTTTAAAAAATATATTAAATAACTGTGTGGTAAAAACAGAATCACAATACAGTAAATACTAAGGCTCTGCAGGGGATAAAAACATTACAAAAGTCATTACAAAATTAGAGGCCACTGGCATTTCATTTCTTAATGGTTTCTAAAGAGTCACTAGTGAAAATTTAATTACTATAAAGAGTGGAAAGGAGTGAGTGACCTCTTGCAGTGGCTTCATATTTATGTTTAACAGCATGGGGGACCACACAGAGCCCAGTGGCCAAGGAGTTGAACAGAAGTCTCCCAGAACCACCTTTTGAGAATGTCCCTCCAAAAAGGAACGGAGCCACTGAACAACAGTACCTCCAAGCCCCATCCCAGAAAGACAACTCAGAAGGTTACTGTGGTCGATGGTATTGAAAGCTGCTGAAAGGTCCAGGGGAACCTACAGGGACACAGTCCCCCTGTGCAGTTCTCTGCGGAGGTCATTCACCAAGGAAACCCAAGCTCTGCCCTATAACCAGGCCTGAAACCATATTGAAACAGATCTGGATAATCTGCTACATCGAGGAACCCTTGGATTTGCGAAGAACATGTTCCAGAACCTTGCCTAAAATGGGAGGTTGTAGACTGGTCTGTAGTTGTCCAGTACAGAGAGATCTAGGGAAGGTTTTTTAAGAAGTGGTCTTACCGCAGACTCATTGAGGTCTGTGGGGACCCTGCCCTGATGTAGGGAGGTGTTAATGATAACGAACAGAAATTTGGGGGTCTTGCCCTGAAGGCAGACCAGTTTCCTAGACTGCATGCTTATCTATGGGTTCTGTCCTAGGTAAATATGTGTGACAAATAGGTTTTTTGTGTTCTGGGTTTGAGTCTTGTGAAATGGCCCTCCATGTTACACAATGAAGTGGCTGGGATATCCTGGGGTGAAGTTAATGGGTTTCAGCTCACAGGGATCAGGGTCCCACAAATCCCTTTGAAATAACTAACTACCTGGGAGGAAGTAAGTTTTCCATTGCAGTTTGCAGGATTTTCCAGATTTCCTTATGTTTGAGTCATGTTACATTTCATAGAAAAGGGGGAGCATGCAAAGGGAGAATACATTGAGGATAAATATCATTTTTCATACAGTTTCATAGCGAGAGTCCAGGGAAACAATTATTTCATATGCAGGGAATAGAAAGTCCATGAAAGAGAGAGAGAGAGAGCAAGCCAGGTCCATGTGTGGGTATATGTACTGGGGGAGAGTTCATATGTTCTTGGAAAGAGTCTTTGATGCACTGGATTTAGGAAAAGTTCATGAAGATGAGTCCTTGGAAGTAGAAATGAACTACAGATCCCGAGCGGTCCTGGGCCAGGTGAGGCCATCTTGCCTTTGTGGGGTTCCTTGGAATTAGCACAAGGCGAACCCACATGAGGCACAGGCAGCTAGAATCTGGTGTCCTTGGGTTTTTTACTATCTTACACAAAGTCCAAGAAAAGGGGGGGGGGGTCGCCTCCAATATCATCAATCACTTCCTTGACCCATTCCACCAGTTCCTCTCTGGCCTGTTTTATGAGCCAGAAAGGACAAGGATCTAAAGCACATGTGGTGGCTCCCACCTCTCCAAGATTACTGTCCACATCCTCAGGCTGCACAAATTGAAAAGTATCCATCAACACCAGACAAGTAAGTGCTAAGGTTACATTCACCGGAGCTGTATCAACTGTGGCATCTAACTCAGAGTGAATCTGAGTAATCTTACCTGCAAAATTGTGGGCAAGCTCCTCACAGCATGCTGTTGTATGGACAACATTCTCTTTTGGGCCAGTTTGGATTAGGCCTCTAACCATCTGAAACACTTTTACTGTACGATTCTGTGCTGTAGCAGTAATATTTGTATAAAATATTCTTTTTGCTGCTTTTACTGCTCATCAAATACATTTTTGCTTGTTTTTGGTTGGAATCACTCTGAGTTCTCTGCTACTGTTACTCTAGTCATGTTCTCACACGTTTCCAGCTTGTTTGTGAACCGGGGGCTGGTTTGTTCTATTTGTTGAGAAGGGGCACTTTGGTGAAATCATGTCTATCACCCTAGTCATTTCTCCATTCCAGAGATCAACCAGGGTTTCAATAGGATCATCTGCCCAAGAGCTGTCAAGAATCAATCTGGATCATAAGCCTCCTGGGGCATACCATCTTAATGGGTTTTCCTCCCCTGCAAAATAGTAGTTCTGAGTCCCATCCAGTCTAAACCTGATGCAAAATGATTTGTCCATGAGAACAGAACCACAGAGGGCTCTTCCATTCCCAGATCATTGCTCATACCCTCTGTACTGAATACAATATCTAGAACAGGCATGGGCAAATTTTGCCCCTTCAGGTATTTTGGACTTCAACTCCCACAGTTCATAACAGCCTAACAGCTGTTGGGAATTGTGGGAGTTGAAGTCCACAACACCTGGAGGGTCAACGTTTGCCCATGCCTGCTCTAGAGTGTGTCCAGCAGCATGTATGGGGCCAGATACCAGTTGGAACAGACCCATGGTTATCATGGCAGATATGTAGTCCTGAGCCACTCCCGATAGTAATGGATGTTGAAGCCCCTCAGAATTGCGAGCCACCAACCTTAACACCATCCTAGCTAGCTCAGAAAGGGAGACTGTTGAACAGTGGAGTGGGCAGAACGCCAACGGAATGATAAGTTTATGCTGTGATTTTATTGTATTGATGAAATAGCCTCTTAATGGGGATGAATGTAAGCCACCCGGAGTCCCCCTTCTGGGGTTGAGAAGGGCGGGTTAGAAATATGGGTAAATAAATAATAAATATTCTGTCCTGGCTCCCAACCTTTAGGGAAACATACTCAAACCATGTAGACGGAAGGACTGTAAACTCAGGGGGATATTTTCCTGATAGACCATGGCAAGCAACTCCACCTCCCTGCCCTCCAGGCCTTGCCTACTGCTGCATAGAGAATCCTAGTGGATGGAGCTGAGAGAGAAAGACTCCCCCAGTCTCCCCTACCCAGGTTTCTGTAATACACATCAGGTTGAATTTATTTATTTATTTATTGTTCATTTTTATATACCTCTCCTCCCTGCAGGCTCGGGGCGGTTTACATAAAACAACAGATTAAAATACAGATAAAACACTTTGTTATATAAAACACAAGGACATGGTCAGAGTTGTCCGGGGGAACTTAGATTGAAGGCCTGCTTAAAAAGAGTCATCTTGCAGGCGCTCCGGAAGGGGGCTAACTCCGTGATAGCCCAAACATCGTCTGGTAACGCGTTCCATAGCGTCGGAGAAGGCTCGTTGTCTTGTCACTGAGAGGCGACAGGAACGAACTGATGGAATCATCAGAAGGTTTTGTTCTTCTGAGCACAGAGATCTCAGGGGAACGTATGGGGTGAGGCGGCAACTGTTTTACCATTTACTCACATGGCATTAAGCTACCAAGGCTATCCAGATTATTTAGGATGGAGGACAGTATTGGGTTTACCATCACCTTGTTGTTAACTTTGTCCACTGGGTGATACGTCCATCCCCCATTTCTATATCTCCCTCTCCCCTGTATAACTGGGATTGCTTTTCCCAGTGTGCTATGATCACCTTCCCTTCCTTAGGGAATTGCTCACTTAATCCCCCAGAAGCCTTCCCCCCATTCCTGTCATAAAGGTGCTATTACATTGCTTTCCCCTCTTCTTCCATCTTCCTCCTTTACTCCTTTTTATGCTGCAAGAGACTGACATGACTACTTTGAAAATTAGATGAGGAAGGAGATACCACATTTTGCTGTTCTTTTTTTATTCATGAAAACCAGTGTACAAATATCTACCAAAGAGAAATAAAATAACACCAATCTATCTATATATATATAAAAAGAGAGTGGTCGTGGTACCCGGCAAATAGGCGCGAAAACTACATGTCCAAGACCCACGAAAATCGCCAGGCCACTGACCCATACCCCGAGGTCCCTATAGGGGCCACAAAACACCCCAAAACACAACCCTCCACCCTCTAAAAGACCCCCGAAAAACAACCTTTCCACGCATGCACAACGCAAACGGCGGCGGCCGCGGCAATGCCCCGCCCCTCCTCCTCCTCCAACACACCCTCCCACCCCGCCCCCTTGGCCCCACCCTCCTCCTCCCTCCCTCCCACCCCACCTCCACGCCCCAAGACATTACCCCACCCGCGCCGCCGACGCCATGCCCACCTCCTCCGCCGCTACCAGGCCGCTCCTCAAGCCGGGACGCGCAGCGGCCGCCTTGGCCGCCTTCTCCGCAGCATCCTTGCCCTTTCTCGGTGACTGCCATCCGGTTCTGGACCCAGCCCAGGATGGCAGCCGCCGAGGAAGGCCAAGGACGCGGCGGAGAAGGCGCCCACGGCGGCGCCCGCGCAACCAGGGTCCATGGGGCGCCTGGGAAACGACGGAGGAGACGACTACGGACAAGGAACTACACCTCCCAGAAGGCTCCGCACCTCTCACTGGGAAGCAGGGGCGGAGCTTTCTGGGAACTGAAGTCCCATGCCCGTATCCACCTCCTCCTCCAACTCCCAGTCTCCCAAGCGTTCCCGAACCCAACCCACGCGGCCTGGGACCACGGAGGAAGCCAAGGAGGCGCCGCACTCATCCTCCTCGCAAAGGTCCCCCTTCGGCACCCCCTTCGGCAGGGAAGTGGCGAGCAAGAGCAATGAGGGAACGCCCCACCTCCCTGCCACTCCCAGAAGACGAGGCCGAAGGGAGAAACACCGCGCAACAAACAACCTCCTACCCAGGGTCCCCCATCGCATCCCCCCCACGGCACACACACACATATATATACACATACAAATATATACACACACATACACACACACACATACACACAAACATATATATATATATACACACAAATAAATACAAACACAAATATACACACACACATATACACACACATATATACACACACATACATACACAAACACACATACACACACATATATACACATATACATACACATATATACACACATAAACACAAACACATATATAAACATATACATACCCACCTACACATATATACACACACAAACACATACACACAAACATACATACACATACATACACAAACAGATATACATACACGTACACACACACATATATACACACATATACATACACAGAAAAATTAACACACATACACACAAATATATACACCCAAACAGACACATAAAAACACACACAAAACACATAGTCACATCACTACCAACCCATACATACCCAGACTTCCTCACATCTCCTAAATAGGGCACAGCAATGCGTGCCGGGTTCAGCTAGTATGTTATATAGGTAGCCACAAGTCCAAATAAATCTACTCACCTTGCCACTGTAGCATTTGTGTAAAGCTACACTTAGTTGCTGCAGAAACAATTAGTATGTGTTGATTTAAATTGAAACATGTTTCAGTGACTTCAAACATCAATACTTAGAGTGAAAAATAAAATGAAGACATTATACATCAGAAAATATCCAGAGTTGCAGCTAAAATTCTGAACAGATTTATATTCCTGGTAAGCTCCCTAGAGCCACTTTAAAAAGATTGAAGCAATTCCTTCTGAGCTACAAATTCTATGTAGGTATCATTGCCTTGCAAGATCAAACATATATGGCCTGTTCCCAAACTGCTAGTGTATAATGAAAGGGTCTTGCCTGAAATGAATTGTACTCACAAACTTTCTGAAGATGAGAGCCCAAATGTGATCCCTGATTTGTGAGCTATCTCAAAGAGGAAGATATTAAACACAGGAACAATGCTACAGTAAGAAAGAGCAGTACAGTTGGTAATGGGGTGGAAGCTGGACTTATGAAAGCAGTCAAATCCAGTTTGAGATTTTTTTCCCCCTTATCATCAAATTTATTTTGAATTCAAAATATTTTGAAGGCAAAATTGCCCCATGCTTTGTAGGGGGAAGTGGAGTGACTTAGAAGTCATTTCAATTTTTGTTTTAACAGGGAGATAGCAGGGTGTTGCAGGCAACCTGCCTCGTGCAGCCCATTGGGTCCCATACATTATCATAGCTTCCTGTCCCTGCTTCAATATATCACATTTTCTTTATTGAAAAAGAAAGTACTGTAATAAAAATCATGATATGCTATAGATTGGCTCTGCTATGTTCAACACATATCCAAAAGGAAAACCGTATGTCAATGTGTGTTGATGCTTTCATGGCTTGGCACATAGAGATGTTGGACAGTTCACATCACAGTCCCTTCTCACATGTTTTATTGGAGCCTCCAGTGGCATAAAGGGTTAGACCCTTGTGCCAGCAGGACTGAATACCTATAGGTCGGATGTTTGAATCTGGGGAGAGTGCGGATAAGATCTTTATGTCAGCTCCAACTCCCCATGTAGTGACATGAGCTCCCCCTCACCAGAAAGGGAAATAACTAATCACTTCATAATAACACAAGGCTTTTTAGCATCCTAAGACACTTCCCCACCAGTCCAGTGATGGAGGACACTGCCCATCACACAACATCACTGGACTTCAGATGGAGGCCCCGCTCATAACTGGAGTGGAAGCAACTTAGGAAGCTTTCCTCCAA
Organism: Anolis apletophallus; assembly: GCA_030556195.1. Classification (NCBI taxonomy): domain Eukaryota; kingdom Metazoa; phylum Chordata; class Lepidosauria; order Squamata; family Anolidae; genus Anolis; species Anolis apletophallus. The sequence goes on from JARBWK010000010.1 coordinate 50,846,573, forward strand.
ACACAGGAGCCTGCCCATGTTGTGCTGACACCATTGGAGCTAGCACAGATTTGCATTGCTTCTGTGATGCTTCCCCCATGTGAAGAGGAAACGTTGTGATGAAGCAGTGTATAGGGTGACAAGGTTACCCCTCATCCCTGCCATTTCACCACGGAGCTTGGCAAAATGGCACAGGGGGAGTCCTAAGTATCATTATCATTTTATTTACTATTTATACTACTAATATATACTCAGATTTTTAAAATTAATATAGAGAGTCAAGGCAGCTTACAAATATAAAACAAATAAGTATTAAATTCTGTAAACAAACCAATATTATTTTAAAATATTTTAATAAAAATACATGAAATCTAGTAAAAGTGTAAAAATCAGTAATAAAACAAATTATTTTTTAAAATTATTTTTGGACCCTGCCTTGCTACAAGGAGACATTAAACCATTTATCCATTGTTTAATGAACCAGCAGGGGAAGGGATCTAGAATGAACTCCAGAGCCATACCCAGAAGAAAAAAAACAGACCAGACATTTGAAGGAGACATCTGATTTTCTCATTGCAAAGGTACTTTCAATACACAATGGCCTGTTAACATCACAGCCTTGGCTGGAGTCCTACCAGAGCCTGTATTACAAGAACCACTACCTACACTGCCATAAAAATTGTATTGCTTCTTTTTTGCTCATTGCTGGCAGCATCCATCCAAAAGGCTGGTCTTTTTGCTAGCACAGCTGCTGAGTCACTACACTGTGGCAGCAAAAGCAGTTTGTTGGCAATCATATCAGGTCGTTCCCTGGATTTTGCTTCTGTGGACATCTGAGGAATGGTAAGATGAGTCCCTTACAGCAGATGATCTTCACAGTAGCAGAGAATACCCGGGGGACAGGTGTATGTATGTGTGTTTGAGAGAGAGGGAGGCTCAATTTTGGGTTTTCACAAGCCAAGTCATATACTATCCTGTGTTAGTGCTGTGCTGGATAAAGAATGCCATAATTGATATTTCCCATGGACTTTTTCTATCGTACGATTGAAATGAAAATAAATTTATGTTTTCTCATTTGCTGGGATGGTATATTTAGTATACTCTTCAACTTATCACTAGCAGCTCTAACATCCTGCATCATTATATGCAACATTTCATCTTGCATCATAATGATTTTTGATGATTTCCTGAGCTGCATGCCAAGGGAAAAGGAATGGGTTGCATATGACAGAAGGTCTCATCTTGCTATGATTGCTGTCATTGCACAACCACACTGCAGAGCAGCGGTAATAGAGCACCACAGTGTGCCAGAAACATTTCCTCTGCTGAGTTTGAAACAATCTTATAGTTCACTGGAAAATATATGACACTAGCAGATGTTTCTGAACCAAAAATGTGACAGGAGATTTTGGCCTAAGGAAAGGACTACTAGATGATTAGATATCCACAATGTTCTCATACATCTAGCCACTATCCCATGGGGTAATTCTGGGACTTGTAGTCCCCAAAATAAAATGATAAAATCTGACACCTCCGCCAAGCTTGTATCATTGTGAACTACCCTTGTTTTAATGCAAAGGATTTTCAGGTGATCAGCTTTAAGCAGACAATTATGATTACTTAGGACTATAAACAGCTGTTCTGGATACAGATTGGTAAAAATCTGTAGAAAAGTTATTTATTTATTTATTTAAAAAAACAATGTAAAGCGAAACGAAACTGACATGTTTTCCATATCAACAAATCGGTATTTGTTGATATGGAAAACATGTCAGTTTTGTTTCGCTTTACATTGTTTTTTTAAATAAATAAATAAAAAACTTTTCTATTTATTTTTTTTTCAAAAAAAATTGAAACTGTGCATGGATCTTTTTTCAAAAGGGGAGATCAACTGAAGAAGTCAATGTACACTGGTGAACTATTAAACTGGAAGGCTGACCACAAGGTGCCAAACCGCTAAGCATCAGGCCCCTTGGTGATGGTGAAGACTCAGAGGCCTGCCCCAAGGACAGTCACTTTCACCATCACCTGATCACTTGATACTCAGGGGTAGTTCCAGAGTCCTATACTGCACCAAATGCACGTAAGAAGGTGCACTAGACTCAAATTTCTTCCCCACCCCCCAAATACCTAACAATAAAGATTTACTTAACTCACTACCATTAGCCAATTGTCAAGTTTCACATAACAGTGTGGGCTAGGCAAAAACCAGAAAGACAGAAAACCACAACAATAAATAACATGAAGAGGTTGGGAAATCATACCTGCCCCCATTGTGAACAATGTAAAAAGGGTGTAGGAGGGTAGCCCAATGCAGATCAAAGAAAGTGAGAAGGGGTTGAAGGATCTATTAAATAGGCTTATTCCTTGCCTCCCCTACTTTCCATCAGGCATATTTCACCTGACATCAATGTAACTGCCCTCTGCCATCTGAGACCAAAAAATTGATCTCCCGCACCCATGAAGGCTAAGAGGATGGTGTAAATGTCATCCTACAAACAGTAGAGGCCTTCAGCATTTTGTGGGAAGGCTGGGAAGCAATGTGAATAAAATATATTGCTGCCATTTTTATTAGACATCATGTCAGCTTTGAGTTAAGGCAACCCAATAAATGAGAATCTCCCAAGAACACCTGAACTTTGTTGGTCATTTCCCCTCCAAGTACTAACCAGGACTGATTCTGCTTAGCTTCTATGATCAGATGAGGTTTGGTGCCTTTAAGGTGTTTCAACACAGTCGAATTACAACAATCGTGACAAGTATGATCTAACAACCATCCAGTCTCCTGGTATATTTGTAGGATGAAATCCTTTCAGTGACCTATCCATTTATATCTCACATTTAATAACTATGCTATATGAGAAAACAGTGGGGCGGGGAACCACATAAGGCGTTGGGTTACAAGAAGTTTATTCTTTCAAAGGTTTCCCCTGCCTAGCTTTTCCTCTGATAGTTTCTCCTTAGGTTTTCTTTTTAATGAAAGAGGTAAAAATATTAAAGTGCATGACTGATTCAAGGTTACCTTTAGTAACTTTCATGTTATGCAATTAAAAATGTGTGTTGCTTTACATGAAACAACAAATCTTCATAGCTGTTGAAAAGGGGAAAAGGAAGTGAGTTGGTTTCTGATTACATATTCCATACACAGGAATTATTAATGATTTATGTACAATACCAACCCAAATTACAACCAAACCCCAGGTCACTGTACTATGTGTGTTCTCCATAATACAAAGTGACACAGAAAAGAGGAGCTAAGATTTAAGCTCAGTTATGGCTTTTTCCTGAAACCCTCAGGTCAAACTTTTGCAATCAAAAATTTGCCACTGTTTGGGCTAAATGAAGTGTTACCTCTATTTCAAATCATGATGCACAACACAGTTTGAGATGGGGCTATTTCCTCTCTGTCAGATTTCCATCCGCTGTTAGATTTGGATGCCATGTGCACGGGCAGATTGATTTCTTGACATTCTGTCACTGCCATTTCTCCCTGTATGACTGCTGATCTGATTAGAAAAAGAAATTTGCCTTGGTGAAAGGAATGTGTTCCATTTCCTGCTCTTGGCTGCAAAGAGCTTGGTGGGGTCCATCCCCCCACCTCCTGCTAGAGTTCGGCAGAGCTCTGCTTCCCCCACACCCTTATCTTCTTGCCATGGAGAGACAAGAGAGAGAGAGAGAGAGAGAGAGAGAGAGAGAGAGAGAGAAAGGGGGAGGGAGTTACAAAACTGCAAGCAAGTATGAAGCCTTGAAAAATCAATGGAAGCAGGAATTCATCTTTGTCCTTAATCCTTTACCTTCCCCTTTTCAAAATGATGCAGATTAGATTGGATCCATTTTAGCACCTTTCATCACTAGTGGTGACCAATCTAGCACACCTCAGGTTTCTCATGCTGTGATCTTCTTAAGCAAGGCAGTAAATAAGAAAACAACACTTATATTGATAGTGTTAAGGGGGCATTGCATATTGTACAACTTTAATTTCCTGTAACCACATTTTTGTAATGAACCAGCAGCTCTGCATATGATGATCAGAATCTAGTATGAGAGTTATGTACTGTATATAAATCATGTATAAGTTGAGGGCAGGGTTTGGGAACAAAGTATGGATTATAATATGACCTGAGGATAAATTGATAGCTATTCCACAGAAAGGGGGAAATGTCAATGCTTCCTTGGGGGCTGGGATCTAGATCCTGGTCACTGCTATCATTTTCCTGACCAAGCATTCAAAAAGGCCATAAGTGGTGCCACGGTGGAGAGAGTAGGGTGTGGGGGGATGTCAGTATTTCATTTAGTTTCTCCCAAGATGGACTAAGCTTTTTGTCATTCTACTCAGGAAATGGGATAGTTTCTTTTTTGATACTCACACTGAATAAGTCTATCCAGATTTTTGGTTTGATTTTTTAAAAATAAAATCTCTAGATTTATATACAAGTATATATAGGGTATTCATAACCACCATAGTCCAGGAGCAGTCCAAGGTAGGCACAGTAATCAATCAGCTAAGCAAGGAGGAAGCAAAAGGGTAAACTGTAAGCAGGGGCAGATTTTAGTGTAGGCGAAGTAAGCGGCCGCTTCCGGGCACCACGTGGCCAAGGGTGCATGCGGCTGCGGCCGCCAGGTTTGGCGCATCATGCCACGCCATTGCTGCAGGCCGGCGCATGGGCGTGAGGCAGGAGGTTCCGCCCCGGCTGCAAAATGTTTCCCCATCCTTTTCGGCCTCTTGGGAGTGTGTTTAGCAACTCTGACCACCAGAAGCGCTCCGCCCAAATGGCACATGCATGAAAATTTCATGCATGCGCAATTGGGACAGAGTGCTTCTCATGGACGGAGTTGCTAAACGCACTCCAAAGAGGATGAAAAGGATGGGGGAACATTTTGCAGCTGGAGGTGGGAGGCTCTGCCCTGGCTGCAAAATGTTCCCGCATCCTTCTCATCCTCTTGGGAGTGTGTTTCCCAATAGCACATGCACGAAACTAGTTGGCTGCATGCATGTGTGCTCCGGGGCATGCGCGTGCACACGCATGTACATGTGCCATCTCCACCAGGTTGGAGAGCCAGGGGGCGCCAAAAAAATGTTCGCTTACTAATATTTTTGACCTTCATCCAGTCCTGACTGTAAGTCTGTTCGATATTCCAAAGCCAGGATATCTCACCAACACAGTTTCCAAGAACAGTCTAAAATCCAACATCCAAGGTACAGTCTGTCTTTCAAGCCATGATGCTTCAGGCTGCAGCAAAAATACAAATGTTGCTACCAGCAACTAGCTATTTCAAACTTCAGCTATTTATGCAGATCTCAAGTGATCTGACCTGCTGACCCTCTTCCGAGTCAAATGACTAGAACTCCACACTTGAATCCCATCTGTCCTTAATTGAAGCTGGACCAGAATACCTAACCCTTGGTCTCCCAACTTAAGTTCCCAATCCTGCTCTTGCTGTGAGCCCAAGGGCGTGGCAAATCTTTCATTGTCCACTTGAGGTTGCTGTTGTTCCTGTTCTGAAGCCCTTTAATGTCTGTTGTAGGCATGGGCAATCCAAAAAACAAAGGTTCTGAACTGTGTTCAAAAGTAGGGGGCACTGGTGATTTGATTCTAAAGTTACTTCCAAACTTTTCTGAAAACTATTTTGAAATTTTCTGAAGATTTTGAACCTATGGAAGTGAATCGTTGATGGTGGATGTGCATGAAAACACAACCCCAAACAGGAGAGAGTCAATTGAACCCCAAGAAAAAAAACTGTGGTGCCTTTTCCCTCACTCAGAAAAGGCACCTGGGGGTTGAGATTCAGGACAGGAGTTTTTGGAGAGAATAGATAAAAGTGACCGGGGAAAAAACCAGCACTGAAAGGCTTTCTCTCAGGTTTCACACGGTCACTTTATTAATTTCTCTCCCCCCCCTCCTTCCCAAACTTTTCCTTCTTTCTTCTTTCTCTCTCCTCTCCCTCCCTCTCCCAAAATATTTTCTTCCTTCTAACTTCCTCCGTTCTCCAAACCTCTTTTGGCTGTAATGCCTTTGCCTACCCTTCCACCCAGCAGAAGCAGCATAAAAAAGATCCCAACCACCCTCGTCCCTTCATGGCTGGAATGAGCCTTCAAGCCATGTTCTCTGCAAAAGAGCCCTTGAACTAGAACACTAAAGATCTCAAGCAAAGAATTCTAGGACCCCTTCTACACTGTCCTTATATCCCAGGATCTGATCCCAGGTTATCTGCTTTGAACTGGATTACTGTATATAAATCTCCACTATTAGATAATCTGGGATAAGCAGATAATGTGAGATCAGATCCTAGGATGTAGGGCAGTGTAGAAGTCTCTCTCTAAACTAAAAATCACAGGATTCTGTAGGATGAGCCCATGGTTGTTAAAATGGCATCTTGCCTTGTCTCCTTATATTACGACTGGTCATCGAATGCCACTTCAGAACAAGCAAAATAGATTAGCTTTAAAGTGGTTTCCCAATCACCATATTCGTGTTCATTTGCTATTTGTTTTAATGAGTATTTTTTATTTGTTCCAGAATTTCAGTAACATGTTTCTATCATGCGGAATCTAAGAGCTGCAGAAAGAGTTTTGTGGGGCACAGATATCTTGAAAGCTGCATATAACCAACCCTAAAGATATTCTGTTTTAAATCTTTTAGATAAAAAAATGAACTGGTCTTATGAGGTTCTACAGCTAGAAAGTCACCGTGACAAAGAGACACACAAGGTAGATATTCTATAGCTTTGTCACATATAATATTCCCAAATTTTAGCCCCTTGTTGCATAAAGATTTTTTTATTCTTGTTCTTTTTCTTATTGCACTTTGGATTTTTTTCAGTGCAAATGTCTTGAAATATCTATTAATTTTTCTCAATCAATAAAGTTGAGAAAAATCACTAAAACAAAAAAGTCTCATAGCATTTTAGCAAACCATGATGCTTCTCAATAAGGTGACCCACATCTTATGGAAACCAGAATGTTTCCTTTGGGAGAGGCCAAAATGTAGGGACATTACGTTGCAATAAACAGATTTGATTTTACTTTCACTCCATCTTTATTTTATGGCTCTGGATATTTGGGTGGCAGACACTTCATTCTTCATGCATGAACACTTCTCTGAATATGGTTTTTAATTGACCACACCACATAGAGATTATCATTGGAACAAGAAAATACTTCACAATATAAACAATGCACATGTCTTTATAGTGCAAAATTTTAAGAAAAGAGGAAACCTCACAGCATTATTGTAGTGTGTTAGAGCTCTGCACACAGTTTTAGAATCCTTGTTATAGGGGTGTGCAATTCAGTTAGATCCTGTTTTTGGTATTTGGATTTTGGTGGACCCCCAAATCTGTTTTTTGGGAGCCTCCCACATTTGTTTGGGGGAAAATCCATTTTTAAATCCAGTAACTGAAATATCCATCCCATTGGTGGCAATAAGGATCTTACGGGGCTCCCCTTTCCATCATTTTTTATTGCATCAGTCTTCAGAAGCCACCCTTTCTGGGATCCTTTTTCCTGTTATCCTTCAATAAGACCCGGATTAAAGACATCCGGTTTAAGAAACCACTCTTTCTGGATTGTTTCTCTTTATATTCTTTAATAAGACCTGAATTAAAGGCATCAGACAAGAACCACCCTTTCTGGGATCATCTCTCCTAATATCCTTCAATAAAACCTGGATTAAAGGCATCAGACTTTTAAAAAAAACATCATTTAGGGATCATTTGCCCTCAACACTCTTTCAATGAAGGTGAGTTAAGGGAGGCACACTTTTTTAAACACTTTTTTCAGTGGGAGCCACACTTTCTGAAGGAACATTAGCCAATATTTTTAAAAAGATATAAATTCCCCCCTCATTTTATGGTGGATTTAAAAATGGTAAGATACATCCTCTACCCCACATTTGAAGCTTACCTCATGTGAAGGGTACCAATGGTGGCAGTTTGTGTGTAGAAAGTAAACTGCTTATTTATTGCTATTTGATGGCCTGTAAGACTCCACCCTGGCGGAATCAACACTTCCACAATCCAACCTGATCTCAAAATGACCAGCAAGCTTACATTGTGTTGGAGATCGGAAGATGGCTTTGATTATGAATTGAAAAAGGGAAAGCAAAGGCATCCAGATTTTTCCACCCCAAGCTCTCTAAACCCTGCAAGGACAACATTTATGATGGCCTCCATTCATTAGGGGCTGGAAAATGCACCCCCACCCAAGTTACATAATCCTACAGACATTTATATGAGAACTCAATATAAACCTCTTCTTAACTTTCATGTAAAGTTTTGTAGCATGACTTATGCATTTGTCTTCCTGTTTTTGGTGTTTGGCTTTATTTTATTTTTGAATTTAGCTTTAAACATTTTGAAGTGTCTTTATTAGAAATTATTGGTTTCCACAGCAATAAACATAAAATAAAATACACATTGCTAATAAAGAAAAATATATTAGCATTGCTAATAGATCAAAATATTGTAGGTACATGATACAGTGGCAAGAATTATCAAGTTCTGGGTACTTATGAAATCTTAATGTCAGTTCAACCTTCACAGAATACATTACATAAAAGAAAAATCACTGGAATGGAAACAATCAATGGTAGTTGTTGGGAACACAGTAACAATCTATTCATTGAAATGGTAAACCTTCCACTCCCTAAGCACCATTATGGGAGGGGTAATACATCCATTCTAAATGTAATCATCATTGTTTATAGTATTCAGTGAATAAAAAGAATTTATTATCATTTATATATACATCTCCTACTCCACTTCCAGGAACAGCCATCTCACTTTGGACAAGAATTTCTTTCCACTGAATGTTATAGAACTGAGGAGGTCAGTGTGAAACATTTCTTGAACTATTTCACTTGTCTAAAAAGTTAAAACATGGCAGTGTTTCAAAAAGTGGAAAAAGTGACTACACTTCATTCTAACCTATGGAATTCCAGTCTGCAACATCTGGAGCTGTTCATATATTGAATGACTCACACACATCCCAGTAATTCTTCTGAACTATTTATTAGCACTCCTGGCAGACCTCATAAAGTTGTGTTATTATTAATCTATTGACCAGTACTGGCCAGCCATCAGCATGTGGCTTCCTGCCCTTATCTTTTGCATTGCTCCCCCCTCCCTTGTTTTTTGAACACAGGTTGAAAGAAATTATATTTGCCTTTGGCTGTCAACAACAACCTCCAAGGCCTTGTGCAATTTTCTGCTAATGATAGTGGGCATCTTATAGCTTCAACAGTTATTTCTTACATTAAGAACTAAAGAAAAATAAACTTTCTACTGAGACTGTTAATCTCAATTTAAAGACAGCACTTTTTCTTACAATTTTCCACTTTAAATAACATTTTAAATTAGCTTTACAGCAGGTGCAGATTTAGACCTCCATCACTTTAGGGACACAGTATCTCAGAACAGATCTTAAAAGCCTGCAACTCACTTATGGCATTTGAATTACGTACTGTGAGCATAATGCAGTTTCACAATTTTCAAAAAGACATCTGTGAATTTCAAAAACTATATGAAAGAGTTCATAAATAACAATCAATGCTTACAAACTTGCATCAATTGTTTTAGACTTATAACATGAATCAGAATCTTGGGGTGTCAGTGCTTGGAATATTGTCACCAAACGGGGAGTATTGATAGATCTGAGAAATGTGTGGGCTAAGTGCTATAGTTCTAAAGGCAATATATTAGGACAGAATGAGAAAAGATATCTGGAGGTAATGATTTTTCCACTGATGTCCCTTCCTTGAAATAAAAGCAGGTACTGAAGTGCCCCCAACTGGATTGGACCTGCTTGCTGGAAGAGGACCAATTTAAATCTTCTTCCCATGCTATTTTCCTCAATTATATGCTCACTGGAAGTGGAGCTGCTGCTTGATTTATTCTTATATTGATGTGGGTACAGTTATTCCTTACACCTTAGTCCTGCTGAAATCAATTGAACTACTTATATATCCACAAACATGTTTTTTCTTGTCTCTACTACTACACTTATTTTACAATACAAATTAGTTTGAACAATGTAGAAGTAACAAATTATCTCTGATGTTTTGAACTGTGCTTGCATAGCACATAGGAATCCAAAATGGCAGTAATCATTGCTAGTAACCTGTCAAGAGTTGCAATTCATCATATTTTTTTTGAAAATGCAAATAAACCAGGGAAACTATTAATATGGCAACTGAAGGACCGTGAGAAACAGCAATTAATTGTAAACTTCTATATCATCATCAATCAATCAATCCCCATAATAAAAGTGAAAATGTGTATGTGTGTATGTGGGAGATGTGTCCACTTACACAAACAGCCTCTGGCCTCCACAAACAGACTATAATTCCAAGTGCTGAGAAGTCTCCAAAGGCACTGCGTCTACTGACATTTATTTATTTATTTTATTTATTTACTTTATTTATATTCCGCTCTTTTCACCCCAAAGGGGACTCAGAGCGGATTACAGGTACACATACTTAGCAGACAATCCCTGCCATTTCCACATACACACATATAGACGAACAGAGGCAAACTCTGGCCACCGGGGGAACTGACGCACTCCTCATCTCTCAGCGTTCCCAGCGTCCCTTGTTGTTCCTTCCGCATTCCTCAGCATTCCTGGAGTTCTTTGATGGCCTCATAATTCAGTCAAAATTTGCCTCCCCACTTAATGTGGTACCTTTATCTCCTACTTGACAGATGCAACTGTCTTTCGGGCTGCAAAGGTCAACTGCAGGCTACACTTAAAGGTCGAGCACCCACCTCAACCCGGGCAGGCCTCGAACTCATGACCTACTGGTCAGAGAGATCTTATGCAGCTGACACTTAGCCAGCTGCACCACATTCCTGGTGCTGACATTGCAGGTTACAGCAAGCACCATGAACATGTAGCCCAAACCCTGTCAATGTCTTCCACAAACACTATGGCCCACCACCCAAGGAATTCTTTCATTTGGGGACAATTTCATCCTAGATCTTAACTGTACCCTCTACCACAGGCAGGCATCCCAGGAGTCCTTTCTCTCTCCATTGGTGTGGAATTTGCATGATCCTACCCACTGCCTCTCCCTTTACCCTTTCCTAGACTGTTCTATGGCACCAGGCAAACAAAGAGGAATTGTACAGCAACTGAACAGACTGGAGAGGTTTGGGGAATGACTCAACAGGATGGTAGTTGTAATTCATGCTGCATCAAGGCAGAGCAATGTAACCCCCTTCAATAATTGATATGGACCACTTTTTTCTAATAAATAGTGTTACTAATTAACTAAATGATATTACCTAACACCCCAATACAAACAATGTCTTTTTCAAATAATCCAGGTATTGCTGGGTCCCCCAAGCTAGTACAGAATAAAGCCCAATGTGCCCACAGTGCTGTCTGATCAGTGCCCAGAGCAGCAGGATGGGAAGGAGGCAAAATCCCATGACCCCAACGCTTTTTCCAAAGGTTTTCTTTTTTAAAAAATGTAGGTGGGAATTGCACTTACTCATGTGATGAATTTGAAAATATGTTATCTCAGGAGAAAGGGTAAATCAGAACATGTGATCAGGAATGACAAATGAACAATGTGCTTTATAATGCTACAGAACTAAACGTCATGACAATAGGACAAACAGCATAGGATAAAATATGTCATCTTCCTCTTTTCCTGCTGCCTTCCATCTAACAAAGCTTTGTTATATTTTTCAGTGAGTCATGTTTCCTTATGATATGTCAAAAGTATAACAGTCTTGTCATATAGGGAGAGCTCCATTTTGGTTTGATTAGAATTCATTTATGTTATATATTTTGCAGTTGTGTGCCTATCAAAATTAACTGAAAAAAACTGGGTTGACTTATCCATGAGTTAATTGCATACTGTATCTTAACTCTTATTTTAAAAAATGAACCATGCCGTTCTCTAAGTCAAGTGGCAAAAGGTGAGAGTCTAGCGTGTCTTGGAAGAACCAAGACCTCTGCTTGTTTTTCTATGGTTTTTGTTTTTCTTCTGGCCTTTTGGAATTTCTGGGTAGGAAAATGATGGCAGTGGTCAGGGGCGGCTGACCCCCTGAGACAGTATTGGAACTTACCCATCTCCGCAAAATGACCTTGACTTATCCATGGATCACATCCTTGACTTAAGGCCAGCTTGTGCATGAGCTAAGCCAGTGTTTCTCAACCTGGGGGCTGGGAACCCTGTGGGGGTCATGAGGTGGTTTCATGGGGGCTTGTCAAACACCATAAGAAAACACATATTTCCGATGGTCTTAGGCAGAGAAGACTGAAGATCTCTCTGTCTGTCAATCTATTCCTTTTTCAAAACAGATGGCGAATCCTCCCACCAAAAGCCCTCCTCCTGATATGATTGGCCGGCCGCTTAGCTGGCCTCTCGACCAAGGGGAGTGCTGTTTCTGAGACTCCAAGTGGGGAGGGGAGAGCAGGTGTGCTCGGTGCATGGCAGCGTGATGACAATGCACAGGTGAGGGAGAGAGTGTAAGGCTGGAAGGAGGCTCGCGCCAGCGAGTCTCTTCAAGGCAGGGGCAAAAGCGCCCACGTGATGTGGGACTGAGAGTGTCCCAGCAGCATGAGGAGAAGGAGCAGAAGCAGCTTAAGTAATTTATAATGCTATTTATTAGGAACAAGTGAGTCTTTCCTTTTTTTTAATGCTCCCATGAGAAAATGCATAAGGATATGAGTGAACTACAGCTGCCACAATTATGGTTCAAGCCTCCCCAACTCCCACCAGTATTCAGAGTTGACCATGTTGGGTCTGTGTGCCAGGTTTGGTGCAGATCCATTGTGGGCTGGGTTCAGAGTGCTCTTTGATTGTAGGTGAACTATAAATCTCAGAAATTACAATTCCAAATGACAAAATCACCCCATCACCCCCAACCACACCAGTATTCAAATTTGGGCATATTAGATGTTTGTGCCAAATTTGATCCAGATTCATAGTCATTAGGGTTCACAGTGCTCTCTGGAGGTAGGTGATCGACATCTCTCCTAAATCATGGTCAATTCCTCCCAAATCCCTCAAGTATTTTGTATAGATCATGGGAGTTCTTTGTGGGAATTTTGGCCCAATTCTATCATTGGTGGGGATCAGAATGCTCTTTGATTGTGAGTGAACTATAAATCCCAGTGACAACAACTCCCAAATGACAAACTCAACCCCCCCCCCCAACTCCACCACTATTCAAATTTGGGGGTATCAGGTATTTGTGCCAAATTTAGACCAGTGAATGAAAATACATTCTGCATATTAGATATTTACATTACGAGTCATAACCGTAGCAAAATTACAATTATGAATTGACAACAAAAATAATTTTATGACTGAGAATAACCATAACATTAAGGAATCATGCAAGGGGTTCTCTAAACAAAATGGGGGTCCTGTTCAATCCTGTTCCATTAATAAGCTTATTTGGATTGGTGGAAGCAAAATCTGGGCCCTTCCACATTAGTCAATTATGGCACTATGCTTAACTGATGTAGGATTGTTTTCTAAAATTCTGTTACCAGTAGACATTGGAATACTATGTACTTGTCTAACAATCACTTTAGAGGATGTCTGGAGAGGGCTATTGTTTCTCAACTAGGTAGGCATTTAACATCTTCAATTGCTTTTTTTCTCCTTAAAAGACACTAAAATACACCCTCTCGCAACAGCAGGTGAATGCTGTAGGCATTTTAAAAAGGGCAGCCCAGTGTGCTCAAGATGCTTAATAATCTTTAGAGGTACTCACAATATCGCTTCCTCTGTATTACAAGGATGTTGTAAAATGCTCTAATTACTCTTTATAATAATGCTGGCACCCCTGTAACACATAAAAGAGGACATTTAATTTGTAAAAGACAGCTCTGGCAGTCTTGATTTTTACCTTTAATTAGATCTTAACAGCCTTTTTTCTGAGACTGTCGACTAGCCGGCCATTAATTTGGCAGTAAACCCACATATGTAGCCTTGCTAGCAGGTACAAGTTACATTGGCAAGCTTTTTTTTAAAAAGACATTCTAATTTTGAGAATGGGTTTTTAATATATGCTGTTTCATGGATTATTTCACCTTCTAATGAGGTAGAAAGAAATATTAAATCTAATATTTTAAATGGCAGCCAAATGAATAAGTAAAGAGACAAAGGAAGGACTTTCTTATTTGTTTTCCTTGAAACGATACCAAGAAATGCATAGGTTTTGGATATGATTGTCTGATCTTTGGATATTATATTAGTGTAATAAGCATGCACAGCAGGACGTAGTACCTATCTATGAAATTAACTTTTGGAATAAATTGAAGGGCACAGTGAGAAAACACTGAGCTAGAATCCCCAAAGGAAAAATAAATAACCTTGAACATGAAAATCTTCTTGTCATAACAATAGGTTTCATAATTCAGGGCTGAAAGGCGAGTATACTACACATCAGGGATGCTGTAAAAATTCCCAAGGTTTTCCTTTTGAATCAAGCATCATTGTTTAACTCTGTTTTCATTGTCACTTATCATGGTGACTAGTATTTATTTATTTATTTAAGATATTTCTATATCACCTTCCAATCCACAAGGGCTACTGGAGTGATGGACAAAGGGAAATATACTCAAACATGGGGTGGGAGGATGGGACACAACACACCAGTGCTTTGTGTTGCAGGAAAATAATAAATATTCAAAGTTTTAGATTTAAGAACCAAGGCTATAGTATATACTTATTCCCAAAATGGTACATGAGTTAGAGTGCTCGACTCAAATTCAAATTCCCACTCCACGATGAATGCCACTGAGTGACCAATTACTCTTCAAAGCTATCCTACCTAAAAGGGCTATCAGAATAAAAACGGAAGAAGGAACTAGTCATCCCAACACAACAAGAATGACTGACAAAGTTATCTGAACTATCTGAGATCGGACTATGCTGATTAAGGAGTAATCTTTGGTCAGCTTCAATACAGGTTGGGGTTTATTTATTATCTTTTCACAATAATGATGGAGGCAATAGTTAATTGTAGGATTTAGGAATTAGAAGAGTGCTATCAAAAGTAAACAAGGGGTGATATAGTGTTATCTAAAGGGTGCAGAATAATAAGGGATAAAAAGCAACAGATCTCTTTTTTTGTCATGTCAGGAGCAACTTGAGAAACTGCAAGTTGCTTTTGGTGTGAAAGAATTGGCTGTCTGAAAGGTTGTTGCCCAAGGGATGCCCAGATGTTTTGATGTTTTATCACCCTTGTGGGAGGCTTCTCTCATGTCCCAGATAATTAGTGTGAAGCTCATAGAATTGTACCCGTTCTTTGTTTGTTAGAACCTCATCACATTAACACTGAGAAACACTTGACTTCCGGGGCGGGCATACATGGCGGTAGGCAGGAGACACTGAGCCGCTCAGTGTCTCAACCACTCTTTTGATCAAGAGGGCGATTTGCGCCCCCCTCCCCAGGCTGATTAATTGCCAGGGGAGACGCAAAGCCAGCGTGGTAGTCGATGGCCTTAAAAAGCTGTTTCCCCTCAAGGGAGGCAGTAAAAGGGGCCCAACAATAAATCACAGGTGAGCGGATTGAAGCATGGGAAGCGAGCATAAGCCCGCAATAACTGCCAGCCCAAAAGCCCATTTTTAAAACTGCAAAGAAGACAAAAAGAAAAGAAAGGCTTTTAGCCACAAGATAACAGTAAGTTATCAGCGAAGAATCTTTCTTACTAATTGGGTGTGAAGTGTTCACTTCAAAGACTAAAAGCTCGGATTACAGGCAAGCCACACAGAGAAACTGACTCCTTCTTTTAAAGAGTTTATATAAACCAAACTCGGGAGAATCTGAACTAAATAAAGCCAAATAATATCAGGTATTCTGAAGGCTGCATATGGCTGTTTAAATATATTGAAGATTGGGTGAAGTTTAAAAGAAAAAGAAAGGAAGGAAAAAAATGGCGATGAAGAAGAACTGAAAGAACTGACCTTGGGATGTTTTGACTAGCAGGGAGTTTCACTATAAACATTGAAAATCAGAGAGTCCTTCTTTCTAGCTCTCGTTTACTTTATTAAATTTCCAGTTTGTCTGCCTGATGAAGACAGTGAAGGACTGGAAAGTAGTGAAAAGCAAATCCAGGATTGGACTGTGAAGTGGAGTGGGTACATCCAGAGAGAAAAGAGAGAACGAAGAGTAACAAGGCAAAGGACTGTGAAAATACTTTACATAAAGCTGAAGGCAAAGAGTAGATAAATAATCAAGCCCAATTCTAAATTATATAACAAAAGAACTCTCTAATAAAGATACCAACTCGCTGCCCAAGGGAAGAATAAATTTACTTACCCAAATAGACCAATTGGTAAATAATAATGTCAGCATTAAGAAGGAGATTAGAAACAGAACAACCAACTGTAACTCTACAGGATATTATGAGAGAGCTGCAGAGTCTGGGAAAACAAGAGGAGTTGCTCCACCAAAAGGAAGAATTAATAATAATTCGGTTAGAGGAACAAAATAAATTGTATCAGGAGCAATTTCAGTTGGTGAGAGATGAATTAATCAAAGAAGAGACCTCTATGCTGACGATAGTTCACGAAGAAGAAAAAGAAATAAAGCAGGACAAAGAAAAGGAATTAGTAATACAAGGCGAATTGAAGGAGAGAGTAGAGAAAAATATGGAACGAAAACAAAAGCAAGAAATGTTGGAAATATTGGAACAAAAAGAGTCAGCAACCCAAAAGAAAGTTAAAAATACCTGGACTGTGCCACAGAAAGCTATAAGATTGACTACCAAGGTTTTAAAGATCACTGTTTTCCAAAGAAATCCCACTCAGTTTGCAAAGATGAATAATGAAGTTATAGAGACTGGAGAGCTTTTCATCAAAAAGAAGAGACAAGAGGAAAAAGAGCGACAAAGAAAGAAAGACAATTCAAAGAAAGCCTGCCTTTTTCTGCCAGTGATGACTACAAACTATGGACTTTGGAAATGTGATCCCCTAGAGGTGGATGAAGACGAAGTGGAATCCCCTAAAGAGAACGGCTACCAAGGATCCCATGGGAAAAGAAACATATAGATTCAGTCACTCAAACGACAAGGAATAGTTAATGGTCATGGATACTCTAATTACTGAATCGAAGGATTTCAAAAACCTAAGAGAAAAAAAAATACAACTGATTTAAGAGATATAAGAAGACCCGATATGGATATGCAGCTAAAGAAGATGAACAAAAAGAAAGAAGTGACAATTTTAGACAATAAAGAGAACTGTATCAGATAAATAAGAACAAAACCAGTGAATAAGGAAGATGGAAGTCAACAAGACATCCCCTTTCTATCTTCTCTCACTACCCTTGCCTAATTTTTTCCCCCAGGATCCCCGATCAATCCATTACCCCCAGCACCTTTGATTCTTACCCCTTCCCTAACCCTAACCCTTAATCTTTCCTAGCCCAAAACCCTTTTCTATCTTTTATCCATATATAATCAAAACTTTCAATAAAAATTATTATATAAAAAAAAACACTGAGAAACACTTAATCTGTATACATCCCATTGTTTATAAGGATTGGATGCATACTCTATACCAGACACCCTCAACTGCAAATCTCCAGTTGTTTGGGCCTCTAACTCCCAGAAGCCCTATCTAGCTTGTTCAATGGTCAGGAATTCTGGGAGCTGGAGACCCAAACTGCTGGAGGGCTGCAGTTTGAGGATGCCTACTTTATACAAATGGGATGCATACAAACCCCATCACACCCAGTTTCTACCTTTTGAAAATACAGTGCTTTGACTCATCACACCATGGAAGGCTGGCTCCCCTCAATCTGTTTGAATGCCTGTCTGTGTCACTACCTCCCCCAAATAAAAATATTACATAGTAATGTAGTCCGAAACTACCATTATTGTGGGATTTTAGAAGATATTGTGTCTGCTCAGGTATAGACTTCCCTGTTTGCTACCCTTTGACAAACCAGCCAATTCAACAGAGGGAAGAAATTGTGCATATTTTAGTAGAAATTAAGGGGGGGAAATAAAAAGATCATCAATTACTTATTTGATAATTTCATAGTCTTTCCCCAGCAACAATTAAAAGAGAAATGGTGGCTGCTTCCTTCACAAAGACTTACAGGATCAGCAGAATATGCCTCCAGATATGCCCCCAAAGGAAACATCACATCACAGCTGACGAAATGCATGCTGGCTTTTCCTTCACACAAAAAAGCAGCACCTCTGAATAATTTTCAATTCAAGACCACAATTTCATTCCCGCATTCTATTTACTCCATTTCGGAGGCTTTTTACAGATGCATTCAAACAAGTTGCTGATGGAAGGGGACAAAGGTCATGTGATGGAACCCATTGGGAATTACATGCAAACAAGCTCAGTAATGGAGTATAGGTTAATGTGATGAGGTCCCAAGTTTAAGCGCATATCTATGTAGGTGTGCTTGCTTATGATTTAATTTTGCAGTTTGTTGTAGTTCGTAGATGTATAATTTTATGAGCATTATATATTATAACTATGTAGTGTAATAATAAATTTTGAAATGTTGGTGCTCATCACAACAGTCCCCACAATCACAAAATGAAAGCAAGCTTTGAAAATTAGGCCAGCTGTGTAGATTCATAACAAACAATATTTATGCAGTTTTTCATTGTACCAGGGACACATTTTCAAGGGGCATGAATTTTGTAAAGTTAATTGGCATTAATATTCTATTGAAGACCAAAACACTTCATTGGGATAGTTCACAGGAAAAAAATGTCTACTTGCCATCATACTTGTTTGTTCCACATGACATTTTCCAAGAACTCAGTCTGATTTTCTGCTGCATTGTAATGCCATTTCATTCACCATTTGGTTTCTTGTTCATTAACATCCTAAAATGTTGCCTGGTGAGCAAAACAAAGCAAACATTGTGCAAACCATCCTGTCTTAAAGTAAATTAGCTCTTTTTGTGTGTGCTTTGCACACACCATCCATAACTCATTAAGTTGTTATCATGCTCATTCTTATTCTATTTCTTTCATGTGTGTACCGTACACAGATTTAAATGCTCATAACATCTTTTCAAAATTTTAATTCATTTCTTACTCCTCACTGGTGGTAAAAGTCATGAAGAGAGGGGGGAATGTTTTTTTTTTAAAAAAAATGGAAAACCCCAACATTCACCTAATTTATCAGACTAAAATAAAAATGTAAACACTTAATAATAATATCCTATTTGCTTGAAATGAGAAGAGTGAGGAAAAAGATATTGCATTTGAACAAAAATACAAAGCAAGTTGGATGAGCTGGTAAAATGACATGTCAATATCATTATAGCTAAAATGAAGTAGAAAAAGAAGTTTAAATCTAGAAATTCAACCACAATCTCTATAGGAAAAAGGTAGTCAATTTGAAAGATAAATCTAATTATTGTACTGAAGAGAGAGAAATATCCACAGAGGTTCTTTCAGCTATATGAATTCAATACAGTCCACAATAAATACCAGATGGTGGATTCCACTGGGTTTTCGTTTGTAAACATACTCTCCAAGGTGCTAAAACCCAGGTCCACAAGAGGTCCTGTTCATCAGAGAATTTCTTTAAGATATATATTTGGAGACTAAGACAGATTGATATCCAGGTATCCCAAATCCCTGAACTATCTTGGAGTTGGGATCCAAACACAAAATGCATTGATGTGTTATAATGGATACATAAAGCCTGAAGGTTATTTGTATAACTGAAGTATCAGAAAGTAAAGGTGTCACTATCTAAACCACCTGTGAAGACGTTTTTGGATTTAGGAGTACTTTTGATTTAGAATTCCGCTTAAAGAATGCTTATAAAGGTAAAGGTTTCCTCTTGACATTGTCTAGTTGGGTCTGACTCTGGGGGTAGTACTCATCTCAATTTCTATGGCAAAGAGCCTGTGTTGTCTGTAGATGCCTCCAAGGTCATGTTGTTGTCGGGCAGTTTAGGAAAATCACTTTCAAAATGGAAAGAAAATCACTTTCAAAACATCCCTGACAGATGGTCATCAAGCCTCTGCTTAAAAGCCTCCATAGAAGGAGCCTCCACCATATTTCGTGAGATCAAAGCCACTGTGAGATCCAAGCCACTGTGGGTTTAGCCTGGTGAGAGAAAGAAGCAAATATTCCAGAATAAATCTCACCAAGTTGAAGCAGAAGCCACTGAGGTTTTATTTCTATTCCAGCTGGAAAAGGATGACAGCTGCATTAATTTGCTGAAGAACCACCATGTTTTTAGACAGAAAAATACAGAATATATAGTTTTCCATTCATTTTTCCCTGTGCCCACCCCTTGAGCCAGCTTTGCAGTGATTGGCTGTGATGCCAGCCAGCTGGGAAGAGCAGCCAGGGATCGAGGCAACTTGTCCTATCAAAGCCAGAGCCCCACTTCGGCCGCTCAGCCAATGATGACAGAGGAGGCAGGCAACAGTGAAAACAGCTTGCAGGCACAACTGTGCTTTGGTCATTGAATTGGACCATATGATGATTGTTATGATAATGGAAATTTATTTATTTTATTTATTAATTCGACTTAGTATACCGCTCTCTCCGAAGCTCAGAGCGGTTTACAGCAATAAAACATCAGATAAAACACATAAAATGACTATGATTGTATAATTAATGTTATTGTTTTAATCTATTGTGTATTTATGGTTTTATATTGTTATTTTTTGATATTGTGGCATCAAATTGCTACCAGTATTAGCTGTCCTGAGTCCCCCCTTGGGGGGTTGAGAAAGCCAGGGTGGAAATGTTGTAAATAAATAAAAAATGAAAAAAATGTCATGATGATGGGTTATGAATGGCCCTTTCCGTGCCTTTATGATAAATGACCAAGGCGATAGCTTGAGCCTTCCAGCCTTGATCTTAGCTATTGTTTTGAGATTTCTTGAAATAACATTTCTGTCTGGCCCCAAAGAGCCAGTTCCATTGTCAGCTGTCATATTGATTGATCTTAGCTATTGTATTTGAGAGTTTCTTGAAATATGTCCTGCTGCATTTCCCCTCTGTCAGCATATTCCCATTCAGTGTCCAATGTCCAGAGGAGGTTACATCCCCAAAGATTGCATCATCCTGGGGATTTCCAGTTGTCAGGCAGACTGGGGAGTCCTGTCATATTGACTTGTTGATGGGATCTGGGATTTCTTTTCTGAGATGGGGGAATGGCACAGTGGGTGTGGGGGAAAGCGATGACAATCCCTTTTTCCTCACAGATGGGAAAGTGTCCTTTGTGTTAAGTAGCCCCATGCCCTAGGTGGTCTGGCCAAAGGCCCTCTGAAGCCCAGGAAAAGGGGCTATTTGCTTATTATCCATGGCGATGGGTTCTTTGCCAAGTCCTTTTTTTAGGGATTATTGGCTCAGGAAGTCTGGCAATGCCTAGGCCTTGGGTTGCTGGACATAGGTCACTCTGCTCAATATTTTTATATAAACATACATACATATTACAAATGGGAATGAGGGGCATATACAGGGTTCATACGGGAAAAGGGAACATGCAGAATTGGGGAAAGATCTGTCCTGGTTACCAGAGTTCATAAAAGCTGATATAGGGTCCATATAAGCACTGAGCAGCCGAAGTCTATCCATAAGTAGTTTGAAGCCATTGTTCTAGTCTCCAGGGCAGCAGAAAACAAGCTTTCTCCCTCCACCCTATGACTTCCCCTCACATATTTACACATGACCATCATGTCTCCTCTCAGCCTTCTCTTTTGCAGGCTAAACATGACCAGCTCCCTTCAATTCTGGTGCCCACACAGTATTCCAGGTGTGGTCTGACCAAGGCAGATTTCCCTGGATCTAGACACCATACTCCTATTTATGCAGGTCAAAATCCCATTGGCTCTTTTTGCTGCTGCATGATATTGTTGGCTCATGTTTAACTTGTCCACAAGGACTCCACAATCTTTTTCACACATACTGCTATCAATTTTATTAGTTTTGGCCTTCCTTCATATCACAAACTGCAGGAGTACATGGTCACTTGTCCCTAAGGATCTGGCCACTTTGACTGAATTAATCAGGTCATATGCACTTGTTAGGATGAGAGTAGCCAACCCCATTGTTGCCTTTTCTACCTTCTGGAACATAAATTTGCCTGCAAGGCAAGTGAGGAATTTGTTGGACTTTGTATTCTCGGCTGAATTTGTTTTCCAGCAAATGTTGGGATAGTTTAAGTCACCTATATTTCTTCTTTGTGCCTATTTGGTCAACTGTTGGCAAAAGGCTTCATCAATTTCTCCATCCTAGCTCGGAGGTATGTAGTAGATGACCACGATGAGATCTTTTTGAGTCCCAGTTCCTTTGATTCTTATCCAGATGTTTTCAAGTTGGTTTCCCGATTGCAGTCTTGCATCTCTTCTGTGGCATAACTGTTTTTGACATATAAAGCAACTCTCCTCCTCTCCCCTTCGTTCTGTTTCTGTTAAAGTGGTTAGGCTCTCAATGGCTACATTCCAGTGATAGGAGTCAGCCCACCAAGTTTTGGTGATGGCTATGACACCATAAGTATAGTGTTGTGCTAAAAGTTGGAATTCATCTTGTTTATGTCCCATGCTCTGTTCATTAGTGTAAAGACATGTAATCCCTGGGACATTCTCTTGAGCTGCTTATTTGGGATTATTGTGCTCTTGCTACTTGCCTTGTTATGTTTGTGCAACCCTCCATTTAGCCTTTTGGCGATCCCTATAATAATCGATAAAGTACTGTTCACAAGGTTATTGTTCCCCTCCCCTGGTGGACCTACTTTAAAGTGCACCTGATGAGGTTGGTGAATCTGAGTCTATTTGCTTGCAAAGTTACATGCTACATATTATGTATTCAGCCCACCACTTAAAATGCTAGTAATGGAGTCTTCCAAACTGTCACTTCAGCTATATTTTTATTAAACAAGTGGGAAGGGAAGATGTTCAAACTTTTGCTTATTAATTGAACAAAGTTCTGATTGTTAGTCACTGAGACAGAGAGAGAGAGATTTTAGCTCTATCTACTGAGGTCCAGAGCAAACTGTCAAAAAGTGGTTGTTTTTTGTTTCAAAATCATCTGCATATGATTCTGTATATGATCAAATGGTTCAGAGTTGATAAAGGCCATTCTATAGCCAGTTAGGGATGGGAAGGAGTTAAAGCAATAAAAGATGTTGTTTTTTGTTTGAATGATGATTCATCTGAATAAAAGCACAGATGTTAAACTTATCTCAAATCTTGTTAAGTTGCAGCATCCAGTTTTCATCTAAGACATCTGTTTTCCATGGCAAAATCTCACAAAGCTATCTTGCATTTGGGGTGCTTTAATTTTTGATTGGTTCTTGGAAGGTAGACAATGACATGAGCTGTATTTGCAACTCTGAGCATGCATTTCTGAGATGTTCTGAAAAGGAAAATGGGTTAATCTTTGGGAATATGTATTCTCATAATATATTGTGTGTTACTGACTCAGCTCAATCTTTCTTTAACCTCAGCACTAATGAATTCTGTTGATTGTTGTGTGTTCTCTGCCCCTGAGCCATCATACTCTACTCCAAAATATGTTTTACTCTCATAAGACATTCGGGTCTGAAAACACAAATACAAGTTTAATGCCTCTCCTTTAGGAACACCAAGTAACCATGGAACTTGTGAGGTTCTTCTCTGGTGAACAACAGCAAGGAAAGTGCTGCTTATTAGGCCCGTTTGATCAAGGAAAAAATGGTACAAAACTCGTTTTGGATGTAGGGGGCCCTAGAGATTCGATTCTGAAATGATTTCCAAAAATTTCCCAATTTTTTTTCAAAATTTCAGAAATTTCCAAAATTTCCAAATCACTTTGTTAATGGTGTCCACAATTGTGCAATGCACTAAAACCTGAAAATGGGACAGGGAAAACTTGGGGGATTCCCTTTCCCTCAATTTTAGACCACTACTGACAAAACATGCCACAGTAGTAGAAAAGATTCTCCTCTGTCAGCATGCTAACTTTCAATGTGTTTAGGAGATCCCTGGATCCTTGACAATTTTAAACGTAATTTTGGTAATCTAATAAGGAATATAACAACAAGAAGAAATGTACTGTGTGTAACCCCAGAGAGAGGGAAAGGACTTTCCAAAGCATTATTGTGTTGATTAGATTGGATAAATGGATTTGTAGTTTGCCAAAGTACCACATGTAACCCAAAAGAGAGGAAAGGGGCCTTCAAACTTTGTTGGTGTTTCTTCCCAAGAAAAGGATTAGATTAGTTAATTTGTAGTTTGCCAAAGTACCACGTGTAAGCCCAAGGAGAGAGAAGGGGCTTTCCAAAAGGTCATTGTGTTGATTAGATTGGATTAGTTGATTTCTAGTTTCACAAAGTACCACGTGTAAGCGCAAGGAGAGGAAAGGGGCCTCCAAACTTTTTTTGTGTTGTTCCCCAAGGAGAATATTAGATTACTAGATTTCTAGTTTCCTAAAGTACAACGTGTAACCCCAGGCAGAAAAAGTGGCCTCCAAACTTTTGTGTCTTTTCTCAACGAATTTATTATCAGCAAAGGGGAAATCTGGTTTTCCAACGCACAGAAGTCAACCCCCTGGAGAAAATAAATCCTTTAAAGTTGTATTCCCTGCCTAACTAAGGGAATTGTTATCAGCAAAGGGGAAATCTGTTTTTCCAACACACAGAAGTCAAACCCCAGGAGAAAATAAACCCTTAAAAGTTGTATTCCCTGCTTCAAAAAGGGAATTAACAACAAAGGAGAAATTGTTCCCAACCCAGTCCTTCCCTTGCACCTTTCCTACCCAAGCCCCAGTAGTCCTTCTCTTGCAAAGCAGTGACTCGCTGGCTAGCTTTGCACCTTTCCCACCCAAGCAGCTGCCCTAGCCTCTTTCCCTGGGTCGCAATGATCTCACAAGGCATCCACAGCCCTTTTTAAAGGGCAACGGCTGCTATGCCAAAACCAGCTGCTTGCCTCCAGCCAATGAGGGGAAACCACCTCAGGAGGGGCAGGAATCTAAGGCTGATTCCTTTCCAATCCACTTCCTGGATCGGAAAAAAAGATGGCGGTAGAGGCTTCGAATTGGCAAATTTAGTTCTGGGTTGCTTAAATTGCTTCAATACCGCTTCAAATGTGGATTTAATCTGAATTCATTCCGATTTATGAGCATTCCAATCGAACCTACCTAGGCCTACTGCTTATTTCTTTTCCTGCATATCATATTCTGCCCCCTCATTATTTTTCTACAATATTAGACGAGATCTTTTATTGTTGGTAAAATTCCTCCCAGATAACATTTATGAACTTGCCAGAGGAGGAGAGGTCATCGACAGTGACTTGACCCTCTATTTAAATGGAAGTGTACATTGTGTATATGTTTATAAAATAAGCATTGGGTCAAAACTTACCAAAGGACAAAATTGTCCTCCTTAAGGGTGAATGATTGCCAAGGCTCTGGTTTCAGTTTGAAATAAGCATGTGTGGGTTTTGAGCTTGCCCACTCGAGGATTAGGGAGGGAGTGAAAATGATTATACCTAAATAAGCCTGCCCAATATATATTTCCAAATTCTTTATGGCACCTGATATTACTTATAACTGAAAGAAACCTATCTGCAGTGCAGAAATAGTGTTCCAGTAGTGTATAAACAGAACACGGAGAGAGGTGATCATGTTAGCAGATGGATCATTTAATGCCCCTTATTTAAAAATTCCAACAAAGAAAGAGCTATATGAATATGTTGGGGTGTCTTAATTAAAAGCAGAAAAAGAGAGTAGATTCTAGACATATTTAAGGATCAAGTAGCATACTAACAAGAAAGACATTCCTGTGTGGTTAAAATGTTTACGAAATGAGATGAGAAAAAAATAAAGTTCAAATAACAAATTTGATCCATTAAAACTATAAAGAAGGGAATTCTGAAAACTGTGTTTACAGTGACATTTGATGCTTTATTTATAAAACACAAATGCCTTTTTTGGGTGTCTTGCACATTTCCTACATTCAAGCTACAGTGATACCTCAGTGTTCATGGCTGTTTCCCATTTCAGAAATTATGTTGTTTGAACTGAAAAGCCATTTTCTAGGCTCCTAAAAGTTGTCCACTGGGCAAAAAAATATGGGGCTTCAAGTTGTCAAATATCAAGATATATTAAGCAACTCTATCTTAAAACATAAAGCTCACTGGGTGGTATTTCATATATTGAAAAATCAACTGCCCTGGATCAAGTATACTAAATAATAACACTATATAAAATACATTCACACTTAATGGAGTAAAACCTTCAGCCATTTTGTCAGTTGTCCTTACTTGCAAAATGGTGAATTCATATTTAAAACCAGGAGGAAAAATGTTCAACCTAAGAGTTAATTTTTTCCTCTCAAGCACATCAGAGAATGGATACCAACATTGGGTTGGAATGAGAGCAAGTAAGACCCATATTACTTGCTCTCATGACATCGTGATTTTCCAGACCCCAAGACTGTATCCACATGGCAGAAGTATAACAGTTCGATAGCACATTAACTGCCATGGTTCAGAGCTATGGAATTCATGGATTTATAAGTTTGAGAGATTTTCAACTTTCTCTCTCAAAGAGCTCTGGTGCCACTACAAATCTCAGGACTCAATAGCATGGAGACATGATAAAATGGTATCAAATTGCTATAATTCTGCAGCATTTATTGATTCTGAACTTTTTCACACCACATAATTATAGTTCTGTGAAGTTCCATTGCTGAATCCTATAAAATATTTGGATTTGTATTTTAGCAAACTTGTAGAACTCTCTTGCTCAGAGGACTGTGTACTCCTCCCTAAACTGCAAATAAAAGTATTCCATAGTATGAGAACATGGCAGTTAAAGTGGAATCATAATACCATAATTGAGCTACCATTCACTCATGCTCAAATATGCATTTGACAGAAGACACGACTCCTCTTGCATGGCAGTTAGTCTTCCCAAAACTTTATATTGGCCTGATCTCTCCCCCACTCCCCAAGAATGTCTTATTGCAATAAGTCTAATTTGTTTTTCAGATCTCACAACATCAGAGGTGGAGAGTTCACCCTCTGTCCTCCATCCACATTGCAATGAAGCTTTAAAAATTCATTAATTTAAATGTATCTCTTCCTGCATGATGGAGGGGAAAATTTTCAAAGGATAAGGAGAGGCCCTTCCCTTGCTAGCAATGGCTCCCCCATAAAAATACCCCCTGATGCTACAATTAAGCTACAAATAACATTTGTGAAAGCATCAATTAAAGCTTTTTAAAACCTTCCCTAGAGTGCACACTGGCGTGAGAGAGGAAAATCCAGACCGCTTGACAGCCTGCTGTGCATAACTTACCTGCCACTTTGCAGATAAAATCACTAGGACGCACTTTGACTTGGATGCTTTAATTGATACAGTTCTAAAGGATATAATTTTGGCCCCTGCTTGTCCAGAGACAATGGAAACTTTTCAATTTGTGAAGCTGGAGGGTGTGGACAGGATTCCCGGCAAGAGGAGAACCACCCTGGGAGTGCTAGAGAGCTCTGGCTGAGTGGGTAGAGGGAGTGGTTAATGCACAATGCAGAGTTCCAGTTTACCTGAAAGATTCTATTGTAACATCAGTTTTTAAAAGTCATCTCTAGAACTCATCTACATACTATGTAACAAAATTTGAAAACTTTTCGTTCCCTAGTTTGAAAGTGTTATTCCTGTTTAATTGTGCGGTACTTACTTTGAAGCCTCTCCATTGGCGCCCCCTTGTCGCAGGGGAGAGGTTTGCGTACCCTAATGAAGTTGTGAGCTATGCTGGCCGTGGCACAGCCACCGGTAGGGCCTTCCATGCCAGGCAGGTCACAAAGAGTGTCAACAGGTAGGATGGGCTCTCTAGCCTTTTGGCAACCATCCTAAGAGAAGGAAAACTCTAATTTTAAACCCAGGCAGATGGTGCTCATGTAACCCTGTAAGGTCAACCATCTAGAGAAGGAAACTCAAATCAAACCTATGACCTGAGGACCTCGCTGCCACCATCCTATGCTTGCTAGGCCCCAGCAGACGAACCTTTGGTTTAAAGGGTGAGGTCAGTTCTGTGCACAGGCTCGAAGGACACATCCAACCTTCTTAGTCATCAACACGCTTGTAGAAAGCGTGGGATGAGTCCTTCCTAAGAATCTTCATTCGCGAAGTAATGCCAGAGACTTACTTTGAAAGTAGTTGTACTTCAGAAACTTCATTTTTTTTAAATGTCAGGAGCAACTTGAGAAACTGTAAGTTGCTTCTGGTGTAAGAGAATTGGCCATCTGCAAAGACATTGCCCAGGAGATGCCCGGATGTTTTACCATCCTGTGGGAGGCTTCTTTCATGAGCCCACATGAGAAGCTGGAACTGACAGATAGGAGCTCACTCACCTCCCCTGATTTGAACGGCTGACTTTTTGGTCAGCAGTCCTGCCAGCACAAGGGTTTAACCCATTGCCCCACTGGTGGATTTTTTTCAGACTTGATGAGATATTTACTGAAAAAGTATAGCAAATTGTGCTGGAAGATGTCTTGCAAAAACAAAGTTTTTGTATTTTAATAAACTTTTTCCATTTTTTAAAGATAGAACCAATTAGAAAATGACATTTATTTTATAGCTAAGGAACAAAAATCGTGTTACATAGTTAAGAAGTTGTTCCTAACAGTTGTTCCTCGCAGTTAGGAAGTTGTTCCTAATGTTCAAGTGTAATATTATTAAGCATCTAATGAGTTCAAATATATATTAGGGTGCTTTCATGTTGTCAAATTAATGCAATTTGACATCACTTATTGGAAAGTATTTAATATTCCATTTTAGGTAAGGTTCAGGAGTATGTGGTGGTTTTTCAGGCCCAGTGAGTTCTGGATGAGATGGATTATCTGGATCAATTTCAAATGTATTTTCAGCCCTGGTTATGGGATAGAGATAGGTCAAAATCATAACATCTTAGAGTTGAAAGAAACCACAAGGGCCAGCTTATCATTAGTTAGCTTGTATCTATATTTATGCCTACATTAGGTTCATATCCTATGTATGCATCCCCACTTTTTGTTTCTCTCCGTTTCCATTTTCTTCACCCTTTCTATGTATCATGTTTAAAATATTAAATGCTACTGAATGATAAATTTGTTGCTGCTGCAGTGCTTTATCTGCTGCAATTCCAGAACTGGTCAATGACTTAATAGGAGATAAGTCCTCAGAAGAGAAAGATCTTTTGTTATCTTCATTGCACCCATGTTTTAATTGCTGGATCTATAGCTTTGAATTACCATGCTATAAGTTATCTTTATTTCCAAGAAAGGGAGTATTCCATAAGGAAGATGTCTGAGGTGAAGAACCATTTACACCCAGATGTTGGTATGAACAATATTAGTTATCCCCCAGACTGTATCTGTTGTTGGGAATGAATAATAGAATCATAGAGTTGGAAGAGACCTCATGGGATATCCAGTCCAACCCCCTACCAAGAAGCAGGAAAATCAGATTCAAAGCACCCCAACAGATGTTCATCCAGCCTCTGCCTAGAAGCCTCCAAAGAAGGGGCCTCCACCACACTTCGGGGCAGAGAGTTCCACTGCTGAACAACTCTCACAGTTAGGAAGTTGTTCCTAATGTTCAAGTATAACATTATTAAGCATCTAATGAGTTAATATATATATATATATATAAGGGTGCATTTATGTTTTCGAATTAATGCAATGTTGCACCACTTAAACTGCCATGGTTCAATGCTGTGGAGTCATAACACATAAGAAAACTTTATAATTAGTAAGGATGGCTTCAAAAACTACATAAATATTGAAGAAGCCATTGAGTTTAGCTTTCTTCACCTAGTGGGCATGCTGCAATAATAATTCAACTCTGATCATTCTGCACAATCAGAAGCCTGGTTCCTTATACTTAAACAGAACTCCCCTATATGTGTACAAATGAAAAACCTTAGAGGCTCATAATAATGAAAATACTTCTCACGTTCCTAGTGTCTTACAGCTGCAAAGCTCTTTAAAAACTAATTACAACTAAATATAACTAATTAATTCATGAAAGAATTAATCAGGGTATTATGGAAGCCACTTTAAGATGGTGCTATGATCTACTAAATGAATAGTTCATTAAAACACTTGAAAACACTAGGGATCTAGTCATATAATGTAGATGGAAACACTTGTTTTAAGGTTTGAAAGAAGTTCATAATCTTATTTTTTTAATATTAGGAAAATAATAGTGCTCCAGTTACTAATATGCCCACATCAATGCAAATTTATATGTAATGAATAGATTTTTTAATGTGCAAATCTATCCTAGAAGCTATTATAAAAAGACAGATAAGAAATATACCTGCATGTAGTTCATCACTGCATGCCCAAATATCTGAAATAGACCATTCATCCAATGTAGTGCATGCTCATGCATATACCGCCACTTTAATATTATTTTGGCATCATTCCAAAGGACAGATTAACCACACATCCCCATGTCTTAATTAACATACACTTGACAAGGTCACCTGAGAGCAATTGTCTATGTAGTGTAACAGCTACATGTATAACTTGTTATGGAATAGTGCTACTATTGGATCAGGTCTTATGGAAATACGTACTTTATGGAAACAATGAGAACACGAAAGAAAAATTGACCAATAAAATTGATAGCATTTGTTAGTAGGAAATGCTGTTTATATAACTGCATATTATTTGAAGAATGGGAGCCCTGTTTTATTGCTTGATAGGAACACTCCAGCAGAAAAAGCAGGATTTCAGCAGAAAATTTATCATAATGAAACTTGGGCACAATAGAGACAAGACTGTTATTAGCTCCCTGTTGAAACTACTTATCCTTTTAAGGTCCTCATCTGGGTAGACCAGCTCATAATCAATAGACTCTATGATCTATAAGTCCTATTTACTTGTATGATCCATCTTCACCTAGAATTTAGGTGAAGATGGGCCATAGATGTGAATAGGACTTGCATTCATTTAAGCAGAATTTCACAATAAACAATATTTACATCAATTCCTTGTACATTCCTCATACTTATTATATGTGTGCCTTGTTAGTGAGGGTTCCATGTATGTAGGAAAATAATCTCTCCACTAAGAAAACATTCTATTTTTCTCCACTAAGAAAACATTCTATTTTCTTCTGAAATATGAATGTTACATTATGTGGTAAAGACAGGCTATGGAGATAAATTGCCAATCCATGCTAGCTGTACATCCATTCAACCATAAATCCTTCCTATCCCATTTCAGTGAATTTTATAAAGACAAACTGCAGGAACATTCACATTATTTTGTATATAATTTATCCCCCAAAGACCCATGTTTGATATTAAATTTGTTCTAAAATTTAGATGTTTTGGCTAAATTTTCTGGGAAGTACATTAAAGAATTTAGAGAAGGATAACTGTTTTAATGCATATAGGCTAAGAAGTGAGAATTACAGTGGCTCGTTTAAGAAATCCAAATAATAAATAAATAAATAAATGTGGACCAAGTGAAATTCTCTTCCATCTCTAAAAATTATACAGTAAAGATTCAGGATAATGTTTTAAAATTATTACCAATGTTTCTGATTCAGAAATTTGAAAGATTTGATAAGGATCAAATATCTTACTATCTTCTTCATGGCTTTTCTTCGTGAACGAAGATTCAGGAAGGAATCATCCCATGCTTTCTACAAGCGCGTTGATAAACTAAGAAGGCCAATCCGAGATAGGCAAGTCCAGTTGCAGAAAGCACAGCAGAAAGTCTCCTTGGGTGATGTTGTTTCCAAGTTGCAGTTCTTTCTGCATTGTCTTTTCTCTTCGAGACCCGTTCGGCGTGACTTCTCGAAAGAGGATGCAGTATTGTGGATGGTGTGTTTCCACGCCTCCTGATGTGAGGCCAGGGTGGACCATTGTTGGTGATGAATCTGGCCGAGCCTGAGATGTTGTTTCAGGGAATCCTTATATCTCTTCTTTGGGGTGCATCTCTTGCGCTGACCCGTGGTGTGTTCACCATAGAGTAGTATCTTAGTGAGGTGGTGGGCCTCTATCCTAGAGACATGCCCTGCCCAGCGCAGCTGCGTTCTCAATAGCATGGCCTCAATGCTGGTGATCCCTGCTTGCTCAAGGACAGCAACATTCGTCACATAGTCAGGCTAGTGTATATTTAGGATTGTGCGAAGACAGCGCTGATGAAAGCATTCGAGAAGTCGTAGGTGTTGGCAATAGGTGACCCATGTTTCAGACCCATTTAAGAGAATAGACAGTACGATGGCTCTGTACACACTAATTTTTATGCTTTGCCTCAGGTGTTTGTTACTCCAGACTCTTTTGTGAAGCCTTCCGAATGTACTATATGCCTTTACTAATCTATAATCTATCTCTTTATCAATCTTGGCATCTGAAGAGATGATGCTTCCCAGGTAGGTGAACTGCTGAACGGACTTGAGTACAGATTTGCCTATGCTGACGTGGAGATGAAGGTGTTCTTCCTGTGGTGTGGGCTGGTAGAGAACTTCCGTTTTCTTCAGGCTGACTTCCAGCCCAAACAGCTCTGCAGCTGTTGCAAATCAGGATGTTAAGCACTGCAGAGCTGCTTCTGTATGGGCAACATCGTTGGCAAAAAGCAGCTCACAGACTAGATAGTTTAGAGTCCTAGTGAGAGCCCTCAGACGACTTAAGTTGAACAAGCTACCATCAGTACGATACCGTACATATATGCTGTCTTCTTCTTGTAGGTCTGCCATAGCCCTTTGGAGCATCATGCTGAAAAAGATTGTAAATAGGGTTGGTGCAAGAACACAACTTTGTTTCACTCCATTAGATATTAGAAAGAGTTCTGAGAGAGCATCGCCATATCTGACTTGACCGTGCTGGTCGTAATGTAGCAGGATAATCATTTTGAGGAATTTGGAAGGACATCCTAGTCGTTCCAGGATCTGCCACAGACCTTTTCTGCTCACAGTGTCACTGGCTTTGGTGAGGTCGACAAATGTTACATAGAGTCTTTGTTCTGCTCTCTACATTTCTCTTGCATTTGTCTTAGGGCAAATATGGATCTGTGGTGCTTCTGTTAGCTCTGAAGCCACATTGGCTTTCCAGGAGAAGTTATTCTGCAATAGCAGGAACTAATCTGTTCAGGAGTATCCTTACAAGCATTTTTCCAGCAATGGAGAGCAGAGTTATACCTCGATAGTTTGATCAATCGGATTTTGTTCCTTTTTTCTTATACAGGGTGATGATAACTGCATCTCGGAAATCTGATGGCAGTTCACCTTTTTCCCAGCAACTCACAAGGAGCTCGTGGAATTTAGCATGGAGTACATGACCTCCTTGTTCCCAAGCTTCAGGAGGGATTCCATCGATCCTGGCTGTCTTGCCATTTTTCAACTGCTGTATGGCCTTTAGGGTCTCTTCCAGAGTGGGTGCTGTGTCCAGTTCATTTTTCATTGGTAGTTGTATCATTTGTTGGATAGCTGAACCTTGGACTACACGGTTAGCACTGAAGAGACTCTGAAAATGTTCAGCCCATTGGTTCTGAATGGAGGCTTTATCTGTAATTAGTGTTTGACCAAATGTACTGTATAAGGGGCTTTGAACCTGATAAGTAGGTCCAAACACTGCTTTGAGAGCTTTGTAGAATCCTCTGTGATCACTCAGATCTGCACAAAGCTGTGTCTTTTCTACTAAATTGACCCACCACTTGTTCTGAATGTCTCGGAGTTTTTGTTGGAGTTTACTACATGTAAGACAGAAGGCTGCTTTTCTTACATGGCAAAATGGCTGGACAAAGTGTGCCTGGTGAGCAGTTCTCTTCTTTGCCAACAGCTCCTGGATCTCTTGGTTGTTTTCATCAAACCAGTCTTGGTTTTTCTTGAGGGAGAATCCTAGGGATTCTTCATCAGACTGTAGAATACTGTTTTTGATATGTTGCCAAAGTTCTGTAGGAGAAGAACCTGTAGGGTAGTCTTCAAGTTTTGATTGCAGATTTGCCTGGAAGTTGTCTCTCACAACAGCCTGTTGAAGATTGTTGACATGGAGCTTCCTCTTTAAGATGCTACCCCTCTTACTATCTTACTATCACTACCCATTCAATAAACTATGTCCCCTCAAATATGTTGACTAAAATTATATGCTGGGTTCACAATGGAAAGCAGGGGTTTGAGGGGAGAAATGTTAACCAAAGCGAGCATGACGTTGTTTCCACAAGTGTTTGAGTTCTGTTCATAATATCAAGATATCTTACTTCATCCTATGCAACAAAATTCCAGCTAACCCATGACACAACTTGCAAAGATGTGAGGGCAGTTATTATACAATATCCTTCAGACGTTCCAATGAAAGATCCTGCTCAATATGCTTTTCAACTGGATGCCACATTATAAAGTAAGCTTGCATATAACCCAAATAGAACTAATTACTCCAAGATACATGCTGTCTAGACCCCCCCCCCAAAAGAAAAGCCCCAGAAAGAACAAAAAAATATTTTCCTGGCTGTTTCAGGCCGTGCAGAGGTTACTGTCCATATGGAGAGCAATACAGAGAATTACAGATAACCTTCCTATACTTTGTGTGATCTTTTACCTTCTGAAATGAAGCAATCACCCTTGTTCTTCCCAGGGATTGTTGACTCAACTTAGTTCAGACATGGTCTAGTCCAGTGCTGTCCAACTTCTGGCGGGTCCAGGGCCGGATAAGAGGTCACTGATGACCTGCGGGGCCACTCGGCCCCGCCCCCAGGCCCCACCCCCAGGCCAGGCCCCGCCCCTCCTAAAGCCGCCGAAAAAGGGTAGGCGGTGCCAAGAGCAGCGCGTCACAGGCCTGGCGTGACGCGCTGCTCTTGGCATCGCCTACTCCTCCTTTCGGCACCCCTCCTTCCTAGGCCGGGAGCCGCCGAAAGGAGGAGTAGGCGGCGCCAAGAGCAGCGCGTCACACCAGGCCTGTGACGCGCTGCTCTTGGCGCCGCCTTCTGCCCTTTTGGTGGCTCCCGCGCTAGGTAGGAGGGGGCGCCCAAAAGGAGGAGCTAGCTCTCTTCCTCCTCCCTGCCCCGCCTCCCCCCCCCCCAGCCGCCATTTTTTTTTTTAAAAAATCGATTTTTTAAAAATTTAAAAATGGCGGCTGAGGGCATAGGTGGGGCCGTGTCCAACAGGCCCCGGGGGCCGGATCCGGCCCCGGGGCCGCCAGTTGGACAGCCCTGGTCTAGTCCATCAACATCTACACAACTTAGAAAATTAAAATGAGGCTAGTAGTATTATCCTGGGAACAAGTAGTTATTAGGGTTGGTTTAGAATCCTAAAATTGGGATTCTAAAATCAAATGGGGGGGGGGATTTTTTTTTTGATTAGTATATCAAAGACTTACAAAAAATTTTCCAAAAAGTGCTAAAATGTAACTTAAGTACTAACGAAATTCTAAAGTGGTTCTAAAGTAGGAAAAGCAGGAAACAGTTAAAAATCAAGGGGGAACATTCCCCTTCACCTCTGCAGTGCAATTAAGTGGAGCTGTAATGTATAACATAAATATAAGAGGTAGTAGCTACTAGCTACTAGCTCTCAGGACAATTGTGAAAGTGAAGTACGATTCTCTCCCCCGCCCTGATTATTTCCCTTTTCCCTCCTTTCTTCCTTCTCTACCCTCTTCTTTCATTCCTTCCTTTGCTCTTTGGTTCCCCATCCCTTCTTTTCTCTTCTTCGCCCCTCTTTCCCCCCGCGCTCGCCGGTGCCCTCGCTCACCCCCCTCGCCTCTCTCTAGCCTCGATCCATGGATCGAGGCTAGAGAGAGGCAGAGAGGCGCGCGGGGCCCCTTTCCAGCTAAAATATAAGCCGACCCAAGCCTGGGTCGGCTTATATATTTTGGAAGCTGGAAAAGCCTTCGAGGCCAGCCTCCTCTCTCCAGCTAGCCTGGATCGAGGCTAGAGAGAAGCAGAGAGAGGCGCGAGGCCCCTTTCCAGCTAAAATATAAGCCACCCAGGCTTGGGTCGGCTTATATTTTAGCTGAAAAAAGGCGCGCCTTCTGCTTCTCTCTAGCCTGGATCGAGGCTAGAGAGAAGCAGAGGGGCGCGAGGCCCTTTCCAGCTAAAATATGCCGACCCAGGCTTGGGTCGGCTTATATTTTAGCTGGAAAGGGGAGGCGCCTCTCTGCTTCTCTCTAGCCTGGATCGAGGCTAGAGAGAAGCAGAGGGGCACGCGAGGCCCCTTTCCAGCTAAAATATAAGCCGACCCAGGCTTGGGTCGGCTTATATTTTAGCTGAAAGGGCCCCCGCCCCTCTGCTTCTCTCTAGCCTGGATCGAGGCTAGAGAGAAGCAGAGGGCACGCGAGGCCCCTTTCCAGCTAAAATATAAGACCCAGGCTTGTCGGCTTATATTTTGCTGGAAAAAGCCCCCTCTGCTTCTCTCCAGCCTGGAAAGAGATAAGCAGAGGCCGCGCGAGGCCCCTTTCCAGCTAAAATATAAGCCGACCCAAGCCTGGTCGGCTTATTTTAGCTGGAAAGGGGCTCAACGGAGGAATTACCTCCTGTTTCCCAGGCTGTCCCTCCGCTCTGAGGGACAGCCTGGGAAACAGGAGGTAATTCCTCCGATTGAACACACGGGGTTAAGGAGGCAGATGCCTCCCTTAACCCCTGCGAGTTCTCAACGAGGAATTACCTCCTGTTTCCCAGGCTGTCCCTCAGAAGCGGAGGGACAGCCTGGGAAACAGGAGAAAATTACTCCGATTGATTGAGGCATCTGCCTCCCTTAACCAGGGGTTAATCGGGGAGGCATCTGCCAGGCTGTCCCTTAGCGGACCCCTGGGAAACAGGAGGTCGGAGATTGAGGCCCCTTTCCAGCTAAAAATATTTCCCAGGCTGTCCCTCAGAAGTGGAGGGACAGCCTGGGAAACAGGAGGTAATTCCTCCGATTGAGGCCCCTTTGAGGCTAGAGAGAAGCAGAGGGGCGCGCGAGGCCCCTTTCCAGCTAAAATATAAGCCGACCCAAGCCTGGGCTGGGCTGTCATTGGCGAGAGAGGAGGAGGAGGCCCTCGCTCACCCCATCCATGTTTCTTTGCCTCTGATTGGCTAAAGGAAAGGTGGAGTGAAGGGGAGGGTATGTCCACCTGGTATCCATCAGCCAATGACAAAACACGCTTACTAAGGGCAAAGAAACCATACGAATGCTTTACGACCCAGATACAAAAATGGCGCCCCGAAGTGCCGTAAAAGAAAGTCTACTTCCTGGTTCGCGACAGCGATACGTAAAACATCAAAAGTCCCATTACATACGAATTTCTAACGAATCCTTTTAATTTCCGTTTCATTTTTCTCATGCCTAGTAGTTATCTTGATAAAAAGAAACATAGTCAACTGAAGTCCATTTGGAAGAGAGGATGCATGCAGTGGAAAGCACATAATTGCATTATTATCAAAATCAGCTGGACCCAAGCCACAGGGTGTTTTTATAGACGACATGAAAAGCAAGGCTTCAGGTTACTGGGAGGGAGATTATTGGTCTGACCAATTTTGTCCTTTAGTAAAGGGAACAATTGATGTTATAAGCTGATTGAAAATAACTCAGATCTCATGTACTACTATTATAAGGAAATGGGGTATCGGGTGCATCTAGGCAACAGATTGTACAAGTGAATCCAGTGGGCTGCATGTGGTTCTATGTGTTCCAATACATCATTTGATTATTTTTAAATGATTTCCCCCATGACTTTTAGAAGGGATGAAGGTACATTTTCATAATTTTTGCCACCAAGGGGTGTTTTAGGTCCCAATGAGCTCCCCCCACCCCACAAAAATCAGGAAATAACTTGCAATTTATTTCTTTGTTTATTTATTTATTGGAGGGAGACGCTGGACATAAACTACAAGAGGGCCCCAAAAACATGGAAAGATTGTTCCTAGCATCCAAGCATTTTCAGAGGTGGGGCTTTCTAAAGTATTTCTTTTGGGGAAAATGTCTTTGAACAGGTGTAGAGGTGTTTTCTGGATGTTAAATCTGTCACTAAGTGCATATCTCACATATTGTATTATAAGAAATGAACCATCATAAACTGATCCCAGATGTAAAGACCGTAAATTAATAGGGTATAGTATATGAAGATATTCACACTTCCAACACTCATTAGGTTTCAATGACAGTCATATTTCTAGAAGCTGATTTTACCCCATTTCCAATAAATGAGAATGTGCAACCACTTCCTACCCAAACCCTGTTATTTTAGCTATTTACATGTAGGCCCTGCAGAAGACTGCTGTGTTGCCCTTCAAAGACTGCTGAATTACAGCTGCCATCAGGCCTAGCTACTAGGGCTGGTTGATTTTAAAAAATGGTTCAAAACTCGCTTTGGCTGTAGGGGGCACTGGTTATTCGATTTTGGACTGATTTCCGAAATTTTCGTTGAAAAATTTTCAAAATCAATGAAATTTTGTAAGTTTCGGAAGTCCTTCCTTGATGGCAGACACGTTTAACCTACTTTGCAAGACACTTTCATCCATCCCGTATCAATTAGATGTGGGATGGATGAAAGCAGCTTGCCAAGTGAGTAAAGATGCCTCTTCCCCCACCTCCTTCTCGTGGGAGAGAAGGAGGTGGGGGAAGAGGCGTCTTTACCCACTTGGCATGCCGCTTTTATCCATCCCGCATCAAACTGATGTGGTATGGATGAAAGCAGCTTACCAAGTGAGTAAAGACGCCTCTTCCCCCACCTCTTTCTCACAGGAGAGAAGGAGGTGGGGGAAGATGCATCTTTACCCACTTTGCAAGCCGCTTTCATCCATACCGCATCAGATCGGTATACCGTCCAGGATCAGAAATGGCAATAATCAGAAAAGGAGTATTACTGCCCCTGACTTGCCATGGATTGAGTAGCCAATGTAAGTCCTTAAGTATCAACATTATGAAAGTTGTATTGTATTATGCATATTTAGAAATCTCTGTTGTGCACATGAAAATCACAACAAACAGTACTCCTAGCAACTATGCCATTGCAATCTGGAACCTGAATAATTTATTTGCATTTTTGATAAAGCTTTCCCAAATGACTTGTTATGTGAATTGTCTTTTCTGAGGCTTAGCTTCATTCAAAGGGAGAAAACATTCTTTGCAAGAAGAGCTTGTCAGCATCTGGTCAAGAGTCAGCAGCAAAAACACATGCCTTGAGTAATTCCAGCTTGTCTGCATAGATTTTTGTTTGCTGCAAGAGGACTCAGTTGAAGTTCATTGACCAGAAAGGTCCACCGGTGATTTCTTCTTGCATTGTTTCTTATAGGTAAAATTCAATCACATGAGGTCATTCCAATATATTTAGACAGGAGATGAACTTGAATGTTCTTCAAGAATTGACATTTTGGAAGTGCATGTATTTCAGGAAATGTGTACATGTATCAGCAAGCAAAGCTCTCTTTTGCAACTGTCCACTTTTACTTGATTTGTAGAAATGTACTGCCTCAAATGTATTGTTTTGTTCCTGACTTGTTGGATGAATTGACATGTTGGGGGTCAGTGCAAATTAGACAATCCCTTTGTGAGAATTTTTAAAAGACTATTTCCTTGTTGCTATGCAATTTTTTCTTGAAAATCATGGTCTTCACTTGATAAATTCTATTGAGGTTGTCTACTTATATTCAGATCACTCTGATGTTTGGAGTAAGTTAAATGATGATCAGCAATACAGCCTTTGCACTGGTGAAACCCTAGTCCAAAACCTTTCTCTGCAGGGAAACTTTTCTGACATCTGGCAAATATTTCTTTTGCATTTTTGAGCTTTTAAATGTCTTTCCTCTATACATCATAGTGTATGTAGTTGTGAATTGCTATTATTTCAGAAGTTATTGTTTGTGTAGTTGTGTGTTGTTTGTGCTAACCTTTCTGAGAGCTTTGCTTGAGAGCAGTGTATAAAATGTTTTAATAAAGAAAATTATTAGGAAGTGATTTAGTCATATTCTGTCTGATTTCTCTCCTTTAAAATACTTTTATAATTTACTTCTGAACAATATGAGGTTCTGAACTTTCTTAGATTTTATATATTTTGCAATCATATATCAGAGGTGAGGGATGAGTGTCTTTCAGAGTGCAATTTCTCATTATCTCTTCCGATTCACTGTGGTAGCTAGTAGGGATGGTTAGGTCGTAATGCTACAAAAGTCATTTTAAATTCATATTTAAATCACTTCCGCATTGTTTTTGAAGGGCCTTAAGCAACCCGGAGGTGAATGTGTAGTTTTGAATCTAGGGCCATTTTTTCCGGAATTGCTTCGGGGCCCTTCAGATGTGGAGGGAACGCATGGGTTTGGAAGCCCACACCTTCCCTTCAAATCTGGATGGCCCCGCATCCAGACCCAGAGGGAAGGCCTGGGCTTCCCAACCCAGTTTGGAAGCCCATGCCTTCCCTCTGGATCTGAACGGGGCCGTTCAGATCCAGAGGGAAGCCATGGGCTTCCAAGCGAGATAACATCCCTCCGCAGGAGATCTGGGGGAAACCCGAGTTTTCCCCCAGATCTGCTGGCAAGGGATGTTTTTTCATTTTCCCACTGGGGGGGGGATGTTATTCCGTATCCAATCTGTGTGTAAACACCCAGATTGGTGAGGGATGTTATTCCATGTCAAATCTGGGTGTAAACATTTTTATAGCTGAAAAACATTGGAAGTCTCATTATAACCAGAAAGCATTCCAGGCCGGGATTTTAAAGGAAAAAAATCTTGATGGAAAGAGTAGTATAGTTAGAACCATTCCAGTCCCCGAGTTTTCAGGGGCAATACCTAATAACTTGTAATGTTACAGGGTGAGTTCTGGTGGCATTGCAAGGGTGATGTAATAAGGGCCAGATGCCATTAAGCCAGAGTATGGTATTCAAATAAAAAAGTAAGTCTAACAAATATTAAAATTAATCAAGTGAAGATCACTGTATGATAACACACACACCCGGTCTATGCCCTGCGAACTGTAAAAGATAGGCTGTGTCTGGAGATCTGGGCACGCTACACATTTCAGCTAATCTCTTACATTTTCTGCTATCTTTTTCTCCCTTACCTATAATGCATCTTTTACTCATCCATTCAAGCATGAAAGCAGGACTGCATAATGCATATTTGGACTCCCTACTAATGTTATTAACCCTAGGTAATTCCAATAGTCACTATACTTATGCTTAATTTGTCACTGGTATAGATTTACACTTTATTGTACCCCATTGTTTTATCACTGGCATGAGAGATCAACACTCTTTTGCCAAGCACAATCTGGAAAAAAGACAGTAATACATTTGTCTCTTTCATATCTCAATTGGGTGGGTCATGTCATTGTGTCTTACAGACCACAGCACCTGTATAAGATAATTTGAAGAATCAGTTGCTCGATCTTACTGCTAGACTAGCCTTGTTTAGACAGATATCTTTTAAAGAAAATCTCTTCTGGGACTCTTTATTTTGTTTTTAGAGATTATATAGCCAAGCAGCAAATTCTGGCACAACGTTAACCGATTTCCATTACAGTTTTAGATAGCGTCCTCCAGGTCTAGCTGTGATGCCAATACAGATCAACAGGATGACAGAACACCTTGACACCTTGGATAATGAAGAGGAATCTCCATAAAACCACAATTCTTTTTCTTTTCCTTTCTTTCTACTTTAAAATACAAGACATTTGTTTAACTTTTTTATTTGCATTACTTGTGCATTGGTTTTTCTACATGGCTGCTGGGAGGCTTAGCTAACAGAAATGTCATGCATACTAACAATAGGATAAAAATTATAATGAAAGAATAACACAGAAACAATAACAGCTTAAGACATTAAATGGAAGCAGCAGACTTTGAACAAAAAGGCATGCAAGCCCTTAAATTTAGCATACTTTCTTCAGACACAAATTTTCATTTTCTACCAGTTGAATTTCTAGTGAATAGTGTTGGCTATAGCTTCCATATCAGTGAAATTGTGAAATCACTTTGGTTGTTAGTGTAAATTGCAAATGAACTATCTAAGATGCTGAAGCATATCCCCAATATAAATTCAATACCTCCACTTCCCATTCTCAATTGGAAGGAAAAGCTTCAGTAGTTCCAACAGTATAGCAAATAAGATTTATTGCTGAATCTAATGGTGAATTTGAAAGTCTGTGATTCATGGTGTGCATGTGCGGAATTCAGCATTTATTCTCACACTTTTTTCTATGGAGCTACCTTTCCCCATATCTAGCAAATGACTAATTACCTACAGTTGGCCTTCTCTCTTTACAGATTCTGCATCCACAATTTCAACCATCATAGTTTAAAATTGTCACACACAAAAATAAAAAATAGTAATTTTACTTTTGATTTGGGTTTTTATACAGAATAGGTTGTATTTTAAATATAAAAATGTATCTGTTGTCAGACTAAGGAGTGAAATAAAGTACATAACAAGCATGAAACAATGTGTTTATGTCTTTTAACTGTGAACTAAATGTGCTTGATATATTGCGTTATAAGTCAAGTTGTGATTTTAAATACAGAGTACTGTCTCATGAATAAACTTTATCAACACACAGCTTGAAATATTTATTTGACAGCAGCAGTGGATATAGTAAGGAATTCAGTCATTTGATCTGCCTTAGGAAATGTTTTACCTACTATGTTTTATGTACAATTGGAGAAAAAGAATGGCATTGAGTAAAATGTTTTGCTTCTCTGTAAATATGGTTATGATCCCTTGTTTAAAATGTTCTTCCCACTCAGGAGATTTTCTGAGCATGTGAAAAATTCCTCGCTCAGTTCTTCTTGGCCTTCTCCCGGCCGGTCTGCGCATGCGCGGAGGAAGCGCATGTGCTGTGCAGCTTATTGCTGCTGTCGTCTTGGCTTCAGGGCGGCCCGGCATGGGGGCCGCCATCTTGGCCGTACGGCAGATGGGGATGGTGTCCGCCATCTTGCCGTACGGCAGCCTTTTAGCTGGGGGCCGCCCGGACATAGTGCGCTTGTGGCACATTGGTTTTCTTGGGCGCGCATGCGCCCTGGTGGCTTGGGGCGGCTCCCCTTTGGCGCGCAGGCGCCTTGGGATTGAGGTGAGGCCGCCATTTTAGAAAATGCCGTTTTTGCCGTACAGCGGCCTGGCAGGGCGCCGCCATTTTGCTGTACGGCAAAGTTAGATTGGGGCCGCCATTTTGAAGCGCATGGCGGCGCCCGTTGGGGGCCGCCATCTTGGCCACATGGCGGCCTGTCTTGGGGGCCGCCATCTTAGATTCGGTGGCCATTTTTGCTGGCCGAAAAAGAAAAAAAATGAATATATTAAATTAAAATAAATAAATAATAAATAAAATTAAAATAAAAATAAATAAATAAATAAAAAATAAAAAAAGAAAGAGAAGAGAGAAGAAGGAAAAACGAAATTAGATAATAAAATAATATTAAAGAATTATATATATATATAAATATATATATATGTAATAAAAAGAGGGATATAGAATAAAATAAAATAAACAATGATTTAGGGATAAATAATTACATAATATATATGTATAAAAAAGAATAAAATAACACTTATAGTATTTATGTGTGGACATATATATATATATATATATATACATATATATATATATATATATATATACGTATGAAAATAAATAATAAGTAAATAAATAAGACTGCTAAGTCATGCGTTGGTTGCCAACTGCATTAAAATAATTACTGATCAAGAAGTCATGTGTTCAAAGCAAGCCGGGGGGCAGAGTGAGCTCCCAACAGTATTGTCTAGCTTGCTGTTGACCTATGCAACCTCGAATATAGTTGCATTCGCAAGTTGATAACCAACTGCATTAAAAGCTTTACTGACCAAGAAGGCATGTGTACAAAGCAAGTTTGGGGGCTGAGAGAGCTCCCGACGGTTAATAGTCTAGCTTGCTGTTGACCTATGCAACTTTAATTCAAAGTTGCACCTGCTGGTTTTGCCAGCTGCATTTAATCTCTAATGACCATGAAGTCGTGTGTTCTAAACAAGTCTGGGGGCGGAGTGAGCTTCTGACTGTTAATAGCCTTGCTTGCTATTGACCTAGGC
This sequence comes from Anolis apletophallus, assembly GCA_030556195.1. Classification (NCBI taxonomy): domain Eukaryota; kingdom Metazoa; phylum Chordata; class Lepidosauria; order Squamata; family Anolidae; genus Anolis; species Anolis apletophallus. Next base: position 50,890,452 of record JARBWK010000010.1, read on the forward strand.
AACCTTATTTTGATAATCGCATTTGCTAGGGGGTCACCAACTGTAGTAAATCACTACTGGCCAAGGGTCATCTGTTTGAAACAAGTCTGGTGGCAAAGTGAGCTCCCAACCGTAATAGTCTAGCTTGCTGTTGACCTATGCAACCTTAATTGATAGTTGCATACGCTAGTTGAGAGACAGCTGCATTAAAACACTACTGATCAAGAAGTTATGTGTTTAAGGCAAGCTTGCGGGCAGAGTGAGCTCCCGGCTGTTAATAGTCTAGCTTGCGGTTGACCTATGCAACCTTAATTGATAGTGGCATCTGCTAGTGGGAGACAGCTGCATTAAAACACTACTGATCAAGAAGTTATGTGTTTAAGGCAAGCTTGGGGGCAGAGTGAGCTCCCGGCTGTTAATAGGCTAGCTTGCTGTTGACCTAGGCATACCTTAATTGATAGTTGCATCTGCGAATTGGTGGCCACTGCATTAAATTATTACTGACCATGTGTCAAAGCAAGCCTGGGGGCAGAGTGAGCTCCTGACTGTTAATAGTCTAGCTTGCTGTTGTCCTAGGCATACCTTAACTGATAGTTGCGTCTGCGAGTTGGTGGCCACTGCACTAAATCACTACTGAGCGAGAAGCATGTGTTTTTAGCAAGCCGGGGGCCAGAGTGAGCTCCTGATTGTTAATAGTCTAGATTGCTGTTGACCTATGTAACCTTAAGGATGGTGGCAGCTGCTAGTGGTACCTAGCTGTATTAAATCACCGCTGATCAGGAAGTCATGCCTTCGAAGCCAGCCTGTGGGCGGAGTGATCTTCCGATGGTTAATAGTCTAGTGTACTGTTGACCTATGCAACCTTAGCGATAGTTGCATCTGCTGGTTATAGCCAGCTGCATTAAATCACTGCTGACCAAGAAGTCATGCATTGAGAGCCAGACTAGGGGCAGAGATGACACCTGAATATAGTTCCCCATTTCAAAAGCTGCAAGAGATCCATAGATGTAATTTTATTACGGTTATGAATTGGAAACTAATCACTGATATGTAGGCTGTTGTTTTATGCACTGGATCTGATGTATACAGATCCCGATATGCCCAATGGGAACACGGGTGGGGGTTTTGAACAACGGACATTGACATGGCTAATTGTGGCTGCTGGGATTTGTAGTTCACCGGCACGCAGAGCTTTGCGAGCTCACCGAGGATGGAGATGGGTCGAACTTTCCTCACAGTGCTCCCCGAGGGACGCAATGGCATGAGGCACCCTCCATCCTCGCATATTCTCCTTATGTGTTGCATCCCAATTCCTTGGGTTACTTTCTTGTTATCAAGAGGGGACCCCATCACTGTGATATTTTTCATCCCAGTAGTTGACCATTTTCCATTTCAGACAGGTTCAAGGGTGGGGAAAATGAGTCTTGGGTATTGGTCAACCCACAGCTTGGAAGGGGATCCCATCAAGGGGTTCCTCTGATTCCAGTTCAAGGCTCTTGGTCCATTAGATGCCTCAAAATTTAAGCCACGGTATACACACGCACCCTTTAGCAGGCAAATCTCCCCAGCAATGTTGAATTCAGTAATACCGATGGAGCAAAACAGGGGGTTTTGGCAATATACAGGACTGGAATTGGCGGTTTAGAATGCCTTGGGGCTGGCCTCTTATGCCTCAGGGACTTGAGGCTTAGAAGTATACGTTGGTTTTATGTTTCGGTTCACTCGCTCTACATGTTATGTGGGTTCGCACCTTGGGTGACTCTTATACCGGCGTTTGATGGTTTTGTGGTACTTTAGTCTGGCCCCGTTCGATGGTGGGCTTAGCAGGGGCATAGTCCCAGCCTTTAGTCCGGCCCAATCCAACCAGATCATTTGTGCCGGTTGGGACTGAAACTTTAAGGGTAGTGCACTTAGCACTGGCCCCAAACTTCATGTGATCTGGTACGAGGCGGTCAATGATCTTGAGGAATTCGGAAGGGCATACGCCATGCCGCAGGCTACCCCCTTTTTATTATGAGCATAGCACAGTTTTGGGTGTTTTCAAAGGTGGGGTTGGCCCCACAAGCGACCAGGGTGCAATTAGCCGTGCTAGCTTATTGCTTATGGGCTCTGGGTATGTCAGATTACATTAACGGTTGGTGGCATAAAAAGTTAGCCTGGTGGTCGTGCAGTCTGGGCCAGACTCACGATAACAGAGAACCGAGCTCCCTGCAATTTGGAAAGGCTTAAAGCTCGGGCAACACGAGGCTTATGCCAACACTCAGGAGCAAATTGGTTTCATGCGGACGCTTGGAGAGCTCCTTTGCAGCCCTATTGGACCAACAAGATAGTCCTAGTTTCTAAAATTGGCAGGTTTATGCGGGCCCTGGTTGAATTTGAACTGACAATAGCGCTTAATGGCAAAGAGTGGCTTGTCCCGTCATCCAAATGCTAGTTGGGGTCTAGAGGCAATGTCATTAAGTTGGCAAAGTGTAGTGACCCTGTTTTATGGCCAGTCGAGGCTCTGGTGCTATTCAAACAGATTAGCAAGCTTGGGCCTGGTTACCCTTTGGCTAGATGGATGGCATACAGCCAACAACTTACCAGTTGTGGGCAGGCACCAGTAAGGTACTAAGGATGAGGGGTTTGGAGCTATACAAGTTTTTGTAACCCACTCTTGCGGCATTGGAGAAGCCTCGGTGGCCAGTGCTATGGGCCATAACTCGGAGGTGATCAAACCCTGGGCAGATGGAAATCAAACGCCTTCAGGAAATACGTGGTACTCCGATGTCATAAGTTGATCGTGCCGATCCATGAGATCCGTTTTGCTGAACCATGGATGGAGTATCCTCGTCTGCGGGCACAGTTAATTTTACTGGGCTGCAAGGCAGGCCATGAGGACTCATCATGGTCAGCACGTTGGTGCAATACAGGTTTGCAACCCACGCTTGCTGCATTGGAGAAGCTTCGGTGGCCAATGCTATCGGACAGACTCTGAGGGGGTTAAACCCCGAGCGGATGGAAATAAAATGCTTTCAGGAAATGCGAGGTACTCCGTTTTAGCAAGTTGATTGTGGCGATCTCGTTGAGATCCATTTTGCTGAACCATGGATGGAGTATCCCCGTCTGCGGGCACAGTTATTCTACTGGGCTGCTAGGCAGGCCATGAGGACTCATGATAGTCAGCATCCTGGGGCAATGCAGGTTGCAACCCCCTATTGTGCATTGGAGAAGCTTCGGTGGCCAATGCTATGCGATGTGACTCGGAGAAAAAAACAAACAAAAAAAAAAAAACCCTGGGCAGATAAACCATATGCCTTCAGGAATATGTGCGGACTCCGTTGTCATGAATTGGTTGTGGTGATCTCCTTGCAGATCCGCTTTGCTGAACCATAGATGGAGTATCCTCGTCTGCGGGCACAGTTACAGCACTGTGCTGCAAGGCAGGCCATGAGGACTCATTATGGTCAGCATTTGGGCCTCGCGTCCGTCACTACTGGAAGTGGCATTGGACCAGAGGTATGCGTGGAGGCGGTTTCCTCCCACTTTTGTTTCAGTCTAGGAGGGGCCCCCTCCAGACGGGTTGGTGATATGCCTGGCAGACTGTTATCTTGGCCTTTTGAAGGGCGGAGCCCTGGCCTTGCAAGTTTGGAATGTCATCTATAAGATTTGGCATGCATGGCCACGGGTGCGCGCCACATGGTAGACAGTCATTCCTTGCCTCCGGTGGTTTAGGAATTGGGACATTACAAAGATGGAGACGGTCAGGAAATGGGTGAACCAGGCCATGCGCAAACCACTTGCAAGGGGTAGGGGCTCCTACATATTCCATGGACAGATCTTGCTTGACAGGCCTCACCTTTACAGATTGGATGGTATCCATCTGTCTGATGTGGGCAATTCAGTGTTTCTTAATGAGTTAATGGGAGGTGTGCAGTTAATATTAGAAGGCTTGGTGGGGGATGGGAGCTAAATAGGACATTTGCTCCCAATCCGTGGCGTAAATAGTTGAGTTATTCAAAGGTTTGTATACTCTTAAGGCACCCCTTAAGGGTGTGGGGCATTATGCAAACACTCACCTAGACGGTTAATTTTAGGGGTGAGGTGATGGTGAATGTCCCAGGAGCGGGGAGAGTCTAGTCTCAAAAGTTGAGAGAGATTTTTCCTGATGTTTCCCTTACGGGTTGCCCGGGTTGAAATATACAGGGGACCCAGGTAGTACGCCTTAATAGCTGAGGGGTAGACTTTAGGAGACGCTACCCCAGCTTACACACACCAAGTTGAACTGACACCAAAAGGTTAGTTGAGTTACAAGTTAAATAGGTAACTATTTAATAAAAGTTGCCCAAAATTTGAAACCATATATATTTGTGTCTGTCTCGTTATTTCGGGGGGTTGGAAGACAAACACCCTGAAAAATATCAAAAAAATATCCCTTGCCTGCAGGCAGGGCATAGAATTTTGAAAGTCCATGTGTTCATAACTTTAATTTAAATGCAGAATTGAGTGGCCGGATGGCACAGTTTAACAGAGCTGATCTCACCAATCCAATCTAGTGTTATGCTCTTTCAATAAAACTATGCTCTGTATAAATCTGTTTTACTGCCTCTCAGCCTTCCCTCCCTGCCTTTGCAAACATGTGTTACAGCTCAAAAACACATATCCTATATACTCATATGTTCTCCTAAAAAGCTGTGGATTTACTTTATTGATTTGACTGGGAGACGATCAAAAGGCATAAAGCTCATCTTGCCTTTCTGATGTATGTCTCAAGACCATGATCTATTAAGATCCTAAAGGCAACTCCCCCACCATCACTATGTATAGTATGTGTCAAGCTCCTTATTTGGTAGTGAGAAAAGAACCCTCAAGGCAAAATGAAATTAAACAATGTTATGAGCAATGTACCTGAAAAGAAATTATATGGCCAGAAAAGAAGAACTGGTGTAGCTGCTTTGGAGGTCTGTGACCACAAGCTACAAAAACGCCCTTCCTGTGAGCAAATTTCATGTGTTTATGAACAACACTCTCCATAGAAAAGAAACTTTGCATTAAAAGGCATGGATCCTTTTATCTACAAAACTGGGTTTGTTATTCCCTTGTAATCTACAGGAAAATATACCAAGCCCTTAATGAAATCTTAAGGCACTGGGAAATATATATTTAAAAAACAACACAACTAAAATCCTTTCCCCTGTGAATTTTGATTTGTAAAAGCAGAACCTAAAAGCAGAACCATAATCACCAAACATTGCCCTTCCAGGAGAGAGGTACCCTGTACAAACAGAACCAGACAGGGTCTTTGGAGTATGACCTGGTTCATATCTTATTTTAATAACTATTATTTAATGTATGAAATGTATCCCAATATGCCATCCTCAAAGAAGAGGATAGGGGGTGCCTGGTTATTTATTGCTTATATTTATTGAAGATTCCTTAAGCTTGCCAAAGCACAGAACAAAAAAGATCCAAGAGATTGTAATTTTGTTGTTTTACCAGAGCAAAGGAAAAAAAGGAACATAACCATAATAAAATAAGTGCCCAAGGGAAAGCTATGTTCCACTTTAAGATTTAAGGGTGATTAGTCTGTCCTAATATACAGTAATTATATTGAATTTCCTTGTGACATTGTTTTTTCCCAGTTGTGGGATGAAAATATTTTTCCAAAATCTGGGAGTTTTTTATTCCCAGATTTCAGAAGACACCTTATAGAACCAAAAACATAGAATCATAGAATTGGAAGAGACCACATGGGCCATCTAGTCAACCCCTTGCCATACAGAAAAAGCATGCTAGACCTAATCACCTTAACAGAAATTAGCATCCTAGAGCCTTCTTCAGGGACGGAGCCCCACGGCAACCATAATATGGCATCTTGCTACTTCTGGCTATGGTTTCACCCCCATCCAGGGTGAAAGCATCCTTGAATGCTTCCCCCAAACACGGGAGTCTTCTGATGTTTTGCTGGCTCCAATGGAGCCAGCATGCTACTGCCCTGTTTGGGTGATGCTCCCATGTGTGATGGGAAAGCGTTGCCACTTGGGAGCTGCATGCATATGATGGTGTCACCCCTCACATGTATAATTTCACCACACTTGCTGGCAAAATGGCACGGAGGATCCCCTGTGTGACAGCATTGTAAATTAATCTACCAGTGGCCCCCCCCCCATTACTATCACAATATTTTTTAAAAAAACTTTTGCCATTTAAAGATGATTTCCAAGGAGATTTATAAATTGAATTTGCAGGATGTTTTTGGAATATTAATACAACCGCATCAAGGTTTGTCTGCTATAATCAGTTTCCCTGTACACTGAAAAACTATTCACTATATTTGAGAATTTTTATCAATAAAGGAAAGCAAAATGCTAATTGTGCCATTTACATGTTACATGCCATGAGCGCATTTCTCATGCAGAGCCATAGGATGGTGTGGGAGTCCTGTGGGAGGAAATTTTATGGCACTCAATTTCAGATAAAGACTGGTCTCTACTGCTATGACAACACACAATTTTTGGTGGTATTTAAACAATACAGAACCTAACTATACATCAGGATACCACACAATCGGTTTCTGTAGAAAGTGAGCATCCAGAATCATTCTGTTATAAGTGGTAGATGGTTCTTGTGGTAAAGTTTGGCAACTGGAAGAAAGAAACATTATGGACAGCCCATTGTCTTATCTCTAAAGTAGCATTGGTGAGAATTGTTGCTAATTCAGATGCTGCCATTCTGTACTACAATGTGTGCATATTCATTATAAACAGAGTTCTGTATTGGAGGTACCAAAGTGGAGGATGGCAATGTCCCCTTGTCAATTAATATTATAAAAGATTTTGACGTACCAAAGCTTTTGAAAAAAACATCATCTGACATGCTTTATGGTACTAGAAGTCATCCATGGTATCCACAGAGAGTTCCGAAGATAATGTGAATAAAATTTTAAGGTTTGTGGTTGCTAAATACTTTTATAGATTATCCTAGGATACTTCCCTACCAGTCCAGTGACAGAGGAGCATGCTGCTCATAAGACAATGTTGCTGGTTTTCCGGCAGAGGCCTCGCTCACAACTAGAGTTAAAGCATCCTAGGAAGATTCCCTCTCTGTCACACCCCAACGGTCTCAGGCATCACTTTTGCTTGGACAGAGTTCCAGCCAGGAGAATCAGAAAGTACTTTCCAAGCCAGCTTGCTTCGCTCTCAAGCCCTGTCCAGGGCCTCCCTGCCTTTTCCATGATAAGGCAGGGGATGAAAGCATAACAAAGGCCTCTCAAGGCTGTACCATGTTGGATCTTTTGATCATATGATATACCTTTTATTACCCAATCCTTGTCCATTGTTCCCATTATTGGCTATTGTACTTTTGGGTCGCCTATTTTATTATTGTTCACAGACTCTATCTGCATTGTATTTGGATGCCTTGAGAAAGCTAGAGTAGGCTAAACAGATCGGGCCCAACACCTCATCCATCGGCCTTTATTAGCGTCTCGGTGATCCCTCTGGACGTTGGCCTTCATTAGCGTCTCAGTGATCCCTCTGGACGTTCCAGATGCTCACAACTTCACCACTGGGCTATTTGCATTTAGGTGTACTCCTGTAATTCAGGATATCCATTACTGTCCTGGTGCTCCTCTTGGTGTTCCGGACGCTGACTGCACTACAGCCGCACTACTTACCTTTTGCCGTCCTCTTGCATCTTGGTTCCAACCAGCACACGCATTCACTCACTGAACATTCCTTCACCAGACATTGTTATATAATATTTATCATGTTTTGTCCTTCATGTGCCTACATAGGATGGAACATTTGATCTATATGGGCATATAATCCAGCTACGGTTTCATCTTCACATCTGGATTTTCCTGGAGTATAACCCGGTTAAAGTATAATCTGGACTTTCTGTGAGTTTACTCTTTCTACTGCTGTCTGTATCTCATGCAATGCATCATTACTGTAGATTTTTGTATTTATTTCTATTATATGTACTCTGTATCACTATGATATTATAGTATATTTTGAAGTATATTGGTGTTTGCGGGCTGCATGGTATCTCTTTAGCCTATACTTCTGAGTAGTAATACAGTTTCTAACTCAACTGATAGCTATACCTAGAGTGTCATTTTTGTATATTAGCCATATTATATCTACTAGACACGTGATGGGGGAAGTGTCACCACACCAAAGTGTTGTGCGGGGTGACAGAGTCACCTCTCATCTCTGCTGTTTCAAAATGGAGGCTGGCAAAATGACATGGGGGGGGGGGAGTCCCCTGTGTGATGAAGCCTGAAGTATCAGTAAACTGAGGGGCAGTGGGATGAATCTGTCACCTCGCATGCCACTCCCTCACAGTGCTTCCCCCATCACATGGGAAAGCATTGCTGAAGTCATGCGGATCCACGCCTGCTCTATTAGATGCTCCCTGTTTGGAGGAAATCCTCCTATGACACTTCAACTCTGGTTGTCAGTGGGGCCTCCCCCAGAAGCCTAGTGATTTTGTGTGATGGGCAACATGCCCATCCATCGCAGGACTGGTGGAGAAGCATTGTAGGGTGCTAACAAAGCCCCATGTGATGAAGTCAAGAGTTGCTCCTCATCCCTGCCTTTTCATAACAGAGTTATAAAATAACATAAAGAGCTTTCCCAAGTAGGCTTGCACTTTGTGCAATCAAGACAATGAAGCAGAACATTCAGAACTTATTGTTCTATCCACCTTTTCTCCATTCTCCATTTCTCCATTCTGTCCACCTTTTTCTTTTTTCTAAATTGGTTACATGAATTCAGCTCCATCCAACCTCCCTCCCCACAGCATAAAGAATTTACATTCCAAAACAAAACAGCACTGACTCAATATAAAATGACCTTTTAAATTCAAGAGCCTCTCTGAATATTCAACATGACACACATAAAATCTTTATTGTCAGCAGTTGAGCAGTTCAGAGCAGGTTCCGTAATCCTTACACACAGCTTAAAATGGACTGGAGAAGCTGGATTCAATTTTTCATTTGATTCCAGAGGTTAGTCATTATCCTCTTTAGATAGTTTTTAAACTATGGCATGTAGAGTTAAAATCAGTATTTTTTTTCACCAAAACCTGTCATTAAGAATTAGGTTCTCTAATTAAAACTGAACACATGTGACACCTGCCTGCCACCTCAGGAGGAGAAGGAGGAAACACTGCTGCTCCCCCCCCAAGGCCAGCTAAGAGGAGGAAGGGGACTGAGGTAGAGACCTTAAAAACTCTTGTCTCCTGGCTGCTGCTGCTTACACCTGCCTGCCACCTCAGGAGGAGAAGGAGGAACCACTGCTGCTCCCCCCAAGGCCAGCTAAGAGGAGGAAGGGGACTGAGGTAGAGACCTTAAAAACTCTTGTCTCCTGGCTGCTGCTGCTTACACCTGCCTGCCACCTCAGGAGGAGAAGGAGGAACACTGCTGCTCCCCCACGGCCAGCCAAGAGGAGGAAGGGGACTGAGGTAGAGACTTTAAAAGATGGCGGCGCGGAGCAGCCGAGTGACCGCCGAGCCCCGTTGGGGCCTGTGCAGGTCTCCCTGGAAACCGCTCCTCCTGCCTCACCAGCCACCCCCAGCTGGTGGCCCAGGTTGGTGCGACTACAGGAGCCACCTCTTGGGGTCATTCCCGGAACCACCTGAGCCCCCGGGGAGGCCTCCTCTGCTTTTGGAGGTCCTCCAGTTGGAAGCCGAGGAGGTACTAGAGGCCCGTGAGCCTCCCCACCCGGCCAGGACGCCGGAGGCGCTGAGGCTGAGGGAGACCCTGAGAAGGACCCTGGAGGCCGCAGTACATCGGCGGGACCGGCCTCCTCGGTCCCCGGTGCCCTGGCCGGAGCTGACAGAAGGAGAGGACCGGGAAGGGCCGACAATTACCTTCCCCCCCAACTCCCAACCCCGACGACACGCGTGGGGACTCACCAGGCCTCCCTTGCTTGGCAGGGATAGCCGAGCGGCTGGCGGCTTGCTCGGGTGAGATTGGGAGGCTCAGCCGGGAGCTGGCGTCCCTCACCCGTAGGAACAGACTCTGCAGCCCGGACCCCTCCCCTGTGACGAGGGAAGCCCCCCCTTACCTGACCCCAGGGTCCCCCGCTGCCCAGCTGGTGGCGAGGGATGCGCCTGGTGGTGGAGGAGGTGGGCCTGACAAAGACGACGAGGGTCCCAGGAGGAGGGCGAGCGGAACATCGGCGAGTGATCCTCGGCGCGAGCAGCGCCCAACCTCACTGGCCCCGGGTATCCCTGGAGCTGCCGAAGCCGCCGCGCGAGCAGCGCCTTGCCCAGAGCCCCCTGCCCCGACCATGGGACGGGACCTCCCCCCTGAGGAGAGGCCTCTGCTTGGTGGCGAAGCCTTGAAGAGTCCCATGCCGGGCCCTTGGTGGAGCCCCTGGAGAGCGCTGGGGCGCTGGACTGGCTTCGGCGGGGACGGGAGAGCGGGGGCCGAGTTCCAAGATGGCGAGTCTACCAAAATGGCGTCGAGCCCGGCCAGCCCGGCCTCTCTGGCCCCGCCCACGATGGTGCTCCCGCCCCCCTCCGACTCTGTTCCTGACTTAGACCGATCGCCCCCTGCTGGACCAGAGCGATCCATACAACTGAGAGTTGAGCCAGCATCCCCAGGGCTGAACATCTCCTCGGTGCTGGCCAGGGCCCCCGGGGCTCAGCCCCGACGCCGGGCCTGCCGGCTGTTGCGGCCCCCCCCTGGCGCTACCCCACCATCAGGACCCCGCCCCCTCTCAGTCCACCCGGGAGAAGGGAAAGAAAAAGAACAGGCCTGGACAGATGAGACGCAGGCGTCAGAAGGGAAAAAGCTCAAGGAGAGTTCAAAATGGCCAACTGCCATCCCCATCACCGGCTGGTCAGCGTGAAGCGCCGGCTAACACCAGCAGCCAGGCGCTGCAACGCATGCCTAACCCTCCCCCGCCGCCGTCCACCATCACGACTGCGGTGGGAAGTAGGTCCTTGACCCCGACTTCAGCAGTGATGGAATTGGCCGGCCCCAAGAACTCCGGTTGGAGACGCGTCAGGAGGTCCACGAAGAAATTCGCACGCGGACCTTCTGGGGGGCGAACTTTGGCCCAAACAGAGGTCCGGCACGTAGGGACCCGGCAAAGCCACCCTCCCACACAGTCGGTAGGAGTGAAGTGGCCCTTGATCGACAGGTGCCCACAGCTTCCATCTTGGCTTCATGTCCTGTCCTATCCAAGGAAACTGCCACCGTTAATACATCCACCGGCCTGTGCGTGGGTGGCCAGAGCCTCTCAACGTCTTCCCCTTTTCATGGGATTTGCCGGAAACTGAGCCCCCCACTAAACTCCAACTTGTAAACTCTCCTACTAGGGGGGCCCCGATTACAGTGATCTCCGGCATGGGGTATTGTCGCAATAGGCGCAGGCCAAGTGCGAGAGGCTCCCTGAGTCGTGCCAAGACCCGGGCTGCCTCTGACCTGCGACCTATCCCGAGGGACACTGTTGTCAGGTCTCCAACTTCCTCCCCCTCCTCCCTGGTGTTAGTAAACACGCTCAGTCCGGAATAAAACGACAACGATCCGGGACTTTATTCAAGACAGACAGGTTGATATTTGCTGCATTACGGAGACCTGGCTCCAGGACAGTGATATCACCTGCCTTCAGGAATTGACACCCCGGGCTTCGCGCTTACCCACCAGAACAGGACTGGGAGGCGGGGGGGGCGTGGCGATTCTCTCCCGTGACCTATTACACCTCAGAGCGGTCCCTGCTTTGGAGGCAGATGGGATTGAAAGTGTCGGCCTGATGTGGGGTGCCCGGAGAGTACAGCCTTCTTGCTGGTGTACCGTGCACCTAGCGCACCAGCGGGAGTCTGTCCCTGCTGCTGGAGACTGTGGCGGAGTGGGCGTTGAGGTTTCCTAGCCTAGTTGTGCTGGGGGACTTCAACGTCCACGCCGACACAGCCTCCTCACCATCGGCAGCGGGGGACCTTGTGTCGTCCATGGCGGCACTCGGCCTCTCCCTCTGCGAGTCAGGCCCCACACACCGGGCCGGTCACACCCTTGATCTGATTTTCCATGCAGGTGTCCAAGTGTCCGTCACCTCTGTTACAGAGGTGCCATGGTCGGACCACTGTGCTCTGGGAGTCCGGGTCGAGCAACCGCGCCCCCCCCGGCAAAGGTGCCGAACCAATTTGGGTTCGCCCGAGGGGACCTATGGAACCAACTAGGTTCCTGAATGCCTTGAGGGATTTGGAGCCTGCCAGCGATTCGCTCGGTGAGCTGGTTACCACCTGGAACCACGCGCTGTCCTCCACTCTCGACGAGATCGCCCTAAACGCCCTCTCAAACCCCGCGCATCCTGTTCACCTTGGTACACAGATGCACTAAGATCTATGAAGCGGGAGAAGAGACGGCTAGAGCGCAGGTGGAAGAAGCTCCGCGACGGGCCATCGACATCAGCTTATAAGCTTTTTATGGATGCTTATGAGCATGCTGTCAAGGAGGCGAAAAAGTGTATTATGCCTCCTTGATAGCGTCTGCGGATTCACGCCCAGCTCAATTGTTCAGGATAATTCGGCAGCTGACGATGGTCCCTACCATCCCAAACAATGACAATTCGGCCCTTTCTGCTGAGGTTTTTCAGGATCACTTCGCAGACAAGATTGCGTCGCTCCGCCGGGACCTTCCTTCCACACTTGATACAGTCCAGGAGCTGGAGACTCCGTGGCCCTCCGCCGGGTCCACCTTCGACCGGTTTCGACCACTGGACGCAGAGGATGTTGACAAGATTGTCGCAGCCCTTAAGTCGACCACCTGCTCCCTCGACCCGTGCCCCTCCACGCTGATTCGAGCTTGCGTGGAGGGGTTACGAGGCCCTCTGTTGAAGATAGTCAACTACTCCCTTGAGCAAGGGGCTTTTCCAGAGGAGCTAAAAGAGGCGGTGGTCAGTCCATTGCTGAAGAAGCCCGGACTAGACCCCGCGGCTCCTCCATTACCGCCCAGTTTCGAACCTTCCGTACCTGGGCAAGGTGATTGAGAGGGCAGCAATGGACCAGCTGCAGACCTTCTTGGATGACGCAACCTGGCTAGACCCCTTCCAGTCCGGCTTCCGTTCAGGCCATGGGACGGAGACTGTCCTGGTCTCCATCACAGACCTACTCCGCTGCCACTTGGACCGAGGTGGATCGGCGCTGCTCGTGTTATTGGACCTCACGGCAGCGTTTGATACCGTCGATTACCAACTTTTGATTGACCGCCTGGCGGTGGCGGGAGTGAGGGGGACAGCCCTCAACTGGCTGTCCTCCTTCCTCCAATGCCGCCAGCAGTGAGTGAAGTGGGGAGGGGCGGTCTCCGGAGGCTCCCGCTGAGTTGCGGGGAGCCTCAGGGGGCTATCCTCTCCCCACTGTTATTTCACATCTATATGCGACCACTCGCCCAACTGGTACGGAGTTTTGGGCTGGAGTGTCATCAGTACGCTGATGATATCCAGCTCATTCTGAGGTTGGACCCCGGGGCAGTCTCTGTACCCGATAATTTCCATCTTTGCCTTGAAGCCGTTACTGGATGGCTGCGAGCCAGTAAGTTGAAGGTGAACCTGGCGAAGACGGAGATCTTGTGGCTGGGCCGCCCGGGGGTAGTGACCCAGTTGCCAACTTTCGATGGTGTGGCCCTCTGCCCTCAGCCATCGGTAAAAGTCTGGGGGGTCGGCTGGACGCCCACCTGTCCATGGAGGAGCAGATTGGCTGCACCTGCAGGACAGCATTCTACCACCTACGGTTGGCTAAGCACCTGGCTCCCTACCTCTCCCAACGCGACCTTGCTACGGTGATCCAAGCCACGGTCATCTCGAGGCTCGATTACTGTAATGCGCTCTACATTGGCCTTCCCTTGTCGATGATCCGAAGCTTAAGCTAGTGCAGCACGCCGCAGCCCGCCTCCTCCTGGGTGCTGCAAGATCTGACCGCGCGACCCCACTCCTGCGCGAGCTGCACTGGCCGATTGAATTCGGGTTCTCTTCTAGGTGTTAGTTCTCACCTTCAAGGCCATCTATGGTTTGGGGCCAGTGTACCTGAGGGAGCGACTTACCCCTATGTGCCCGCGAGATCACTGCGCTCTGAGGAGCTTAACCTCCTTGAGGTGCCTTCCCTTGGAACCTGCAGACTGGCCACTACACGGCGGAGGGCATTCTCTGTAGCTGCCCAAGTCTCTGGAACGGCCTCCGGGAGAGATCCGCGCCATCCGCGCTCTTCTGCCCTTCCGCAAGGCCTTGAAGACTTGGCTCTTTAGGAAGGCGTTTGGCCCTTAACTCAACCACACTGTGTGCCATGCCGCCTATCCCCCCCAGATTCTTATCTCGCCCCCAGCCTTCGCTGAGGGCTAGTGTTTTTAATATGTTTTAACTGCTTTGATGTTTAATGTGTTTTAACTGTTTAATCTGTTTTATTACTCATGGTGTTTATGCTTCTTCTGTAAACCGCTCTGAGCTCCGGAGTGAGCGGTATACTAAATCGAAGTTAATAAATAAATAAATAAATAAATAAAGCCCACTTTGAACTTTGGACAGCAAAAAAAGTCCTTCAATAAATCTAAATGTTATATTTGCCCAATATTGCCCAGAAAAGCAAATGTCCTGACATTTCATGTAGATTTTAGAATGAGTCACAAGAATATGCATGTGCTATATTACACAGCTTTGCCTGTATCGTAATATTTTATAGCTTAATGGGGTATCTGGTTTATAGCAAAGCAGGGAAAATAAATCTTAACCAGTCAGCCTCACTATTTTCAAAGTACTATCCTGTAGTACCTGTAGGGATTTTCTTCATCAATACCAATTACAATGAAGCCTTTCTGACTCAGTAGCTTGATCTTTAATATCAATAACATAAAACAGAGGCATACTAATGAAGACATATTAATGTATTGATTACTTGTGTAAGAAAATGCAAGCTTGTTTTGGTCCTGTTTGATGTTATGGATGAATTGTATAATGCTACTTTGGTCTAAGTACAGTACATTTGAATGTTTATCTTTTAATTGAACTATGTATGAAAGAGCTTTAATATATGAGTATACCAAAACCAGGCAAGAGCAACAAAGGATCATTGGCAGAGTCATTCAGGCTATAGAATATAAAGCTCCCACAAACTCTGCTAGGACTGGTAGATACGATGATAGAAGACATCAGTCAGCAGAGATTCAGCAGCCAGGGCAGAGACTGTCTTCCTCCTAAGGGGGAGATGACAGATCATTTTATTTTACTTCAGCTTTTTTTAAAATCCAAATTTACAAATTATTTGTAATGGAAACTATTTGGACATGACAGAAATTGAAACTGGAGGAAATAGTCTAATCCCTATTAGATGCCACTGGAAATACTAGCAGACATGACCTCAGGCAAATTCTTCTGGAATAATCTGTGTTCCCTAGTAAGAAAATGCATTAAGAAAATATCCTCAAAACATTGTCCTCCACATTGGATAGCTTGATTGATCATTTGATTTTCTCCCCCCCCCCCCCATGTCACTGGTCAGGCCAAGGCATCCCTTGCCTTCCAAGAAGAAAGTAATGGCTGTTACAGAGAGATTATGTGCTGACTTCGATAGGCCAAAAAAGGAACTGGTGTAGTAATGTTTTCTTTCCTTTGCCTATTTTAAGGTTGTTCCATCGTACTATAAAATATGCATTTCCTCAAATCAAACCTCACATAAAACAAACACATTAAGGGTCTCCTATTCATGATAAATGGAAGATAATATAGATGTTCAGCAGTTGAATTCTTTGTATGGTGAAATCTCCTTCCTTGGAAGCTTTTAATCAAAGGCTGGATGAGGGTACTTTGAATGTGCTTTTTATGCATAGCAAGGGGTTGGACTAGATGGTCCATGTGGTCTCTTTCATCGCTATTATTCTATGATTCCATGATTTTATTGTGGAATGAGAACTAACATGGTATAGCTTTTTAAGTATTGGACAGTAACCCTGGAGACTAGGGTTCGATTCCCCTCTTTTCCATAGAAACCCACTGGGTGTCCTAGTGGAAGTCACATTGTTTCAGCCTCAGAGAAAAAGCAAAAAAACAAATCCCCCTGCCAAGAAAAACTCTGCGATAAGTTCACCTTAGAGTTTCCAAAAGTCAGAAGTGATTTGAAGGTATACAATAGCCATTGCAAGTAAACAGAGAGTACTTATTTAACAGTCAAAGAATACATGTGCTACTGAAATTATGGCCCATTGGGTTTTGCTCTCAGGAAAGTGTACATAGGATTGGAGGCTGCCTTCTTGCATTATATAAATGTCTTATTTCTTAGTTAGCCTTCAAGGATTTAGAGACACCTTACTTGCAATAAAAATATGTAAGAAAATCCAACCATCTGTTTATTTCATGCAAAGCAATTTTGAGAGGGGTGATTTGAAGAGGGAAATCAGCAAGGGGGAATCGAGTCATTTAATCATTTCCCAACCCACAGCATGATTTGCATAATTAGCAAATAGCTTGCATAATATTCCAGTGAGGCTTGATGGATTTAAGAACTGGAATATTACAACTTTCCAGCATGACACAGGGCACAGAAATTGCAATGCTAGATCTAACACCTATTTTGGTGCATGTATTATTGGAGGTCAAACAGTAGCACTCGAGATCTTTCAAGTGGAGGGAATTCAAGAAAGTCTGACAAAACCAATGACTATTTTTCTATGAGATGGTAAAGCTGAAAGATATGATGGATGCTGGAATTAGCAAAAATGGAGTACTATTAGTGACAGGCATGAAACCAGCAGTTAGGAATTGAGATGAACAGTAGGATTGGAGAACAGATGATAGAGGAAAAGCTGAAGGTTGCAGCATCTGAAGGCATGAGCAAAAAAGAAAAAGAAAGAAAACCAGATGGTCTGAGACACAAGAGGAACACTAAAGATCCTTCCTTAACAAATTAATAGCTAGGCAGCTGTCGCATTGCACAGCTCTGGAATAAATAGGAAATCTATTAATCAGACTTTATGCAGATACTCCGTGAGACTGTAATGTTGCATACTACTGAAGAATTCATACATTGATCATGAGGTGCAGTAGAAACAGACACATTTGGAGTATATGTAGTAGGGCAAAGAAGGTAATCAATGCCATCTTTTCAACCAGACAAGGTCCCAACTTGCCTGACAGAGGCAGTGGTAAAACCTCGTCTGGGAAAAAAGCATCCCTGAATCCGATTCTACTGGATAACTGTAGGCCAGACTCCAATATTCTATTTCAGTCAATATAGTGGCCTCCCAACTCCTAGGTTTCCTGGATAAGGTGAATTATCTATATCCATTTCAGATTGGTTTCAGGAGGGGGTACGGGACACAGAGAGATAGCATTAATCACCTTATTGGATTACCTATGCTGGAAACTGGACAGGGAATGTGTGTCCCTCCAAGGTTTCCTGGATAAGGTGAATTATCTAGATCCATTTAAGATGGGTTTCATAAGGGGTTATGGGACAGAGAGAGATAGCATGAATCACCTTGTTGGATTACCTATGCTGGGAACTGGACAGGGAATGTGTGTCCCTATTGATCTGCTGGAGCTCTCAGAGGCTTTTAATACCACTGACCATGACATACCTTGGGATAACCTTCCTGGAAAGGGACTTGGAGGTCCTGTTCTACAGTGGCTCTGCTCTTTCATGAAGAGCATGGTGCTGGAAATTCCTGCTTGACTCCTTGACTATGGCCTGCAAAGCCCCTCAAGGTTCTGCCTTCTCCCCTGTACTATTTTGACATCTTCATGAAACTGTTGGAGGGTTGTCTGGAGTTTAGGGTTCAGATGTTAGCAGTATGCTCTATTAATTCTTTCAAACTAATTTTAAGGAAGCTGTTCCTCTGTTAAGTGTGCCCTTGGCAGCTGTAATGAACTGGATAATGGCAAACAAAATGAAGCTTAATTCAGACAAGACATAAGTCAGTAAAAAGACATATCTGAGAATAGAGATTCAGCCTGTATTAGAAACATAAATATGCAGTTTTGGGGTGGGGGGTTACATCTGGACTAATTTCTGAGACTGGAGGCCCTGGTGTCAGCAATGACATGCCAGTTAAAGCTAGGGTGCCTTTACCTATATTCCTGGAAAAGTCAGATATGGTACATGTCTTGGTTGCATCCCATTTGGATTACTGTAATGCACTCTATGTGGAGCTGGCTTTGAAAAGTGCTCAGAAATTTGGCACAAAGAGCTGCAATCAGGTTGTTAGCTGGGGCTGGCTACTAGATATGTGTGATCGATAAAAAAATGTTTCAAAAGTCATTACAAAATTAGAGGAAAGTCAATATTTTTATTTTTTACATTCTGCATGTATCATTTTCCAATACTCAGTTGTTTTTTCACAGGATCACCACATGTGGTAAAATGACCCTTCCTGAGATTTGCACTTCCAACATTTTTTATTCATATTTTTATACATAATTCCTAATTTTTTTGGTAAAATATACCATCAGTGTAGCATCTTTAACCAATTTTCCTGGAGGTCTGAGGCATAGGTATACTTTAATCATTTCAACCACATTTGCTCCCTCTCTCTCAACTGAATCGTTCTTCCAATATTTCTTGCCCAATGAATCATAGAATTTTTAATCTCCTCTGTTTCTGTATCCCATCCAATAAGTTTATTATATATTCATGTAATTATTTTCTTTTCTCCTAATAATATTTTATCCCAAAATTCATCCAAATCGCTAAATCCAACCTTTTTATCCCAATTAAAATGTTCCTTAAATTGTATATACTGAAACCAAGATACATTTTTATAGTAAGGTGAGGTTTTCTCCTCGTTTTAAGTTCAAATGTCCCCTTTTTTGATTAGCATATTTTTATATGTCGGCCATTGAGTCCATCCTAGCAGCCTTCTTTGACTCGCCTCAAGAGGAGAGATCCACAATGGGGTTTTAGTGGATAAATATCTCTTATGTTGGGGGGGGGGGGGGAATCAAGAATAGGTTTCTAGTCACCTACAGACCCACCACCAAGTCCCTATACTTGGAAGGCAATCATACTCTGACACGAGGATCACCTAAATAAGTAAGTCTAACTTGGAAAAAGAGACCAGTTTTATGAAGAGCCATTTTATCCAAATTGTGGCTACCTTGACCAAAAAAGTGCATTTAATTCTCAATTCTCATGCTGATTTAATCAAGGGTTTACATAGCTATAGTTTGAAATATTAAATGAATTAAATTTTGTATGTATTGACTATTTTTATACTACCCTATATCACATGATTTGAGATTTCACCTGAAATGAAAGTCCAAATCAACAATCTCCTTATATTGCACTTGGTGTAAGAACATAAGAACATAAGAAGAGCCATGCTGAATCGGACCTCAGCCCATCTAGTCCAGCATTCTGTATCACACAGTGGCCCACCAGTTGTACACGGGGATCTCGAGCAGAAGGGAGGGCAAAACCCTGACCTGCTCCCGACCCCCCACAACCAGTACCCAGGGAAATCCTGCCTACCTCAACCAACTCCAACTCCCATCCCCAGCAAATTCCCTAAACGAGTCACTACGAATCCGTTGAACCTTAGTCCAGTCCATATCACTGGATTCTTCTTCCAAACTTTGCAAATCTCCATCCCCATCCCCCATGGACTGCTCCTCACCACCAGACCCATCATCTCCAGAAAACCCCAGAAATGTATCTTCATCAGAGGATTCATTAAGTATTTGCCTTATCCTTTTCCTCTCACGTTCCTCATCAGACTCCTGCTCATGAGTAACCCATTTCACACTCCTGACCCCAGGCTGCGCTCTCTCTCAGCCTTGCGTTCAGACTCAACTACAACACTGACTGTGTAAAACAACATGTGCACAAAGGCCATTAAATATATTGAAGTCATTTAATTGTAAGCTTCAATAATAATAATCTTATACCCCGCCCCCTGTACCTGAAGGGACTTAGGACAGCTTACAACAAGAAAATCGATGCTACCAGTTCAATTGTAATTTCAATTGAACTGCAACTCATAATTGCAACTTCGTTGGAAAAATGGATCTTTCTCTCATGCTCTCTCTTTCTCTCTCATTCCAGCAAATGCAGCACAGTTGAAATTTTCAAGCAATTTTCTTATTATTCCTTCCAGTTTGAAGCATTCAAAAAAATGATTGCATGAGAATACTAGTGGGATTTAACAGAAAGGGGAAAATGTTGTTTTGATAGAATTGGTTTGACACCTGGCTCCCTACCTATCCCGACGCGACCTAGCCACGGTGATCCAAGCCACGGTCATCTCGAGGCTCGATTACTGTAACGCGCTCCACATTGGCCTTCCCTTCTCAGTGATCTGGAAGCTTAAACTGGTGCAGAACGCGGCAGCCCGCCTTCTGCTGGGAGCCCCTAGAACAGCTCACATAACACCTCTGCTGCGCGAACTGCACTGGCTACCTATTGAATTCCGGATCTCCTTCAAAGTGTTAGTCTTGACTTTCAAGGCCTTACATGGTTTGGGGGCAGTGTACTTGAGGGAGCGGCTTACCCCATATATGCCCAGAAGCTCACTGCGCTCAGAGGGTTGTAATCTTCTTGAAGTCCCAGGTGTGAAGTCCTACAGGCTGGCCAGTACCCAACAGAGAGTGTTCTCGGTGGCTGCACCGACCTTGTGGAACCCTTTGCCGGCCGAGACGCGGGCCCTGCAGGACCTGATGGCCTTTCGCAGGGCTTGCAAGACTTGGCTATTTTGGCAAGCATTTGGTGACTGACTTGCACCTGAACATCAAACCTCGCCACCTAACCATGCCGCCTCTGTCTGTAGATCGGTCGTATTCCGATCTATGTGATGTTTTATGACATATGTGATTGTTTTTAGAAATGTTTTTATGATGTTTTTAGGCTGTTTGTGTAATTTTATTGTGTTGGAAACTGCCCCAAGCCTTGGGGGGTGGGCGGTCTAGTAAATCCAAATAATAAATACATAAATAAAAATAAATATATATATTAGGCCTGGTTAGATTTCTTGTTAATCAACGAATTTCATTTTAAGTTCATTAAAAACTTACATTGGAAATGGTTTTGAAGTGTGTCAAGCAACCTGGAAGTGACCTTTTAGTTTTGAAGCCCCGGTCATCAGGTTTCGTTAGGTGTTTTGTATGTGCATTGGCTCCTTCCCAGGGGTCAGGGGTGGAGAGGATCGGCTCCACTCTTGGCGCTCGCGTTTGGGGGGGGAAAGAGGGGAAGAGTAGGAGCAAGAGTAGAGGAGGGGGCTGCAGGAGCCCCTCCCTCCCTTCTGCAACTCTCTCTTCCTCAGCTATACAAGCCCGTGTGAATCCTTCTGCTGCCTCCACCGCTCTTCCCGCTTGAGGCATGGCTCTTCACTTCTCCCTTTCCCCTCCCCTCCCAAGCGAGGCAGCCCTGGCTCTCAGAGGCGCTCTGTTGTGCCTGGCGGGCATGAAATGTGTGCTCCTGGGGCTGGCCAAGTCTCTCAGCAAAAGAGGAAGAGCCGGTGCAGCAGCTGAGGAATGGCCCTGGAGTGAAGAGGAAGGCGACAACGAGGAGGGCGCTGAGGAAGAATGGTCAGCAGGAGCTGGACAGGTTGCCCTCATCTTGGCTTCCTCCCATAGCCCTGCACATGGCTTGCCTACGTGTTGCGGAAGGTAAGACATGGCCCTTTCAGGACCAGCTAAGGCAGCCAGGGGCAAACTTCGGCCCTCCAGGTGTTTTGGACTCCAACTCCCACAATTCTTAGCAGCCGGAAGGCTGCTAGGAATTGTAGGAGTTGATCCAAAACACCTGGAGGGCCAAAGTTTGCCCAAAGCCTGGGCTAAGGTATCTTAAGAGCATGTTTTTGGTTGGCATTTCTGACACGCAAGAGGTGCCTTTTCCCTCCACTTTTCCCCTCCACTCCTGGCCCCTGGGAAGGAGCCAATGGCATGAAGCAGAAGACCTGAGCTGTCAAACCCAGTATTGGCAGGTTTTCGTGCATTGAGCATGCATGTCCACCATTAACAGATTACTAATGAATTTCGTTAGTTTTTACAAAATAATTTTGAAATTTTTACTAAATTCCAGCGACCCCTATATGTTCTTATGTTCTTATGAGTATGGATGATCAGTCTTCATGCTAGAGCAATCTAAGTCGTAACAGTAGGAGAAGAGATTGGAATGAGAGACAAAGGGCAGCATGTGAAGCTGCCTTAGCAGCTGAAAGGACTAATGATGGGTGTTCGCTCAATCGAGTTCTGAGGAGAAATTGTGAATAAGACGGGCTTGGAAATAACCATTCCCTTGCAGCTGGCAAAGTGTCGCTTTGTTGCCCGTGTCCTGCCTTGTGTGCTGTGTTGCTGCGTTCCTGTGGACCGATTCTTGGATGTGAGTTTGGACCTTGAACTTCCTTCATGGACTTGGGTATTGTATTGGTTGGGATCTGCATTTTGTTCCTTCATTTGGCTACACCGAATTTACTCCCTGTGTGCTAGTTGCTGCTTCTGTTTCCTGTCTTCTCGTTGTGACTCTGGACCAGTTTAAACTACTCTACTTTGCTGCCTTCTCCTGTGGATTGACCTCAGACCATGTTGACGCTTCTCTGCTGCCTGCCTTTCCCCCTTTGAATGACGACATCAGCCTGATTGACGACGCCTACTTCTTCCTCCTTGTTGGAGATTTAATCCGGGTTTTTTGCGTTCGGACTCTTTTTGCTCAGTAGGCTTGCATTTTGTGTTACTTTTATTGTTACACTGAAGTTTAAGTGTTTGAGCATCCTTTAGATCCCTTTTTCAGTTTTTGGGATGCTGTTAAATAAACTTTACTTTAAACTATATTGGGCTTGGCTCCTTTAAGGCTCTCTGTCCTCAACAGTCAGTGTCATGTTATGGTTACAGTATTTAACTGGAATCTGAGAGAATGAATGAACAAATTCCATGGCTGTATAGAAATTTGAATCTGGATTCTAGATTTTAAATATCTACAGAGCCATGGAAATCAGTCATTAAATGACCATAGAACATTTAATCTTCTTTTTAGTGTGTCCTGCTTTGTGAAGATAAACTAGCAGTACAACAGATATTCCCTTTACCCATACAGAACAATGGCAAAACATCAATTAATGAAATTAATAAAAACAAATAAAAGTAATAATGTGACTGCATTCCTCCAACTGGTCTGACCTGAAACTACTCGAGTTTTAGTGTATAATAAATATTTTTACAGACTTTGCTTCTTGTTCGGTATCACATGACAAAGGAAGAAAGACCTCTGGTACATTGATTGAATGTCATATGTAACCGCACCATAGAATCATTAATGCCAATGAAGCAAAACAGAGTCCTGCGGCTGAAGATCCAACTCTTTGCCTTTAAACAGCTGGGTGGTAAGGTGACAGGTTTTAGGTTCACTTCAAACACACAAATATTATGGTGGTCCAAGGTCATAATATCAGTCCTCTCTTTAGAGCATTTCAATGAATTTCTGTAGCTGTCTTCTGTTAAACCTCAGTTATGTGAATAAAATAACCAAGGAAGGCTCATAAAAATAAGTAAACAAACATAAAAGGCTGGACCTGAGTGCTATTGTATTTCAGAGCTGGCTCAGAGCTCCTGTAAAAGGGCCGATGCAGACATATACAAAGCATCATATACATACAGCTGGAGCCATCTACCTACAGCACAGAAATTTGATCCCGACTGTTCAAATGTGGTTGAAATTTGTTGGAACTGGAGAATAGATTAGTCTTTCCTTAAAGAACATCTCATGAATTCTGCTTGCCTTTGTAGGGAGTTGCAGGGCAAGCCAAAAGGAGAGAAATAATCTATTTGGTCTTTACTGATTTAATAGCTTTAACATATTTCCTTCTGATGAAGATGAAAAGCTTTCGCTTATAAAAATGCATCATATAAAGAAAGCAAGGTGTTGAAGGAATGAAGGAGAAAGAAGAAGGCAGAGTTCAGTTGGCTTCAGCTGTGTTTAAAGCCCTAAGATCAGTTTCAGAACAAAAGTCTGGTAGGTTTAGCTCATTAATCTTATGGATACTTATTATTCCTTCCTTCTGTGTAATATCTATAATTAAAGCAAAATAGTTAGTGATAGTAGCAAAAAGAATGACTTTAAAATGAATAGTCTTGGAAAACAATACACCATAACACTTCAGCAATCAAGACAATAGGCAATGAACAATGCAATTTCTCAATGTTTTAAAAACAAGATTATTTTATATGATACTACCTGAAGGGAAATACTTTCTGAAGGTTCCTAAAGATACTTTGTAATTTCATATACTCTAGGAGGAACTCTGTAATGGATATTTTCGGAAATTGCAATTCTATCCACATTTATTCGAGATTTAGAATAAGTACCATTGACTTCAAAATGACTTACTTCTGAGTATACATGTGAAATATTGTATTGTAATTCATAACAATTAATCAAATATTCAAATATTAAATTCATGACATTGTAAATTTAAACTTGAGCCAAGTTAGCAAAGCATTAACATGAAGACTTCTATCTTCCTGCATCCTGCCACTGCAATTCTGTAGAATGCCTCTCAAAGCGGGGTTTATTTTTGAATTTAAGCTTTATATTTAGGAGGAAACTTCCATCAAAGAAGATGTTGACTTTGGTTAACCACAGTTTGCAGTACAGCCACCTTATCCATGGACTTAACATGCACAGTTAAGTGCATGTTAAGTCCAAAAAACAACACCCCAGTCCTCTGAAGTATCAGATTACATCTCTTGGTCCTTCAGTGCTATGGTATATTTCTGACCCAAGTATAATCAAAATATAGGCTCCACTATTATCTGCAGTTGCAAGTATCCATGGAGAATCTTGGGATGCGACCTCAGTGGATACAGGGGCCATATTGTATCATGGTATTTTTCTTATTTTAAAAATAACTTTTAATTCTCCTGATCAAATTTGCTAGTGTTTAATGTTCTCTCAAACAACCATTTTTCTTGATTTACAAAAAAAAATGTATTTGCTTGAAATTTAGAGTATGTCTTTTATCTCAAAATGGTCTGATCTGTATATTCTTTCCAGAGTCTTAAACTTATACAGCACTCCCTGGAATAACCCCAGTCAGGAAAAAATGATTCATCATTTTATGCTTTTCTTTAGCAGACAGATATTCCAAATTTATGAGTCACATGCCTTTATACTGAAATTGTAAAAATATGTTTAATCTCTTTTTTTAAAAAATACTGTAGCCAAAAACACAACATCATTGGTTGCATAATAGGAGATGGCTAGGGAACAAATGGAAACATTCTCCTGTGTTTCTCATTTTGGCATCAGAACAAACATACTAGCAGATCATTTTACCTGTAATTTTAGCCAGTAGAGATGTTGAACTACTTGAATAATGCATTTCCCAGGGTCCTGCCTGTATTCGAAGACAGATTGCTACATTTTCCAGCAGCTGAAACTAATGAACAGTAACCAAGGAAAGTCTGCTGTTCAATGTATTACAGTAGTTTGGGGCTGTTTTAGGAAAGAATGAATTATGATTGTTAAGTTGCATCTAGAAAGAACAAAGCATGAACCTTCTCTATCGGAATGACAATTAGGCCACTAGATAGAGTAACAGACCCAAAAAAACATTTCACATACTGTGAATAGTTTTGTTGGACTACAAAGACATTTCTCAAAGGAGGTTAAAGTAAGTTTTTAATTAATATCATCAGAGATCTTGTTTTTAAGAACAAGTTGAACTATGTTGTTGAATCCATTTTAGGTCCCAGAGTCCTTATCACGTTCGAAGACAACATGATACTTGCATATGAATCATGAAAAAAAAGTCTGTGTATCTTATGTATAATTTTCTCATATATACAGTAAATTAGCTAGAAATGTTAGTCAAATATCTGGGTCAACTTATCAATGCAAAAACTGTGAATTAACTCTTATATATACCATATTTTACCACATAATAGTCAAACTCCCCCTTTTTCTGAGGAGGAAAAGGGGGTGTGGCTATTATGAAGTGACATTTTTTGCAGCCATGGGCCCACCAGAGACTTCACATTGGCTGGGGAAGCCTCATCCCTCCAAGGATCAGGCAACAGGCATCATAAAACACTGAAACATAGATCCCTAAAACTATTATATGAGGAATCATAAAATACCAAAACCTGGACCCACAAAACTATTATGGTGACTAT
Organism: Anolis apletophallus; assembly: GCA_030556195.1. Classification (NCBI taxonomy): domain Eukaryota; kingdom Metazoa; phylum Chordata; class Lepidosauria; order Squamata; family Anolidae; genus Anolis; species Anolis apletophallus. Next base: position 50,916,506 of record JARBWK010000010.1, read on the forward strand.
TATGCAATGAAATATGGTATAAAATTCATTACCCATTCTAAGGAAAATGGAAAAAAGCCTACTGACTTCCTCTAATCTCTTTTCTATGGTGCTGCTTCTGATCATTTTCAATGCCTGAATAGGGAAATGGTGGCAGCAGCAGCCACCAGGGATGACTGGCCTATGACCCAGCATTGATGGTTTCCCCTTCTACAATAACAACCCTTGGCTTATCCATGAATCAACAATTTCAGCTTCAAAACTTGTCCTCATAAAGGTCAATTTATACATGAGTGTATATGATAGTACAGGTGTTCTCGACAGGGTGTCCCATCCATTAAAAATATCTAATTTATATTTACACTACTCAGGTTGGTTGTCACCACAGCTGTTTTTTTCTTGCAAAGTTGACAGACATTTTTGAATGTTCTGAAGGTTAATGATGTAAGTGGTTTCCATATGGTGCTTAGCCAAATTAACAACTGTCATCTCTGAAAAGGGGAATACACATAGGTAGTTCACACCATAGATTCAGAATGAGCCCTCCTCATCCAATATCTTATTCAGCACAATAATTTTTCAAGGAATCACACTCAATGAAATGGGATCAATGGCTTGAATTAAGGAGACAGGGGATTGTTATATCCTGCTCTCAGGACTCAGATGGTAAAGGGGAAGAGCAAGTGGAGCTCCCAGCAGCCACCAACCAAGAACTGGAAATGTCAACGGCTGAATCTGAGAGTAGCAGCTCTCAGCAGCCTCAAGGGGAAAGCACAGAAATACCTACCTTCCTGGAACACAGGCAAGAAAGGGAGCGTCTCAGAAGATCCCAACACCTTTCTCACAATTGCTTGACAGTTAAGAAGTAACTGAGAGAGGAGGCTGGACTATAAATCTAGCAGCTGTAATTCCAACATTTGTTGCTGAAAACGGACTGCATGAAGGAGACACTGTGCTCTGTATCTCTGGCTTGTGTGCTTGGTTTAACTTTGCAATTGTTTGTGCTTTTACTTGAAGGGAATTCTTGCTTATCATTCTTGTGTGGGGCTCAGGTTGCCTGACTTTTTAAAATCTCTCTCCTTGTTAGCTTTTCTAGCTTATACTTTAAGAGAAAGGAAAAGCGGATTTCTGATTCTGCTTGCTGAATACTTTAGGAGAAATCTTATTTTGTTTCACAGAATAGGACAGGAATTGTCAAGGAATCTGCTTAAACACATGTGTATTATGTGGTCTTCTTGGTTTTTCTTCATGAATGAAGATTCAGGAAGGACTCATCCCATGCTTTCTCCAAGCGCGTTGATGATTCGTAGGTTGGATGTGTCCTTCGAGCCTGTGCAATAGATTTTTCTGGTGAATTGCAGAACTGGCCTCACCCTTTAAACCAAAGGTTCGTCTGCCAGGGCCTAGCAAGCTGGGACGGTGGCAGTGAGATCCACAGGTCATAGGTTTTATTAGAGTTTCCTTCTCTTAGATGGTTGACCTGACAGAGTTAAACGAGCACCATCTGCCTGGGTTTGAAATTAGTTTTCCTTCTCCTAGGATGGTTGCCAAAAGGCTAGAGAGCCCCTTATGCCCATTGATGCTCTTTGTCAGACCCTTCGGTTGTGACCTGTCTGGCATGGGAGGCCCTACCAGTGGCTATTATACCACCGCCAGCATAGCTCACAACTTCATTAGGGTACACAAGCCTCTCCCCCATGGCAAGGGGGCGCCAACGGAGAGGATTATGTGGTAATGATGTGCCAGAGCTAGAAATCATCAGCTCTGTATACAGGTTTCTGGGATCACAGACTGCAATCTAAGCCAAAAGTCTAGTAGTGGATTGGCACATGTCAAATACGTTGACGCCTTGCCAACTGGAAAGCCAACGGATTCTCTGTAGTCTGCTCTGCTGCTAGTCTCCTGTCCTGAGTACAAATTGTGCATCTGGGCCATAAAAGTGCCATTTCTTTATGAGTCATCAAGAGTTTTTCATTATTTTAACATGTTATTTTAATTATATGGTTTCTTTTTTCTTTTTTCTTGTTGTTAGAGTTTTAATTGTTTTTATGCTTAGATTGTTAGATTGTTGCACTGAAACTTTGCCGAATTTGTAATAATAATAAAAAAGATTTCCTGAGTTGCAGCTGTCAATAGAGAATCTTCCTCTATTCTCTTTGCTGCGTAGTTAGAGTAAACACTAACTCACGGAATCCAAGGCCTGGGTAAACTTGTGGAGGAGTGGATAGAGAGCAAGCGGCCTCCCTCCTTTCCGCCCTCCCTTTTTTGAGAAGGAACAGGATACTGGCATAAATTATGCCTGGATTTTGAGTGACGTTGAGCCCGGCAGGGGCAGGGCTTCAAAGAGAAGTGAGAGATAGAGTGCACACATGTGTGTTCCTGTGCTTCTTAACCAACCAAGCGGCTGGCTCTCTTCCCTCGCACTTGCTGCCTCTGCTGGATTTATGTATCAATATTGTGCTTACGAAATTATTGAGTTTCAATTAATTGTTACTAATTCCATATAGAGGGTATAAAATTGTATGAATCAGTCTCTGATTTATTTTACTTTATTTTATTTCTGGTGTTTAAGAAGCAGATTCTTTTCCAGGTAGCTTAGACAGAAAAATGCCATTTCTGCCTATTTAATTGAGGTAACTCCTCATATGATTAAGAGCAGCTTTATTAACCATGCCAAGTAATGAAAATATGTCCTAAAACATATAAAGATATCTGTCCTAAATATATAAAGACATGTCTTACTAAAATACTGCTGGAAGACAGGGGTAGTCTACTTCAGTCTGGAGTTTTCAAATTAGCACTGTGGTTCAAAGAAAACTATAATAGTCCTTCAAATATATCACACAACCAGAACAAAATCTGGCAGCTGGCTTTAATATAGTAAATTACATAATTATATTAAAGTTGAATTGCATGGTCTTACAATAATAAATCAAGGAACCTGTTTGGATCTCCAATCATTTGCACAATATGAGTAGACTTAACAATGAGAAATGAATACGATTTTTAGAGAAAGTAATGAAAGTCAGATTTTCATTTACTTACTTACCAAGGTTGTGTTTTGTTCTTGTAGCAAGATTGTTTAAACCTTTTGAAAAATCACTCTTGGTACAGTGAAAAATTAATCATATTATGTAAAAGTAATTGTGTCTAGTTAAGATGTCTGGAGACTCAGTGCAACACCCCCCCCCCCCCCAAATAATCCCAATTTCTTGATAATAAATAAATGTTGTGAGAAATCACAAAGTAATTAAAGATACTACTCTTAACAATTTAATTCCAGGCATATTATTCACATTTTGGTCTTATTGGATGATTCCATACATTGAATTTAGGATATTAAAACAAGAAGGAAATTAAATATCTGCTTTAAGGCTGAGTGGTTGTTGTGTCACTTTAAAGAGTATTGATCTTTATTTAATTGAGTAAATGTTTTTATTATCTAATTATTTAGTTCAGTACTTAAACTATAGATTAGAGGTGAGCTGAGCATATTGCAGTCCATGAGCTGTATACAGAACCAGGAGTTTTTTATATAAACCCTGACTTTTTAAGTAGCAAATGAGGGACAATTTTTGTCTTTAAATATGTGAATATGTTCAAAAATACCTCTCCTACTCACACCCCAGATTACTCCTACTACTCCCAAGTACATATTTCAGTTTTCCTCCTCAATTCCTCTTAAAATGATGACAAGAGAAGCCAGTTCCTGTGTTGATACTTTGAGAGGGACTGCAGGGACAAATGGAAGGATGTGTATGTGGGAGTGGCATATGCTTCTATTCCATTGACCAGAGCATACATAGTAAAATTAGACACTGTATGTGCTGAATCTCAAACAGAAACAAAATGCATAACTAGAGGTCCTTCCTATTTTTCCACAAGAAAAATTGACTTTGGAAGTTACCTGTTCAGCCAGCCTATCCTTCTTTCTCCTCCTTTAAATCACGTTTAATCAGTTGATGCCTGCAAAACCTACCTTTTCCAGCAGGCATTTGAGTTTCGAATTTAATGGAAACATTTTAATCCTGTTTACTGTTGAATGGTTGTTTACCTTTTTATGAAAACCGCCCCGAGCCTTTGGGAGTGGCGGTATATAAGTTGAAGTAATAAATCTCTCTCTCTCTCTATATATATAATAAAGCGGAAAGTTTGTATGTGTGTTTGTTTGTGGATATGTGCCAGCGTTCTGATTGGCTGCCACTTTCACAGGCCACAGCGACCCGCGCGGGTGATGGACCTGCACCAAACTTGGCACACATAACACCCCCCCCCGACCCCTTTTACGTCCTAGTACGGTTTGGGGGCGATGGAGCACAGATTATGGGATTTGTAGTACTTTAAATCCCTTTGGTTCCCACGGATCACTGCGGCCCACAACAAAGACCGAAAAAGACCACACTTGCAACACAGAGCCCCCATCACCCACTCTACATCTTGCTGCAGTTTGAAGGAGGGCGGACCATGGATGATGGGACTTGAAGTACATTCACTCATTTCCCGAGACCGCTGCAACCCTCATCCAATGACTGATCAAGACCAAAGTTGGCACATAGAGCCCCCATGACCCACTGTACATCCTGATGCAGTTTGCAGGAGGGTGGACCATGGATGATGGGACTTGCAGTACTTCGACTCATTTCCTCAGACCACTGCTCCACTCATGCAATGACGAATCAAGACCAAACTTCGCACACATAACCCCCGACCCCCTTTACATCCTGGTGCGGTTTGAGGGACATGACCCATGGATTATGGGATTTGTAGTACTTTCAAACACTTTGGTTCCCACAGACCATTGAGGCAACCAAAACGGACCAATACAGACCCAGACCACACTTGGCACACACAACCCCCATGACCCACTCTACATCCTACTGAAGTTTGGAGGGGGGGCAGAACATGGATGATGGGACTTGCAGTACCTTCCCTCTCTTTCCAAGACTGCTACAAACCTAATCCAATGACTGATCAACATCAAACCTGGCACACACAGCCCCCATGACCCACTCTAGGTCCTGGTGCAGTTCGAAGGAAGGTGGACCATGGATGATGGGACTTGAAGTACCTCTACTCACTTCCCAAGTCCACTGCGACCCTTATCCTATTACCGATCGTGACCAAACTTGGCACACATAACCCCCATGACTACCTTCACATCCTGGTGAGATTAAGGGGAGGACTCACAATGGATTTGTAGTACTTTCACAACCCTCTGTTCCCACAGACCACTGCGGCCCCCTACAAACACCGATAAAGACCACACTTGGCACACAGAGCCCCAGTGACCCACTCTACATCCTGCTGCAGTTTGAGGGAGGATGGACCATGGATGATGGGACTTGAAGTACCTACACTCACTTCCCGAGACCGCTGCGACCCTCATCCAATGACTGATCAAGACCAAACTAGGCACACAGAACCCCCATCACCCACTCTACATCCTGCTGCAGTTTGAAGGAGGCCGGACCATGGATGATGGGACTTGAAGTACATTCACTCATTTCCCGAGACCGCTGCAACCCTCATCCAATGACTGATCAAGACCAAAGTTGGCACATAGAGCCCCCATGACCCACTGTACATCCTGATGCAGTTTGCAGGAGGGTGGACCATGGATGATGGGACTTGCAGTACTTCGACTCATTTCCTCAGACCACTGCTCCACTCATGCAATGACGGATCAAGACCAAACTTCGCACACATAACCCCCCCCGACCCCCTTTACGTCCTGGTGCGGTTTGAGGGACATGACCCATGGATTATGGGATTTGTAGTACTTTCAAACACTTTGGTTCCCACAGACCATTGAGGCAACCAAAACGGACCAATACAGACCCAGACCACACTTGGCACACACAACCCCCATGACCCACTCTACATCCTACTGAAGTTTGGAGGGGGCAGAACATGGATGATGGGACTTGCAGTACCTTCCCTCTCTTTCCAAGACTGCTACAAACCTAATCCAATGACTGATCAACACCAAACCTGGCACACACAGCCCCCATGACCCACTCTATGTCCTGGTGCAGTTCGAAGGAAGGTGGACCATGGATGATGGGACTTGAAGTACCTCTACTCACTTCCCAAGTCCACTGCGACCCTTATCCTATTACCGATCGTGACCAAACTTGGCACACATAACCCCCATGACTACCTTCACATCCTGGTGAGATTAAGGGGAGGACTCACAATGGATTTGTAGTACTTTCACAACCCTCTGTTCCCACAGACCACTGCGGCCCCCTACAAACACCGATAAAGACCACACTTGGCACACAGAGCCCCAGTGACCCACTGTACATCCTGATGCAGTTTGCAGGAGGGTGGACCATGGAAGATGGTACTTGCAGTACTTCAACTCATTTCCTCAGACCACTGCTCCACTCATGCAATGACGAATCAAGACCAAACTTTGCACACATACCCCCCCCCCCCCGACCCCCTTTACGTCCTGGTGCGGTTTGAGGGACATGACTTTAAGTACCTTCACTCACTTCCTCAAAACCATGCAACCCTCATCCATTCACCAATCCAGACCACACTTGCCACACAGAGCCCCAATGACCCACTCTACATCCTGCTACACTTTTCAAATGACCCGGGTGTGGAGAACTGGTAATTTTGTTACTGGTTAAATGTAGTTTTATATGTATGTTGTTTTATTGTTAGAATATGGAGTTTAAGTGTTAGACAGACCCTAAAGGGTTAACTGTGATAATGGAGGCAGTTCCCTCCTGGGGGAATGTGTTGCCATGGTGGTGGTGGGCGAAGCCAGCCAGAAGGCTAGCTTTAGAATGTTGAGTTTGAATTTTGACAGTTTAACTGGAAGACCAGCTCTAAGCAGAGTGGGTGCCTGGCTGTCAAGCCAGAAGGGTCGGTTAGATTCTGCTCTGAGGAGAGGAGTAGGATTCACGTTATTGAAACTGCAGAGAGAGCAGTTAGAGTTTTGGGGAATCTGTTTTTAGAGCTGTGGGGAGACAGTTCTGGAGGGCTGAGCTTGCGAGCCAGCAGGTTTGTGTAAAGCCTGAGGGCTAGATAGAGGCAAGAGTGCCTGTATGTTTGAGATTGTTAGACGCTGATCTAAGTAATAGCAATAGTTAAACATTGCAACTGTGTATTAGTTACAAATAGAACATTTGTAACCTTTTTAAGTCTTGTGCCTCTGTTGTGAAACCTACTAAGCTCTTGAACCTCCAAGTGAGCACTGTTTAAATAAACTGTTGAAGTGCATTGATGATAAATCCATCTCTTCTGGTGATTATTCATAACACAAGCCTGTAAAACACCTCAGTCCTAGCCCTGCACAGTAGTTTATATGGTGGCAGCAAATACAAGTTAAACGAGTCTTTTCAAATGGTGGCAGTGGTGGGATAGCCTGCCTTGCCACGTTTTAATAAAGGTGAACAGTTAACGTCGAATCTCCACACCGGGCACCACCGGGTCCCCAAGCTAGTAAATAAAATAAACCGTGGTGATCTGCCATGGTGAAAGAGAAAAGAGGGAGATAGATTCCACCCATGAAACTACACACACACACACACACACACACACACACACACAGAGAGAGAGGGGGGAAAGCACCAATCCTATCTGCCAAGGACACCTTTTCATCAAGAATACAGTTCTGGCTTATGTGTATATAACGATTCACAGATTTGATTAAATGTTCTCTCTAGAAATCTAACTCCTACAATTCAACTATACAAATACCTTCCTCTGCAAGGCGACTATAATGTCATGCTGGAGGACCTAGAGTTTCCTAGAGAGAATATCTCTATAGAAGTCTCTAGGTCCTGCAGTGTGATTCTAGTGGAAGCTGGCCATAGAGTTGTGCTGGAGGATCCAGAAATTCCTAGAGAGATAATAACATTTTTATTCATGTTTTTTTTTTCACTTCCATGGTGGTCTTGCTCCCTATGTATCATGAATGTGGAGGGTCTTTCTATTGTTTGAAAGGACCTGGGTTCAGGGAGGGGATGCAGCTGCTTTTATTTTGTTCCTTCTTTCTTTTTCCACTGCTCTCTGCTGTTCACTGTCCAAAATTAAATATTAAATTCAATTAGATGGAATATCATTAATTTGGAAGGTCTATGAATCTCTCTGTTTAGAATGTTTCTTTCTAAATGACTTCTCAGTCTTTTTTCCAGGTGATATACAGTGCAATCCTATGCATAACTACCCAGAGCTAGTTCCATTGAGTTCGATGAAACTTGTCTCCTGACAAATGGATATAAATTGTAGTACTAAAGACTGAAATATAGGTATTCTTCTTGTTTTGTAATCAAATTTCCAGAATGCCAGGTAGTTAATAATATTCACAATCTAAACTCTGCAGTCTGGACTATCTAGCAGTTAACAGAACACTTTCCTGGAATAGGTACAAATAGTATTCCAGAAATAATATTTGCTGATTTAATCTGTAAAATTTAAATTTACTGTAAAGGTTGACAAGAAGTAGAAAAGAGGCCAAAATCTGGAGAATAAATTGCTCCCTGTAACATTTTAAACTGAAGAATAGGAAAACATAATTCAAAAATTGCCTCATTTAAAACCATTGATTTCTAATTAGAACACTTTGAGAAAGGTTTGAAAGCTGCAATGACTGGTAATTTGGGAAGGTGAACCCATAATATAATGAAATTCAGCAGGGAATACTTTGATATATAACTCACTATAGCTTCTTTCATTCTTTTTTCCCCAGGAGCAGTAGAACAGCTAATTTATCAGCTTTTAAAGTATATTACATAAAAACAGAATCAATTATTCCATTTTTCCTTGTACTTCTCCTTGGGTCTAACTACTTGAATATTGTGTTGTACTGAGACCAGCCTCTCCAAATTAGTTTTTTCTTCTTCTAAAGAACCAATACTGGCAATTTTTCACTCATATGGAAAGAATGTGCTGTTCTTCTCGGCACATTTCTGGAATTTAGCAGATCTGTACACTGTGTACTTTTTCATACAAAATCATAACTTCATTAAAAGAGGATAATTGTTTTTGCATAAATCCTTTAGACTGACTTTCCTTGTGACTGCTCGTGAACAGTGAGTCATAACTCATTCACTTAGCAGAGTCTCTTTTTCACTTAGAATGCTAATGCTGCTATGACAAGTGGTTCTTAGTTTGTTATTTGCCATCAAGTCAATTGCAACTTATTATGATCCTACATATGAGAGACTTCTAAAATCTTTAGTCATCAACTGTCCTGTTCAGATCTTGTGGGCTCCAGATCATGGATTCCTTGATTGAATCAATGTACCTGTAGTGTGGTCTCTCTCTTTTCTTACCATCTTACAATTTACAAAACCTTATTGCCTTTTGTAATAAACCATCACCATTATATCCAGCAGTGTTAATAACATGGCTACTATGGTGTTCAAGAAAACCAGATATTATTTATTAAATTCCTGGAAAGGGAAAATAGAATGTTTAAGGGTTATGACGAGCTGGAACTGGGGGTGTCAGAAGGATGAAAAAGTTTGTGTAAATGTATTTCAGGGGGGAAAGCTCCGTTTAAATAGCTATGAAAAAAGAAAGGAAAAAATCATCTTCCTTACTGCAAATCTTCTGTATAACATAAATCTTTTGTTTCAGTTATTGCTATGTACTGCCAAACCACCATTGGCAAAAAGGATTGGTTCATCATAAGAACCTCAATCATATTGTATAAGACCCAGATTTTTTGCCACTCATAACTTAACCTGGTGATGGTACACAATCATCTAGCATTACAATCCAGAGATGGGTTCATAGAATCATAGAGTTGGAAGACACCTCAAGGGCCATCCAGTCCAACCCCCTTGTTACTTTCCTCATCAGTTGTCATTCAAGGATATGGGAGCAGTATCTAGTAGAGTCTTGTTCAGGTTTTAAGTCTCCCTGCACCAACTGCAAGAATCCTAGACAAGCAGCTGTAAGGGGAAAAAGTGATGGCACTATTAGAAGGGAATTTCTGACACTATCCCGAAACATCAAATGTTGTGGTAAGAAAGTGGCACTGAATGATTAGAAAGCCTTATTTGTGTTCTTCAGTATAGTATCTTTGACTCTAAACTTTGCTTCAATACTACTGGACTATGCTGTTTGAGAGAAGTGTTTTATTTGGTTTACCAGGCTGCTCTTCTGCCTCTGTCTTCTCATGTCTACTGCTGCCCAATATTCAACTAGTTTTACAACACAGTATTTCACCATTAACATTAGACTGGATGATTTTAGCTATGCTTTTTAGTATAGTACTTGAAATCCGAGCTTTGGAGAGGCTTTTAGGGGTTCTAGCATGGGCATTGTGCATGTGCATTCAAGTTGCCTATGGATTTATAGTGACCACATGAATGAAAGCATGCCTTGCTTGTACTTGCAGGAATATTTAGGATCTATAAATAGAATGAAATAGAGTGAATCTGGGATACTGCAATATAAAGTTGTTTCCTAGAATCAGGAATGATTACCCAGGATGGATAATCTGGGTAAATGTATTCTGGATAAGAAAAGAGTCAGATAATGGAAGTTGCCATATACTTGTAAATCCCTCAAAAGTTGGCTATTGGTGTGGGTAATCATTACACAGGTCTACTTCCTTCTCAAACAAAAACACCAATAAGCTTCCTAAAGAAAGAGAAGCAATCTGAATAGGTAAGAAAATAGCAAAGGGTTTTAGTACATAGACCAAATAAAGATATAGAGAGATGAAAGGAAGAGTAGACTCCTTTCTCCTACCAATCACTTTATATAAACACTAGCTGAGGACCCGGCGGTGCCCGGGTTATTTGAGGAAGGCATTGTGTGCCAAGGTTGGTTCCTATTAGATGTGTATGTGGTTTGCAGTGGTCTCAGGAAGTTAGTGAAGGTACTGCAAGTCCCATTGGCCATGGTCCATCCTCCTCCCAACTGCACCAGGATGTAGAGTGGGTCATGGGGGCTCTTAGTGCCACGTTTGGTGTTGATCATTCATTGGATGAGGGTCGCAGTAGTCTCAGAAGGTGAGTGAAGGTACTTCAAGTCCCGTCATCCATGGTCCATCCCCCTCCAAACAGCACCAGGCTGTAGAGTGGGTCATGAGGACTTTGTGTGCCAAGTTTGGTCTTGATCAGTCATTGAATGAGGGTCGCAGCAGTCTTGGGAAGTGAGTGGAGGTACTTCAAGTCCCATCATCCATGGTCCACCCTCCAAACTGCATCAGGACGTCCATTGTGTCATGGGGGCTTTTTGTGCCAAGTGTGGTCATGATTATGCACTGGATGAAGGTCGCAGCGGGCTTGGGAAGTGAATGGAGGTACTTGAAATCCCATCCTTCATGGTCCATCCTCCTCTAAACTGCAGTAGGATGGAGTGTGGGACATGGGGGTACTGTGTGCCAAGTTTGGTCTTGTGGTTCAGGGCCGCCTTGGCCTGTGGGAATGCAGAGTTTGAAAGTACTACAAATCGCATAACCTGTGATGGTACTTTAAGTCCCATCATCGATGGTCCTCCCTACTCCAAACTGCAGTAGAATGAATCATGGGTCATAGGGGCTCAGTGTGCCAAAGTTGGTTACTGTTAATTCAGGCCATACACAATGTCCCATTAACTGAGGCCTAGTCAGGGAAATCAAGTTAATGAAGCCGTACTGTAAATTTTGGGCCTGGTTTGTGATTTGTAGGGGCTACAGTGTTTTCTGGGAAGTGAATTGGGATTCAAATCCCATCATTCGTGGCCCATCCTGCCCTAAACTCTCTTTTGGGGCCTGGCTATACACAATGTCCTATTAACTGAGGCCTAGTCAGGAAAATCAAGTTAATGAAGCCTTACTGTAAATTTTGGGCCTGGTCTGTGATTTGTAGGGGCTACAGTGTTTTCTGGGAAGTGAATTGGGATGCAAATCCCATCATTCATGGGCCATCCTGCCCTAAACTCTCTTTTGGGGCCTGTAATGTTCTGGCCTGCTCTGCTGGTAATTGCTAACTTTAAAAGGCGGAATGAGGGGGAGGAGAAAACAGGATTCCATTTTGTTTTCACAGAGCCAAGTGGGGAGGGAATGTTGATGGTGCATTTTTCCCCTCAGTGGGAAGAAATCCTGTTGTTTGAATGTAGAGGCCTGGATTCTGGGATGCTGGCTAATCAGTGGCTATCAATGCCCTCTGTCTGGTGCCTTAGAATTTTGGAGTGCCAAGGCTGGCCAATCAAAGGACTTTATGCAAATAGCTGGCTCTTAGAATTTTGGAGTGCCAAGGCTGGCCAATCAAAGGACTTTATGCAAATAGCTGGCTTTTAGAATTTTGGAGTGCCAAGGCTGGCCAATCAAAAGACTTTATGCAAATAGCTGGCACTTAGAATTTTGGAGTGCCAAGGCTGGCCAATCAAAGGACTTTATGCAAATAGCTGGCTCTTAGAATTTTGGAGTGCCAAGGCTGGCCAATCAAAGGACTTTATGCAAATAGCTGGCACTTAGAATTTTGGAGTGCCAAGGCTGGCCAATCAAAGGACTTTATGCAAATAGCTGCCACATATCCGCCCTTCCGCCCTTCCGCCCTCCGCACACATACAAACATTCCGCTTTATTAAGGTATACAGATTGATGCTTCCAACAAGACTTATCTGCCTGCTCTTTAATTCCCCTCTGCTTATCCAGACTGTTATGTCTGCCTGCCCATTCAATACTGAACAACCTTCCCGTGAAATGTTTCACATCTTACATTTGCTCCTTGCTTCATGATTCAACATGGCAATCTATCAACTCTGATACTTACAGATGCATTTTAGAGATCTAGGATGTTGCACCCCAAAAGAGGGCTGTAACTATCTGAAAAAATGCTTTTAATTAATTGTCTGCTGTTCCATTCAGCCTTTAAGCATGTTTTCCTTCTTACTTCTGTCAGGCACTGCAACTTGCTCAACCAGTGCCCACTATGCTGCCTTTCAGTGGAGTGCTTTGGCCCACTCTCTTGTTCTTTAACTATATTTTTTATTGCAATCTTCACAGCTACATTACTTGGTGAAGCATTGAGGAACTTTAAGATGATGTGCTTTCCCTACTAGTGGTGTGAGATTTGGTTAAACACCATCCCATTTTTGATGTCTGGATTTTGGTGACCCCCCCCCCCCCCCCAATTGGTTTTTCGGGAGCCTCTGAATTTGGCCAGGAAAAGGAATCAGTTTTTTTTTGGTTCAGCAGCCAAAAGATCTAGGAAGATCTGGCCCATTGGCAGCAATGGAGAACTTGTGAGGCATAAGTTCTCCATCAGTCTTAAGAAACCCCTGGCATCCTTTTTCTTTAATGTCCTTCAGGCTGCCCTGGGTTAAACATCGGATTTATGAAACCATTGTATCTGGCATCCTTTCCTCTAATCTCCTTCAGGCAGCCCTGGGTTAAGCATTGGACTTAAGGAACCCCTGCTTCTAGCATCCTTTCATTTCATCTCATTCAGCTAGCCCTGGGTTAAAACATCAGGCTTAAGAAACCCATGCTTTTCTCTCTCATATCACCAAAAGAAATGGAAGGCAGCTGATTTTGGCATCCAGTGGTCTGTTGCAGCTGATTAAAAAATGGTGGTGGTGCCTGTGCCATTACAGCTGGCTGAAAGAGCCAAACCAAACAAACCAGCCAGAGCTCATTTTTCAAAACAAATACATTCACAACCGTACCTCCTAGTGCACTCAGATAAAAACAGCATGAAGTTGAGAGATAGAACACTCACCTAAATATATAAGCAAAGTTTAAAACTGCCTAGCACAATATACCCTTAAACTATCTATCTGTAATTTAGCAATTAATTGCTCTTCACAATGTATCATGTCTACATATTTTATGTATGTCTATGAAATGAAATATTATTCAATCAATTTGTTTTCTCAACAGAAGTCAATAAGAGCACCAAACATTTAGATTTCTAACTTTTAGCTTGAACTATAGATTCAAATAACATTGGATGTGGGGTGATGTTGGGCCTGTGGCTAAAGCAGTTAAGGGACTTTAGCTTTTCTGAGAGTCCAGTGGGCGGGAATTGAGACACCTGGCTTGCTGATTCTAGCCGCAGCTGTTACTTTCCCAGGAAAAAGGGAGGGAAATGTTAGAATGCTGAGAGCTTGTTATTAGCTTTGCAAAGGTTTGAAATTCAGTTCCTGGACAACTTTCAATTCAACTGCAAGCAGTTCCATGAACTCCTGACTTCATGGTTTTTTGGACATTCATGACAGAACTTTGAGCTTGCTTTTTTGGGACTAACCTAGTTTTAGGATTTGTTGCTTCTTAGTGGTTTTATATTCAGAGGCCTTATACTTAATTAGCCTGAAGTTTTGGAAACATTTTCTGGGATTTTCTCCAGTGCTTTTTGCCTTTGCCTATTTCATGTTTACTGTTATTTTTGGACATTGTTTACTTCAATAAATAGACTGTTATTTCCAGCCGTGGTTGTGTGAAATATTTAAAGGGCCCTGGTTGCGACAGGTTGTTGCACTAAATTGTTGAATCCAATTTAATATGAAATGAGCTGGAGAGAGGTATCAGACCATATTAGGCCTACTATCCAACCAAGAAACAAATGAAACATTGATGTATACTGTGATTTAGAGAGCCTTCTTCATTACCATTTTAGGTTTGGACAGTTCTAATTTCCTTAAAATCCACTGACTACCATGGATTATGGTAACCCACACTGTCAATTATTTCTTGAAAGTTACATAGAATCATTTCTAAATGCTCAATTACATTGTGTATTCCAGATTGTTATAGAGGAACCATAAACGTTATTATTTTTCTAAAACAGACACAGATTTTTCTAAAGACACAAACAGTGTGTGCGAAGGCTGCAGTGCCATTTTATTAAGCATGTCCTACTAAGTCTCAATCAACATATTAATTAGTGCATATTAAGTGTGTTATATAAAATATAGTCCTTGCAAGTTAGCATTGGTACAAATAGAATGAGCAAGGACCTCTTCACACTGGCTGTAAGTATCGCCATTCATTGTGGTAAATTCGGCGACTGCAGTCGAGGGGGAGAGGTATGGGGAACTTTTCACCCCACACCTTGTATTATGCGGGTTACCCACAGGGTGATCCTATGAGAGGAAGCATCAACCATCCGGTTTCCCTCAATTGTTCCTAGGCAACACAGGAATCTTCCCATTTTTTTGCTGCTGTGGTGGCCTGCTCCACTTTGCCAACCCTTTAATCATGGAGTCCACCTGGAAGTTCTAGTACATCATGTAATGGCATCTGGATGGCTCAGTGCTTAAAGGATCAGTGAAGTGGAGCATGCTGTCAATTCTTCTCCTATCTGATGAGGTCAAAAGACTATCTATCTGAGAAACATTATAGCATGAAATAATTATGGCCAATATCTATATTGGAATGTTCATCTCCCCCCCACTGAGAATGTACTGAATAATATACTTCACCCTCCAACGAAGATAGGGGGTGTAGAAATTTGCCTCCTGCCATTGGAGGAGAGGTTGGTTGGTTCTGTAGAACCAGCTAGAAAAGGGGGTGGGGCTGGCCTTACTGTAGGCCAGCTTTTTTTCCATCATTCTTCTTTCGAGCATCGAGGGACAAGCAGCTTGAAGGAGAAGAGCTGATCGACAAGGGATGAACTGGGGGAGCGAGGGAACGATGTAGCTAGGCTCCCCATCACCACTCTCCCTCACCCCCTTCGCGGCAGCACCCTCGACTTTTCCCAGCCTGGCCCAGAATTGGGAATTCCTTTCCTCCTTGGCCCTGTGAGACGCTTGTCCCTTGGTTGGAGGGGTGGGACAGCCTTTGCTGTTTGTCCTCTCACCCATCTTTGTTTCCAAGGAGGCCCGGGCTTACCTTTCTTGTGCTACGAATCGGCCTGGAGCATGTTTTAGGCACGTGATGCTGCTCGCAGTATTGTTCGCCTACTCGGCACTTCTCAAGAGTAGAGGCCTGCTCCTCCAGCTCGCCCCCTCTTCTTATTGGTGCCGGGTTTCGGGTGACGATCTCCCGGCGGTGTGAGCTTACGCACTATGGGAGGTCGCCCCCATTCCTCCGCGCCTCCTGGTGCTGGGGGAGAGCTGAGGCCCTTTTGGCGCCAGGAGGCCACGGTGCCTATTGCGACTGGCGGTGCATGCCTTTGGGCGCATTTATGCGCCGGGCCTCTGCGCCATGAGGAGTTGCCCCATTTCTCTGCCCCTCCCTGCGTGGGGTACAGACTTTGCACCATTTGACCACACCAGCTTCAGCCAGCACTCAGATGTCGGTCGAAGAGTCATCTCAGCTGGCACTAATGGACAAACCGACGACATCTAAAGGTATTAACACCTCACTTTCTTGGCCCTGGGATCAGGGTCAAGATCAGCCTCATACACAGCATATTACACAGAGCCAGGCCTCGCAAGTAACTAATATTCAGCCAAGTTCAGATAAAACAGGTGACACCCCCCAACCCCCTCCCTGCAGCAGTATTGATAGCCATTTTGGGGGCCCTTAGAATCAGCGAGCTAGTGGCAGCATCAAAAAATGATACATCTATGCATGCTGTAGCATTTTCGGATGTGACCATGGCACACGGGGGCCTCGAGATGTTAGTCCGGTCATCTAAAACCGATCATTCAATTTACAAAAGGCACTGTCATTAAGCTTACAATGTGCAGTGACCCTGACTTATGCCCTCTGACTCTTTTCAAAAAGTTTAGGGGATAGGCGCCAGGTTACTTATTTTGTCACTGGGATGGTACGCCTCTTACAAAATATCAGTTTTGGGCGGTCACCAACAGGGCACTTAAGATAATGGGTTTGGGTCAATTTAAGTTTGCAACCCACTCCTTCCGTATTGGGGCAGCCTCTTTGGTCATGCTGCTGGGCTATGAGACAGAGAAAATTAAATCCCTGGGCAGATGGAAATCCAATACCTTCAGGAGGTATGTTCGTGCACAGTTGTCATAATTTTGACATTTGGATGTTTCCCATTTCAGATCCTGTTTTGCTGGGGCACAGATGGTGAATCCTTGTGTGTGGGCACAGCTATGTTCACTGGGCCCAGCAACATGCCAGGAGGACTCTCTTTGGCCAGGACCTGGGCCTCGCTTCTATCACCACAGTGGAGTGGCGAGGTGAAAGAGGTTTGTGTTGGGACGGTTTGATCCCCCTGTTGTTTCAGTCCAGGAGAAGGCCCCATCCCGACATCTTGGTTATTCATCTTGGAGGCAATGATCTCAGCTTGTTGAAAGGTAGGGCTCTTTACTTACAGGCGAGATATGACATTGCCAGGATCTGGCAAGCATGGCCCCAAGTTCACATAGTAATGTCAGCGATCATCCTCAAGTGGCCAGGAGGCGGTGACGTCAAAAAGCTGGAAAAGTCCAGGAAGCATGTGAACAGGGCCATGTGTACGGTGTTGACACGTGAGAGGGGTTCTTACATTTTTCACAACCAGATCACATACAACAAGCCTTACTGTTACTGGGCATCTGTCAGATTTTTCTAATACACAATTTTTGGAAAATTTGAAATTAGGTGTTCAGTCAGCAATAGAATAGAGGGCTTGGTGGGGGATGGGAGCAATATGGACATCTGCTCCTAATCTGTGGCGTAAATAGATTAGAAATACTAAGGTTGGTGTATACCTAAGTCACCCCTTAAGGGTGTGGGCCATTACGCAAACACTCACCTAGAGGTTAACTTTAGGGGGTGAGGTGATTTAAAATGGCCCTGAAATGGAGAGAATCTAGTCTCAATAATTGAGAGAGATTTCTCCGGACGTTTCCCTTATAGGTTGCCCAGGTTTAAATCTCCAGGGACCCAGATATTATGCCCCAAATAGCCGAGGGGTAGACTGTCTAAGACGCTACCTCAGCTTTGCCACACCAAGTTGAACTAAACACCTAAAGTTAGTTGAGTTGAAAGTTAAATAGGTAACATTCAATAAAGTTGCCCAAAATTTGAAATCCATATTATTGTTGTCTGTCTCATTATTTTGGAGGGGTTGGAAGGCAAACAACAATGCAAAAATGATGAAAGGTGGTATAAAAAAGCACAGTGCCAGATCGACATGAAAATAACCTGGTTCTCAGCTAATGGAAACTAAGACACAAAAGCCTGAATTCATCAAAATTAGTACTTTAATTGACATCAGAAATAATTTTTCTTTTGCTCTACTCAAATGTTGTTTTTCACCTAGAAAATCCTGTCATTGATTTAAAGTGCCCCTCTTGCAACCCAGGTAGTAAGATGTTGGACTTCAAGTCCATCAAATCCCTTTAAAGCAGCAAAGATGAAGTGACCTACATTGCATTCAGCTTTCGGCTGCAATTTGGATATTTCTTTCACATTTTCAGGCTGACGTCAGGTCCTGAACATTATTAGCATGCATTTGCTGTGGCTTTGCAAATGGAATAGGCTCCCTAGATCCATGGAAAATATTACGTGCAATAATGATTTAAACTGTGCCATTAGCACATGTCAGATGTGGATTGCTAACAGAAAAAAGCTTGTGTAAATCTCACTTACTGTACAGTGACATTTACTTAAACAAATAATGAATAAAGAGCTGATGGAGCGGGGGGGGGGGGTGATAAAAGAACAAATTTCCAGCACTACCACTGAAAACCTGCTCATTGAAAGTTCTCCCCTCCTCCTTTACGGTATGCTTTATCTTTGCTTTGCAACCAATTCAGAAATTCCTTCCAAACTGCATGGTTTCAAGCAATATTGTGACTACACTTTGGGGGAGAAAAAGAGGATTTCCCTGTTTAACTTAACAATGTTCTGTAGATTTCCAGTGACATTTTTCCAAGCCATCCTCACTCTTATTATTTGTTGTCGCTGTCAGAACTATTGTCATCGCTATAACTTCAACAGCTTCCAAGTATCTACAGGGGCAGCAAAACTGGCACTTGAAAGTTTTTATACATGGCACACAGGCATATTCCACCCTGCCCATGTGTCTTGTGGAATAGAGATGTAAATTTTCACTAATTTTCTTCAAGAAGAAATAATGAGCAATTTCAGCAATTTTCTTCCCTCTGTGAGGAAGTCTGTGAAAGCTATGCAGTTGTTGAAGCTCATCTGCAATTCAGGACTTATTCAACACAAAATTTGCACGTGGTGGTTTTGCACAGAAAACAGGGCCATTGGGAACTAAATATAATTTCAGAAGACTAGCAAAAACTCTCAGGAGGCACTTCACAAGCCTCACATTTTCAGGAAAAATTTTCTTTCACATACAAATCAAGGCTATTAGCAAATCCTAGTATACATTACCAATGTCAGTGGTGGAGAACTTAGGGTGTGCCAGCTTTTTTTGGACTCCAGCTTCCATCCTTAGACAACATGACCTCAGAGTTTGCAGGAATAACCATTGCACATTGTTGGTCTCGTATCTCCACCCCAGGATATATGGGACCCATGATATTTCCTTTATCTTTCTTGGGATTTGCATTCAACATAACCTATAAATAACTATCTTCTCTTATCTAGATTCTTCCTGTTTAGTCTTATGTCTTGCTATCTATATACTTTCATTCAACTAAAATGCATCTACTAAATCAATTAGCTACTCTCCTACTGCTATCATCTCATAGCTCCAGTTAAATCACTGCACAAGTTCATTGTCATTTTCTTACAAAATAATTCACCCATATAATCTGCCATTGACATTACATGCAGAAGTTACTGTGCTTTGCCCTGTACAACTGCATTAATTCCTCTTGTCATTCTCTGCACTACACAATTTAGAGGAGTTGTTCAAATGTGCCTAAGAGTTGCATACCCACAGAGTATAGTATGCATCCTTATATGTTCAGCAGCAACCCTTCCGTCATGGTACAGTTAGCATTTTAAAAACTCCCCCACATGTACCCATGACACTGAAGGCCTTTTTAAAGAAGCAGTATTTCAGAGCTCTCATCAAAATTTCATCTGTCGTAAAATTTGAAGCTAAGTATGGGATCCTCTGAAAGGGAAAATTATAAGGAATGTTGAGGGGATAAAAATCATTTTCATAAAACTAGTGTTGGAGGCTTCTATCAGAGGGTTGGGAAACCTGTAGGACCTCCAAGTATTATGGAACTCCAGCAAGTATAAGGGAATCTTAGCATATGTATGTGCTTACCATGATGTCCACCTCTGTGTGTGTATTTCTTCGAGGACTGTTTGAAAATTCAGCTGACTCGGAACACTGTGCTCAGATTGTTGAATGAACTGGTTACAGGGATAATTATCTCCCTTACTACAGTAGCTTTAACAGCTTCTAGTTTGTTTCCAGGAACAATGAAAATGGATGGTCTTTAGATGAGCTATAAAACTTTAGGTGAACTATATTCATCTGGAATAAGGCGATTTGGAAATGTGTATATGAACTCATCCTGATTTTATGATCTGTTATGGAGGGCATTCGATTGGTCCCACCACTATCGTAGGTGCAGTTGTCGAGATGTGAAACAAAGCCTTTTCAAAATTTATTCTCAAGCTCTTGGATTCCTCTTCAAGAAAGCCAAAGCTATTACTCATTCTGGCTGATGAACTAATATGTTTTTATTTTGACAGACATATAAACCAGCTTGCAAATGAAGATGGTTGTAATTGACTATATGATTTTTATCTTTTCATTTCAGTGGTTTAATTATATTCTAAATTGATTTGGGTTTTTTAAAGGTATATTTCACCTATATTTTATGCATGTTTGAATTCATACAATATAAAATTTTAGAGTTGGAAGAGACCACAAGCTTTATCCAGTCCAACTTTGTGCAATTCAGAAATACATAGCATTCCTAATTGATGGCCACCCAGCTTCTGATTAAAATCCAGTTGAATTGCATACAAACTCCATTATATAGCAGTATAAATGGGGCCAGAGACTCCACCACACTTCAAGGCATCTTATTCCACTATGAAACAGCTCTTGTCATCAAGATATTTTTTTCCTAATGCTTATGTAGAATCTCTTTTCCTGCAGTTTGGATCCATTTGCTCTCCCTCCCAATCCCCCACTGAAATAGAGAAGTGATATGGATAATTCTGCCCCAAGTCTTGAGGGTTTATTGAGAACAGAATTCCCACCACTGCAAGGTTATTTGCTTTTGCACTCACTTTTGTTATCCAATACCCGCAATTGAGGGTTCCTGTTCCTGGCTTTCACCAAAATGGGGGCGTTAGGTGCACACCAAGATGAAAATCCACCCATGGTTCCCACATGAAAAACATGAAAATCAAAATCCATAAAACTGTTTCTTTATTAGCCCATAAAGAAAAAGTTTGGGGTAGGCCAAAAAATTCCTATCCAGCCAGGAAGAAACCTCTGAGAAGATTTTTAGATGGTGGCAGGGTGGGACAGTGCCAGAACTGGACGGGACTGAACTCAGGGTTGGGGCTTCAGGGTTACGCCAAGGGACTTCAGGGTTAAGCCAAGCATGCCTCCCCCCAATAGTCCTGATAGTGACTATTTCTCCAAAGATCTCTATCATGAGGAGTAAGCAAATTGCCCTAGCATGTGTGTGTGTGTGGGGTGGGGAGCTAATTCTAAGAGTGTTAGGGTGCATCTGTAGAATCAATGCAGTTTGATACCATTTTAAATGTCATGGCTCAATGCTTTGGAATTCTGGAAGTTGTAGCCTTACAACGCACTCTGTGTTCTCTGCCAAATATAGCTGGTGCTTACCAAACTGCAATTCTCAGAATTTGATAATATTAGGTCAAGCTGCATTAATTCTACAGTGCAGATGCAGCTTAAGTTATTTCTATTGTCATTAGCCTTCCTGAATACTATTTTTGATTACTGTAATGCACTCTACATGGGGCTGCCCATGAAAATGGCTTGAAAGTTTCAATTGGTCAGACGGACAGCAACCAGATTGCTAACCAGAGCGACTTACAGGGAACGGTCAACACACCTGTTTAAGGTGCTCCATTGGCTGCCATTCATCTTCTGGTCCCAATTCAAGGTGCAGGTTCTTACCTACAAAGCTCTGAATGATTTGGGACCCGCCTAGCTACGAACCCAGGCGATCTCTCCGATCATCTGGAGAGATTCTACTCTTGCTCTCACCACCTTCGCAGGCATGTTTGGTGGTGATGAGGGAGAGGGTCTTCTCTGTAATGGCACCCCGACTCTGGAACGTGCTTCCCAGGAATATTAGACAAGCCTCCACATTGGCGGTTTTTAGGAGGAGCATGAAGATGTGGCTGTTCCAATGTGACTTCCCTGAATAAAGTAAATAATGCCTTCTGTGTCCCCAGAAGCACTTTATTTATCTGTTGGGTGTCTGCCAAATATTGTCTTGGAAACCTTCCTGTTATATGCAAACTACCTCTGTCTGCACTCAATGTTTATTTATTTTTAAAAATTTTAACATTCATATTTGGCCCACCCAAAATGGTTTTAAATTGTCTGTTATTGCTTGTGTTGAGTTTTATTGATTGTATTGTTTTATAATTGCTGCTGTGTTGTTATTATGTGTTATTGGGCTTGGCCTCATGTAAGCCACCCCGAGTCACCTTGGGAAGATGGGTGCGGGGTATAAATAAAGTTAATAAAATAATAAAACAATAAATAATTTACCATAAATTGCACAGGATCTGGATTCAACTGTCAGACAGTGTACAAAACTGCAGAATGGTAATTTCTGTACATAATATAGGCAAATCTAAAATGCATATATACAGTTGGTGATGCTGCCACTTTTATTAGAGGAACATATGGTGGACTTACTGCTTCTGCATTGCTATTGCTTCTTTTGCTGATCTTTTTTCTGCTTTTGTGGAGTCAGAAGAGAAGCAAATCTATTTATTTAGAGTTTTCCTTTTTCATATTTCGTTTTCTCTTGCATGCCTATGTGAGTGCTAAAACAGAGATGTTGCTTTGATACTTTGAAGGGTGTTTCATGTATTTCCATTTGTTTACAACCATCACCTACCAACCATGACACCACCCAAAGGGTACTTTCATTACCTACAAAGCCCTGAATTACAGGCTTTTATTACTGGTTTTAAGCACAGCATTTAGACTCTTTCCTCTGCAGTTTTAGGGCCAAGAGAAGATTTTCTTAAAGCAAAAAATCAAGTAGAGTTTGCCTTCATGTTAATAAGAATGATATTTTTGATACAATAAAAACAAAAAAAGTGTGTGGGAAAAGGACACATTTTTATCTGGAAAAAGAAAATTGATAGATCAAGACAAAAGAAAAAGAATGAAAAAAAACTGGGATGCATTGGAGGAACTACACACAAGGATTTTCACATTTCTTTTTACTTAGTAATTTCAGATTTTTGTATGAATATTAATTTGCAACTTTCAAAGGAAGAATGAAAAGAGAAGCAACTGAAACTGGGATATATTTGCAAACCCAATAGCAAAGATATGAATAAAGAACATGTCCTGCAAACTACATACATTAATACAAAAGTGCTTATGACTATGTGTATATAACAAAAGTCATCCCAACAATTATTCTGACTTCAAGGAAGCTGGCCTTTTCTTGCTTTCACACATCAACATAATGAATCTGCTGCTTAAAAGACCTTGCATCTTTTCACACCACTCTTTGAAGCTTTATAGTCAAGATCACAAATTTGCATCTGTTTGTATCATATTACCTTTAAACCCCACTTCTCCACCCTACAATAGGAATACCCAACACACACTGGAAGTGCATAATTTATTTTGCAAAATTCTAGTCAGTGTCCAGATGTACACTTTCGTAAACAACTAACAGAATTTTCTGTATTTCTGAAATATGGATTCATAACATTATGAGTTGCACGCTGTAATGTAGGATCTCAGCTGATACGTTTTGACCAGAATGGATGAGGGCGAACAAATTGAAATTGAATCTAGACAAGACATAGGCACTCCTGGTCAGTCGAAAGGCCGAACAGGGCATAGGATTACAGCTTGTGTTGGACGGGGTTATACTCCCCCTGAAGACGCAGGTTCACAGTTTGGGTGTGATCCTGGACTCCATCGCTGAGCCTGGAACCCCAGGTTTCGGCGGTGACCAGGGGAGCATTTGCACAGTTAAAACTTGTGCGCCAGCTGCACCCGTACCTTGAGAAGTCTGACTTGACCACGGTGGTCCATGCTCTGGTTACATCCCATATAGATTACTGCAATGCTCTCTTCTTGGGGTTGCCTTTGAAGACTGTTCGGAAGCTGCAACTAGTCCAACGGACAGCAGCCAGGTTAGAACATAAGAACATAAGAAGAGCCATGCTGAATCGGACCTCAGCCCATCTAGTCCAGCATTCTGTATCACACAGTGGCCCACCAGTTGTACACGGGGATCTCGAGCAGAAGGGAGGGCAAAACCCTGACCTGCTCCCGACCCCCCACAACCAGTACCCAGGGAAATCCTGCCTACCTCAACCAACTCCGAGGTGGCACTTGAATGTCCTTTTCAGTAACTACCGATACACTTGGTATCCATGA
This sequence comes from Anolis apletophallus, assembly GCA_030556195.1. Classification (NCBI taxonomy): domain Eukaryota; kingdom Metazoa; phylum Chordata; class Lepidosauria; order Squamata; family Anolidae; genus Anolis; species Anolis apletophallus. Next base: position 50,940,850 of record JARBWK010000010.1, read on the forward strand.
ATCTGTCTAATCCTGCCTTGAAGTTGTTAAGGCTGACAGCTGTCACAACCTCTTCTGGAAGTGAGTTCCATAACCCAATGACCCTCTGGGTGAAGAAATATTTCCCCTTATTAGTCCTAATTTTCCTACCTTGGAGCTTCAGGGAGTGCCCTCTAGTCCTAGTGTTATGTGACAAAGAAAATAGTTTTTCTTTATTCACCTTTTCTATCCCATGCATGATTTTATACACTTCGATCAAGTCACCTCTTAAGCGCCGTCTTTCAAGGCTGAAAAGACCAAGGCGTTGCAACCTGGTTTCATAAGGGAGCCGCTCCATCCCTTGGATCATTCGTGTTGCCCTTTTCTGTACCTTTTCCAGTTCCGTTATATCCTTCTTAAGGTGCGGAGACCAGAATTGTACACAGTACTCCAAATGTGGTCTTACCATCGATTTGTAGAGAGGTAATACAACATTTGCTGACCTATTTTCGATTCCCTTTCTGATCATGCCTAGCATAGAATTTGCTTTTTTCACTGCTGCAGCGCACTGGGTTGACATCTTCATTGAGCTGTCCACCAAGACCCCAAGATCCCTTTCCTGGTTTGTCTCGGAAAGCTTTGACCCCAACAATTTGTAGGTGTAGTTGGGGTTCTTTGCCCCGATGTGCATGACTTTACACTTGTTTAGGTTAAAATGCATTTGCCACTTTGTTGCCCATTCACTCAATTTCGAGAGATCTTTCTGGAGCTCTTTACAATCAGTTTCATTTTTAACTACCCTGAACAATTTAGTGTCGTCTGCAAACTTTGCTACCTCAGAATTCACTCCTACGTCCAGATCATTAATGAATAAATTAAAAAGTAACGGACCCAAAACTGAACCTTGGGGTACGCCACTTCTCACCTCTTTCCACCCAGAGAAATGTCCGTTTATAACCACCCTTTGTTTCCTACAGTTTAGCCAGGTTGATAACAGGAGCGCCATTCAGAGAGCGTACAACTCCTCTGTTGTGCCAGTTTGCTACCGGGCACAATTCAAAGTGCTGGCTTTAGCCTTTAAAGCCCTAAACGGTTCAGGTCCAACTTACCTGTCCGAACGCATCTCTCCCTATGAACCATCGAGATGTTTAAGATCATCTGGAGAGGCCCTGCTCTCGGTCCCGCCTTCTTCGCAGCGCGACTGGCGGGGACGAGACAGGGCCTTTTCAGTGGTGGCTCCTCGGCTTTGGAACGCCCTCCCTAAAGACATCAGATCGACCCCCTCCCTCCTGACATTTTGCAAGAAAGTCAAGACCTGGCTATTTGAGCAGGCATTTGCTGATGAAATATAAGGCTTAATGAGATATATGGAATGACGACGATGCGATGGAAACTGATTTCAACATGACGCTGAGGCTGCAATTGTATGTTTTTAATTGTTAAATTGTTATTATATGTTTTTTTACACAGGCAGTTTACACAGAGACTGCCTGTGTAAACCGTCCCGAGTCGCCTTCGGGCTGAGAGGGGCGGTATAGAAACGTGACAAATAAATAAATGTTGTCAAAGAGTGGATTCTCGATTAACTGACACCCATGGTTATTGGTAGATAAATGCAGTTTTCTTTGCTTGAGAGCTACTACTTAAAATAAACCTGATGAATACTTTTCTCCCATGCTACACCATGCCAAAAACTTTGCAATGATTTAATATTAACATTACAAATCATTAATTAAAAGCAAATAAAAATAAAATTGACTCAATCTAACATTTCAGCTAAACACTAATTTCAATTTTTATTTAAAGTGTTATTTCTTCATTTTGTTTACTGGCTGCTTTAGATTTCTGGTTGCTTTAGTTCTGTTTAACTGAGAATCTGCTGTATGTGTGCATAGTCTTTATATTTCCAACATCTAATATATGATGCACTATGAGAACAAGCCAAAACTTAATTCCAATGTAATTGATCAAAAATTTCCAGGTTATAACACTTTGTAATACCTTAGATTTTATATTCTTCTTTCTTTTTTGATTCTGTAGCAACCCAGTTCCCTTTCGTGCCTGGGGGGCAGGGGGCAGCACCGGGGGTCCCACTTGCATTAGGGCCAGCTGCAGCTGATGAGGACATGGAGGAAGGGGATGACGAGGTAGCTGGGCCTTCCTCTCCCACAGAGAGCTTGGCCTGGGATGATGAATGGCCTGACGGCTATGATAGCTGGGAAAGTCAAGCTGACCCTGAGAGTGCTGACTCAGATCAGTATGAGAAACCAGGTGGTTTCGGGTCGCAGGAAAGGATCAGGGAAACAGTGGAGGATGAGCCCATGGAAGCTGAAAGGGAGTTCGGCTCTCACGAAGATAGCGACCCAGGTGCTGGGAGGCAAGGACGGAGCTTTGATAGGAGACGGAGCATTGAGTCCAGCAGGAGAGATTGGCACCACAGCCTAGAGCGCCAGAGAAGCGCTAGATCCCGTAGCACAGATTGGCGCGCAGCCTAGGCGTCGAGGGCCTCGCCAAGGGAATTAAGTATAGGATCCATGGGAAAGGATCCTCAGTAGCTCGGCCACTTCTGTTCTGAAGGGAGTGAAGCGAGCGAAGATCCACGGAGCCAGGATTAGGCTCGTGCCATGCCAAGAAGTTTCTTGGGTTTACTTTCATGAACCTTGCCCTGTTTGCCTTGCCACGGACCAAGTCTGTTTTTGATCCACTTTGTTTTTATGGAGCCTTGCCAAGCCTTTGATTTTGGATTTACTGAAGACTCTTTGCCTTCATTGCTACTTTGATACTTTTTATGGACAATTACCCTTTTCACCTGTTTTTTATTATTCAATAAATAGTTAGCTGATTACCGTCTCTGTGTGTGTGATTAAGGGGCCGGGCCGAGACCCTGCATCGTGACAGATTCTAAGAATGTCGTTTCGCAGGTGTGACTGGTGGGGACGAGAGAGTGGGCCTTCTCTGTGGTGCCCCCCCCCCCCGACTCTGGAACTCGCTCCCCAGGGAGATTAGACAAGCTCCCTCTTTGGCAGTTTTTAAGAGGAGCCTGAAAACGTGGCTATTCCAATGTGCCTTCCCTGAATAAAGGGAACAATGTCCTGCTTTGACCAATCCCCTACAAATGTCCTCAGATGCACGTTAACTACCTGTTGGGTTGATCTCTCCACATTACACAGAAACCCTTCTGCTAGATACATCTTATTCTCCATCCACGTCCAGTGGTTTTTGTTGTGTTTTTTTAATAAAAAAACCCTTAATATATGACATTTGGCCTGGCCACTACCATTTTAAACTTTGTGTACTTACTGTTTATATTATTGATTGTATTGTTTTATTTGCTGTTGTGTTGTTTTTTATTGCTGTGTTGTCCCTTCTGGGAGATGGTGGTGGGGTATAAATAGAGTTTAATAATAATAATAATTTAATGCAAATGTAATCTAATTATTTCAACCTAGTTTTAGTATGGATTTGGGTGCCTAAATGCATCACAGAACATTGAAAAGTGTATTTTAGATATGATAAACAGATTAATAAGCCAATCTGTGCATTGCTTGTCACTGTCTTGATCCAGGTGGCTGGTCATAAGCAGAGTCTGATACATAGCACATTGTAGTAATCTGCTAACAAAGACATCTGGATTTAACAGCTGCTTGAAGATTGTTAAATCATAATGGGCAACTTTGATTTCCAAAGGAAGTCAGAGTACAATTTCAGTTATAGGACATATGCAATGGTACTTTTTAAAATACATATATTTTATTAGATATTTCCAAAAAGAAGAAGAATTGATTTTCCACTCATAAAGTTGGGCAGGAGAGAGAAAAAGAAGAAGAGGTGGGGGTATTGAGGTTATTGTTAGTAAGTTTAGTCCATACTAATATCTAATATTTCACTTGGGGGGGGGAGGTGACAGGAGAATCATCAATGTATATAATTGTAATTATTATATCTAATTTTTCATTTCTGTTACATTTATTTTCATTACTTTTAAGTATTAAAAGTTCATTATATCCTCTATAGGAGTGATATTATCTGTTAGTTTTAAATCAAATGATTGAGTCTTCTTATATCTGCCTGATTCCACCACTCACGGCAAAATTATGCTATCATGAAAAGACTGTGAAGCTTTTTTTCTGTAGTAGAGATCATTATTAACACCAATAAAGCTTATCTTGTAGTAGTGTTATGTACATTACAAAAATAGGGAGCGGGGAAAATTGTTTTTAAAATGTTTCTAAAATTGGTTGGAGCCTGTATTGTAAATATAATGAGTTAACTACTTTTTCATTAACTTTTGTGAGGTAATTAATTGTGCCAATGGGAAAACTTCAGTGCTGCCTTTCTCCATCACTAGCATAAAACTTGTTACAATTATACAACACATTTATCAATGTTAGCCCACCAAATTTCAGAATGTTTTACTCATCCATGTATTTTTGGGAAATTTTCAAAGTTTTTACAAACAACTCTTTTAAAAAACCTACAGGAGCTATCTTTATGAATTTTCCATACAATGACACAAGATAACTGTTGCTGCGGAGAGAAAATAGCTCTTCCCTATCCTCATTGGGGCTTTCTGATACTAAGCATAATTCTGGGAAATGTAGTTCAGGGCAGGGCCTTTTGAATATTCTGCCATAGGACTCATCACTTTCCCAAACTAAATTCTGTGCTCTCTTATTCTCTTCCCCAGCTCAGCTTTCTGGCCCTGCTGCTTTCCTCTCCTCATGGCAAGAGACCATTAATTTAAAGAGGAATTATAGCCTTTTTGGCTTCCCCTCTCTTGTGCTGAAAATCAAACTGACTTTGAGAGGCTTCCAAGCATTACAGAATTCAAACAAAAAAAATATTGGGTGAGTTTTAATTCTTAAGTTTTTGCATGGGCACCCTCCCCTCCGCTCTCCTGTGTTTCTTAATATCTGTTTGTATATACAAAACTTGCGGATTAGATGTGACTTAATAATTAAAAATTAAATTATGCACAGCCCGAATGTACATGTTGTTTAAACAAATCTTAGGGGGCCTGGAATTATAACTGGTTTCAGATTAGAATAATATCTACCTATAAATATTGATAACTCATTTGTACTCTTCTTCGGTGACTTAGGGAATTGTCATCCAGATAAAGTGACTCTATTAAGGATTCTCCTTTTGTTTCTCTCTGTCTGCTATTCTTTTTCCCTCTCCTTATCATCATGTCTACAGGAATATTAGAGAGTACCAAACTGATTTTCAATTTATGGGTTATAGAAGTTAAGCTGTAGGCCAAAGCTTTTTCCATCTAAGCAGTAGACAATGTTTTAATGTATGCAATAAATAAGAGTTGATAATTAATTATGCTTTTTTAAAATGCATTGAAGAAAACATCTCATTCGATCATTTGATCAGCTTTGATCAAACAAGTGAATTTTAGACAGGGATTGTTCATTTAAAAAGAGAGATGTGACATCTCTAGAAAAATGCAGCAGAACCCTATTTCTTGCTATCTCCTAGTGCCACCTCTGGTTGAAACTCGTTGTATATAAAGAGCTCCCAAGCATTTCAAGGAGAAATTGAAGTGTAATATGTTTGGCAATTACTTGCTTAGTCAGAGAATGGAAAATTCAGAAATCCTGCTGAGTTCACCACCTCTTCAAGCTTATAATCAAACACGGAATTTGATTGTTGATTAAATAAGTCATTTTAAGTAGGCTTTATACATAGGACCTACGAATGTGATATAATCCTTCATATCACCAGCCCTCCTATGTTGCATGCTAGGCTTTTCTTTCTAGGCTGCTTCATTTCTGGGTCTGACATTCTTTTCTAGGATTTTATTCCCTGCATTTTAAGGAAGAAATTCAACATAAAATAGATAAAGATGTTAAAGCTGGTTGTGGACACAATAGTGAATAATAATACCATTAATGCATAGCTTCTAACACAGGTATCCACCTTCATGTGATGTCTGAAGATTGTTTTTTTGTGAATTTGGATGGGCAGGCGCCAACGGCTGGAGGAGTAGGCTGGCTGACAAGATTGTGTGGCGACACCAAGATGGTCCGTAAACTCCGCTTCCTCAGGGCACTCAAAACTTCTGACTGCTCCTCCCCAGTGTTGTAGTTTATGCCCTGTGGTTTAGCTTTGTGTATAGTGAAAATCAGGCTTTTTGTCTATAATCCCAAGACATTATGTTTCCTGGCCAGGCTCTATTGGTATATGTTGCGATCATGGGTGTTGTTCTTTGGTGAAACACACATCTACAGCACTTTACATTTACTTAAATTGACAGTCATTTGTCGTTGTAGTATCCATTTCCCCAGCTTGAACAAACCTTTTGGAGTTCTTTAAAATAATTTTGCTTTAATGATCCTAAACAAATAGGTGCCATTTGCAAATCTGGATATCTCACTTCTTACTCCTAATTCCAAATAAGTTATGAATACATATAAAAGCTTTGGTCTCAATATAGCTCTCTGAAGGACACCAATGTTCACATCTCCTAATGGGAGAACCGGCCACTCAGTCCTATTCTTTGTTTCCAGGCTGTGAGCAATATCCAACTTAGAAAACAGCTGTTTTTCTTGTGCTATGCCTGGTAACCTCAAGGGATGGATTTTATCAGAGGCCTAGGAATAGTTAGTTACCCACCAGATCACTCCTAACCACATGTTTCTTGATACCTACAAAGAACTCTAAAAGATGAATAAGCAGGACTTAATCTTTTCAGAAGCCTTTTCAGAAAGGTTTGCCTTCTGTGTGGTTGGAAATTTTATGTTTAATAACACTTTCCACCAAGTTGTCTGCAGCAGAAATTGTACTAACAGGTCGGTAATTTCCTGGATCACTTTAAAAAATGTTGTGTTGGCTGAGTGGGTTTCAGCTGGCTGGAAACAGTGACCACAATACTATTACATTAAATTCATACATTAAGTGGAAAAGTGCCAGAGAACTTGAACACAGTCTTTTTCAAATTCAAAAGATTCAAACAGGCACTAAAATGAGAGAAACCATAAAAAGAAATTTAAAGGAAAATTCAAAAGCCTGAAATTGATTCATGATGGTTGAATGAGACTAAAAGTCATGTTGATAGATATTTAAATAAGCTCACACTGATTAGAAGAAAACTATAAAGTCCAAGAGATTCCCAGTGTAGCTTATAAACACTATAGAGAAAGCTGCCCAAATAAGGCAAATTTCAAATAATACACTTTGTACAGAGGATACCAAACAAAAATCAGGAAATGGAATAAGGACTTTTCATAGGAATTTTAGTTTTACAAGGTCTTTAACCTTCTCTGTCAATAAATATTGATGTCTCACCAAACTACAGATCCCAGGATTACAGATCATTGAGCCATGAAAATTAAAGTGCATTAATTCTACAGTTTAGATGCACCCTAAGAAATCAGCAAAAGGCGGCCAGTGTTTTCACTTTTAAGACTTCTTGTTATTCAACTCCTGACAGCATTTATTTAAAACCTCCCAATGACTTGTGCGACCTTTCCACAAGTCCTAGCTGCAGTCTCGTCTAGACTATGAAAAAAAATCTCCACACTCCATGTGTAAGGCCCCATGAAAGTCTTAGCAAGAATAATTGCTAATGCTAGTAGGGATATTCTGGTGCCTACCCTGTGTGTGTGGGGGGGGGGGGGGGGCTGCCTGCCACATTATATGATTAACAGGGTTTTGTACCAATTTAGTACTCATTACCTTTTTCATCAACTACCTCACAACTCTTGCCTCATTTGCTTTTGAAACCACAAGTGCCCACCCTCTATGACAAAACATGAGCAACTCACTGTGACACTGTAAGGACCCACTTGGATCTTGAGGTTTTGCTTTGAAATATCAAGTAATCGTGTTTTCCTAGCTTTTGTCTGGGAGTTCCTGCCTTGGCTGTTGCTACAGGAATCATAGGGCATAAAGGGGCAGATCTATGGGAATAAAGATGTAGACACATGTTTGAGGTAAAAATCACAGGTATAATCATATGAACAAATTCAAGTGCTAAATAGCATAACAATCTCACAAAAAGCACAATGCAATGCAATTCATTCACAGTGTTCCAGATTCACATAATAACAATAGTAGTGCCCCTACAATAGTATGGGGCCAAGTACAATATTCCAATAGAATCTGTGTTCCCCTATCAATAGTCAAGAGTATAATAACTCATAGGTTAACAACTGAGTCAGAAAGGGAGCCTTGGTGGGTTGAAGAGCTGGCAAGCTGCTGGATGGGCAGGCGCCAACGGCTGGAGGTAGGCTGGCGACACCAAGATGGCCGTTTCACGTAAACTCCGCTTCCTCAGGGCACTCAAAACTTCTGACCGCTCCTCCCCAGTGTTGTAGTTTATGCCCTGTGGTTTAGCTTTGTGTATAGTGAGTTGTTACCAGTGATTGCTCTGTTTGTGTATTGAAGTGTTAGCTAGAGGAATCATGCCAGGCACACCTCTATTTAAGGTTACTTAGCCAAGTTTTGGGCTCCTTTGCTTTCCTTAGTCACCTTTAGGGGTGGAGTAGAATATTTATGCTGTGTTTAACACAGGTTATTGTTTTGTTTTTGGGTTTTTTTGCTTCATGTTATATTGAAACCACCCCATGCCCTGTGTTTGCATTCCACTGTAAAACTAGTAGCTTGTTGGTGCTCTGTTTGGTTACACTTGTATCCTATGTGATACCAGAGGTGTCACAAGAAGAAATAATTACCCACATACCTATCACAGCTGGTCCAAAATAACCTGTGGATCAGATGGAGGGTTGGCTGGTTTTCAGGCATCTGCTGACTCTCCTTCACTGGGGAATTTGCTCCTTCTTCATCTTTAGAATAGCTTGGAGAGGGGGCCCAACAGGGAGCTTCCCTGGGTCCATCTTCATGGGGAAAACTCAATGGTGGGAACTTTACGGACTCTGGAAGGTATCTTTGGGAATATTATATCACTAAACACACTGAGACTAGGATAAAGGTCTAACAAATAAAGAACTATCAGGCAATGTATGCAAAGTATCCTATATTGGTAGCAAAAAAACTGAGTGGTGACCCAGTACAACAATCACAATCGCAATAATGCTTAAATCACATGAGATAATCTCAAGTACAATCACAATCTATGACTCTATGTCAAGCAATCCATATACAATAACAGAACAGTACTTCAGTTGAATGGGGAATGGGGAAAGATGGGGGTGGGGGAAGCATAGCATATAGTAATACACACAATGGTGGAAGAATGATACCTGTAGCTAATACAAACATGTAATCCTGCACGCTAAATATCCAAAGAATTCAAACAGTAAATAATGTCACCCAAGAGCTTGAACAGTGGGAAGATATGAACTGGGGAGTTGTCCTGTCCAGGGTAAAATACCACTGTATATGGATGGCGCGCACCGCCTCTCTAGCCGGCCCAAAGTGTTCCAACGTGGATCGGCAGCCTCTCTAGATGAGACGCCTATGGCGTGGAGGCGCGTGACGTCAGTAAATAGCGACAGTGTCCCCAGTGCGTTGCAGGGGGAAGAGCGTGATGACGCAACCAAATGCGTGCGACAAAATAACGTCAGTCGTAAATACACCGGCCCAAATGCCCGTAAATGAAAATAATAATGATATTTATGGAATACGCCCCTACTCAAATGAGTCGAGCATCCCCAGCCACTTCTATGGAAGGATCTCTCCGTCACAATGGTGAACGGCTCAAAAGCCTATGAGGGCAAAGCCGCAACAGCAAGCCTCCAGGAAGCGGTGGTAGCTCCCGGTGCTCCAGCCAATGCAATTTAAAGGTACAAAGCCTGTATGCATGGAGTAGATGGCCCGCAACTGTGCGGCGTCCCAAAAGGAGCTGGAACCAGGGTCAGCCAACAGTGGGAAGCACAAACGCCTACGGGGGTTAGCGCCAGGTCCCGTTTCGGACCTCAAGGGTCCTTCTTCAGGGCGAGAGGGGTCATCACAGACTCAACTGTGGCTTCAAGAACAAGATATATGTCTGTAAAATAATAATACAAAGATACACAATAATCTCCATTCAGAATACACCAATCCAAATTAATAGGTGAGAGAACTAAAGGGTAAGGAAGTCCTACATACCTATGCAATATAATCCATGTCATCAAAGATAGATCTGACCGCAATCCGGTCAAGAGTGGCCTCAGGAGGGAGATTATATCCACCCTTTCCACTAATTGACAAGTCATGACATCTGTATAGTTAAATTAGCAGATTGGCTATACTTAGAGGCTTGTTAAGTCCTATTGGTAACTCACTGGATACCATGGTGATCCAGGCATTTTCTCTCCTCAACAGTTGTTGTTTGATGTCGCCATGGGGATGGGCTCTGACTTTTCCCAGGCCCATGAATTGGAATTCCTCTCTAGAGTGATGAACACTCTTAAAATGGCAGTACAGGGCAGAATCCTCAGAACCCAATCTGATCCTGCTGCGATGCTCTCCTATTCTGACCTTCAGTGTGCGTGAGCTTTGGCCTATGTACACTTTATGACATGTACAGATTATACAGTATACGCACCCCACTGTATTGCACATAATGGCGTCCCTCACTTTGAAAGTTCTAGATTTGTGGGGGACAAAAAGTTCAGTGGAGGTATGGACAAGTTTGCAGGTGCTACAGTTCCCACACCTCCTCATACCTGGAGACAATATACTACGGGGGTTCCTACGTCTGAAGTCTGTGTGTATTAATAGGTCCCCCATGTTGGTCGTCCGTTTATAAGCCAGCATGGGTGTGAGTTGCAGTCCTGGTATGTCCGATAACAAGGGCCAATATTTTTTTACTATGTGAAGTATCTCATTTGAGTGTCTGGATAAGGTAAGTGGCCAAACACTCAAATGAGATACTTCACATAGTAAAAAAATATTGGCCCTTGTTATCGGACATACCAGGACTGCAACTCACACCCATGCTGGCTTATAAACGGATGACACACAGACTTCAGACGTAGGAACCCCCGTAGTATATTGTCTCCAGAGAGGAATTCCAATTCATGGGCCTGGAAAAAGTCAGAGCGTGTTTAGTGATTTAGTTGTACACTATCCCTTCTTGTTGTTATCATCTTTGGGAATATTGTCTTCACTAGAACTCCAAATTGGAAAGTTGCAAATGGCCATGCTACCGATCTATCACAGGCCCCTTCTACACCGCCATATTATCCAGATAATTCACATTATCTGCTTGGAACTGAATCATATGAGTTTACACTGCCATATAATACAGATTAAAGCAAATAATCAGGATTGTTTATGGCAGAACCAGAGATTCCTATTATGAATACTGAGTAGGCCTGGTTGATCCATGGTTCTAAATGCTTTAAAAGTACTTACAAAACAAAAGTTCTGGTGGTTAACATGTCAGAACTCTATCAAAATTTCATTATTTCATTATTGGCAATTTTAAAGACAGAACCAATTAGGAACTGCCATTTATAACGAAATTTTGAAAGTTTTGTTAGAGTTCTGAAATGTTCACTACCAGAACTTTTGTTGTGTAAGTACTTTTGAAGCATTTAGAACCATGGATCAACCAGGCCTACCGAGTAGCCTAATTTACAACAATGTCTTTTTCATGTTGGATGGTGGTGGTGCAATATGATGCTGATGATCTTATAACTCTATTCAAGATATTACTAGAGGTCTCTCTGATCTCAAGAGAGGGTGAGAGGCTATTCTCACTATCTCTTGAGAATATAGTATGGTGAGGGCAATTTTTTTTTTACTCAACTCTAATCATGCTAGCACTAGAAACAATTTCAGGGTTGGGGAGGGAGGGTATTAGAAGAACAAAACATTACAATAAACATAGTGAAGTATAAGTGTATTTGCCTGTGTTGGTCAGTAAATCAAGATGAAATGTAATGGTTTTGTCAGCCAACATGTTGCTTTTAAAAACTCACACATTTTTCAAAAATGTTCAGCAGCCTGTAAAATGGTTCAAAGCTTATTAATGCATGAAAGCAGGTTTGGAATTTCCATATCACAAGCACCTGCATTAAACCTGTGGGTCTACCATCTGTTTCTTTGAAATGTCAGGTTCGTGGCTGCTACGGGGATCCATTTAGATTACCCTTTTTTCATGAGGACAGCTAAGACTTCTGCTAGAGATGAGCATAACCAAGCAGTTCCACTCCAGACAAGGTGTAGTCTTAATGAGGCATATCTGGGAACCATTTGGCTTTGCAGAATTTGGCCAAGTTCAGACCACCTGCTATATCCCTACATAACAGCTTATGCTTCAAAGAGCACTTTTATGCAACATTTAAATCACAGTTGAGCCTTTCCCATCTACTTCAGTTACTGTTGAAAAAAGGCAGCTTAATACAAAACAATTAGCATGTTGGGAATTATATGGACACTGCAAAATAACACCTTTGATTTATCTGTGAAACACACAGATTTTAACAGTAGTTAAAATGTAAATTTCAAAAGAAAAGTGGATAAGTTTTGAATCTGAACTAGTTTTTGATCTAGCAATAATTTCTCAGCCTTCCATCCCCATCCCATGGGCAAGAATTTATACTCAAAAGCAAGGAACAACTGAAACTAGAAGGGATAGTGCTGAACTGGTTCCCCTACCTCCAAATAAAAGAGAAATTTAAAGCTGACTCAAAAAGGGGATTTGAGGAGGACAGTAATGAACTTGAGGAAATTATGCTGGGCAAAAACCAGAAAATTGTGGGAAGAATTTATAAGGTGTTATTAAAGTGGGAAACTGAGAACAACCAGGACAGGGAATATATGAAGAGCTGGTCTAGGAACCTAGGATATAAAATCAATAAAGAAACATGGTCACAAATATGGAAAGGGAATGTGGGTAGTGTTACCAGCTATGCCTACCAAGAAAACTGGGTCAAAATGATCTACAGGTGGCACTTAGCCCCGGCCAAATTAGCCAAAATATATAAAAACCTCAGCCCGAAATGTAGGAGATGTGAATGCTCTAGTGTTACTTTCTTCCATGTGTGGTGGACCTGTGATAAAACAATTAAGTACTGGAAAATGATCCAGGCAGAAATAAGTAAAATATTGGGATGGAAAATAGAAAGGAAACCTGACCTCTTCTCGTTGGGGATAAAAGATAGAAACTTTCCTAAAGGGGATTGGAGAATCTTTACTCTCTGTTTAACCGCGGCGAGAATGTCCTTCGCTCAGCAATGGAAAGATGTGGATCCACCTACAAAAGATGTCTGGTTCTCCAAACTTTGGGGAGCTATCCAGATGCTGGCTCTAAGTGAGAAACTACGTGGAGATGTCGAAGAAGAAAAGGAGACAATAGACTGGTCTAAATTAGAACTTATTGTAAAAGGAATTTAATATAGAGTTAAATATGACATAGAGATAGAATGACTCAACTTTCTCCCCCCTCCCCCTCTATACCCTCACAGGATGCAAAAGAGGGCTAAGAAATGCTGAACAGGAAAGAGTGGGCCTGGAACTAAACCCCTCGACCTCCAAACAAGAGCACGCTTTTCACACCCTTTTCTATTCTTCTGCTAGAACACTCAACACGAGGGAAAGGCTCTTGGGCCTCCCCTCGCCGCAGACTCTATCCTTTTCTTAAGCTCTTTATCTTTGATCCTTTTCTTTCTCCTTTAGAATCTATCGGAACTCCCATCTCGGCTTGAGACGGATTTATGTTGTTTGTCTGTATTACTTTATGAAATACCAATAAACTTTGTTTAAAAAAAATAAAATAATAATTTCTCAGCCTTGTATCTCTGAAGAATGGAAACAACTAATAATATGGATTTTTCTCTGTGTATTTCTGCAATTTCAACACTAGATGAACTCCATTGTTGATTTTAGATTAACTATTAAGTTGTCGAATACTCTAAAGGGAAATTGAGTTAGCATGTATAAAAAAGGGCTTCCATCCAAGCAGAAATTTGCTAAATTTTTATGTAGTAGTGAAATGACCAAATAGGGCATTTACACTATAATTCCACTTTTCTGTTGTGGTTCTATCCTACGGAATAAACGGAATCCTAGAATTGGCAATTTAGGAAAAGGTGTGTGGAATTAAGTTTAGAGGATCAGCACGATGTAGTAAGTAGTTTGGCCACTGGACTACAATTTCTGGAAAACTAGGTATAATTCTCCATTTGGCCATAGAAGCCCCTTATGGACCTCATTCCATGAGTCCTTGCTCAGGGAAAAGCAGAGACATCAGCTTACTTTGTTATTTACCATCAAAGTCCTTCTTCTGGGATGGCCGTCCATTTTCTGGGATGGCCATCCATCTTCTGGGATGGCAGTCCATCTCATGCTCTTTTCCTGTCTTTTTCCCACTTTTGCCATTTGGAGTTGGGTAGCACCTCTATTTTCATGCATTGTGGAAAAAGAAGTCTCACCGGAAATCCCCTTATGTCATATGATGGCCTCCATTGTCTTATGTGACCGTAGGTGAGTCACATACTCTTAATCCCCCAAAAAACATGATAGGTTCACCTAAGGATTGCTATAAAATTGGAAATAACCTGAAGGTACACAACAGCAACATTTAGAAATTTCAGCCAGAAAGCTCTAGTGCTTCACCAAACAAACAAACAAAAAAATCCCAGAGTATATAGGATGGAGCTATAACTGTGTGTACTGTAAAAGGACCACAGTGGAGGCAAGTGCTCTAATGCTTGCATTATGCCCACAATGATCAGAATGAAATAGCAAACATAAACAACAAAATAAATAGTAATGGATGTTCTTTGATAGCATCATTTTGGCATCCTTTTAAATCGAATTATAATAGCTTTCTCCCAGCGACACTGAATATGCACAGGCTATTTCACCCATGAAGGATGGAACTACATTTATTTGCTGCTCTGAAAGATCCATAACTCAAAGGGCCCTGAGGCCAATGTGAATGGTGAAGAATTTTTTGCTTTTAAAAAAATGAAGGAATCATAATCACCCTTCATGGATGAGCTAATATTTTTGACTCTAGAGACTTTGTTCTTTTAAAAAGAGCTTTTGAAAGAGAAATAGAGGCCTGAGATTGGACACTGTGAGATGCATGAAGACCACACTGGAAATGATGCAATATATAAGGCCGAAACTGAAAGAAACTGCAATGGCACAGAAAGTCTGAAGCCATGTCGATGCTGGTCAATTAATCCAAGCCTGAGCAAAAATGCCCTGGACTAGCTCTAGAGGCAGGCACATACACTGACTGGAACCCATGGCAATGGTGGATCATTGTCTAGACAGGCTGAGACAGCATCAGATATACTGATCTATCATCTTTAACCATGTCACTGCCATCACTCCCAGCTGACCAAAGAGCCCAATGTGCACTCCTGTCCATTGCATGCAGTGGAGAAGCACCCACACAACCAGAAATAGGAAGGGATTCAATCTCAGCACTTTCTTCTTGATCATGCTGGCACCTCTGCTGATGTTGACATGAGGCTCCTGCCACAGACTGGAGGTCACATGGAGCTTTGTTGCTCTTTGGGAGTGGCACCTGTGGTGACATGGGCACAATCCATCTTCTTTTTCCTGTTCTGAAAAGTAGATTGTAATCCTCTAAGTGGATAGCAGACCAGTCCAAATTGGACCTGATCCTGCTCTTACACTGCTGAATAGCCATGAGATTGCTTTAGAGCAGGGGTGCTCACACTTTTTCAGCATGGGAACTACCATATGAAGAACCGAGTTTAAAAGATCACTTGGTTCATGCGTGCGCGCGTGCGCGCGCGCACCCACTCCTGCTACCACCTTCCATCCGCACAAGGGGCTTCTTTCTTTCTCAGAAATATAAACAATGGACATGCTAAAATACACCCAAGCACCCATTTCTCCCTCCCTGCCATTTCCCCACAGATATAATCAGGCAGAAAGTAAACAGAGAGACCTGGTAGCTGCAAAGCCATTTGTTTCTCAGAAATATAAAGAATGGGACATGCTAAAATACACAGAGGCACCCATTTCTCCCTCCCTGGCATATATACACAGCTATTATTAGGCAGAAAGTAAGAAGACCGACCTTTGTGCTTCAATTTGGACAGGAAATGGCTCCCAAAGTGTCCTTTTTTCCTTCTCCGTCATTGCTCCTCTTGTGCCTGAGACTCCAAGAGGGAGAATGGGCTCTTCTGCACATGTGCGCGGGCCAGCTGAGCACCGCGTCATCCAACGCTGCCCCCATCTTTTGCTCTGTGATGACTCTGAGAGGCTGGAGAAGGAAGGAGGGAGGGGAAAAGTGGAAGAGCCAAAGAGGGAGCGGGCGTGGATGCCTCTTTTGCCCTTCTGCATTCCTCCTTCCTCCGTCTTTCTCCGGCCACTCACAGACGTCACAGAGCAAAGGAGGGGGGCGGCGTTGGATGATGCAGTGCTCAGCTTGCCTGCGCGCATGCACAGAAGTGCCCATTCTCCCTCTTGGAGTCTCAGGCGCGCTTGGCGCGTGCAGGCGGCGCGTCAAGAGGAGCAACGAGCGATTGACCGGGTGAGGACCTGAAGATCACCCGGATGAGGCCCAAAGATCACCCGGTCAATCAGAATCACCGTCCTGAGCACCCCTGCTTTAGAGTTTCCAAAAAACTCTGGGGCATTCCCCAAAATTTCTTAACAAAGGGCTAAACTGAATTATTCTTATGTACCACATGATACCAATTGAAAGTGCAAGAACAGTCAGGATTAAACATGGTAAATATCAGATTGAATAAATTACCATACTATGGCATGGCAACTCAGGGTGAAAATGTTTCCCTCACTTTGAGTAAATTTGGGAAATAATATATAATATGAATTTAACAAAAGATAAGTCATGATTAAGTTCTAGAGCCACTATCTAAAGCCACCCTGACTTCTGTGCAAGAAAAAAGTGGGTTAATTTGTCCTCTACTGCTGCCCGCTAGATCTTTCTGGATCGATTGATCGATTGATCTACCTATCGGTTATCTATCTAATCTGAACATATCTAGTGGTTTGCCATAGATAGCAAGGCAGCAGGGCATTACTTAACTAGGTGTTCTCTATTGAAAAGCAAATTTAAATCTGTGAACTGATGCTTTTTAGGGCCAGTCTTTATGTGTCAGTGTACAGAATATTTGGTTAGGTGACAACAGAGCCATTTCAGCAGACTGGCTAGAAATCAGTCTCCTGTTTGATGTTAATGAAGGATTTAAAAAGCAATGTTTGAAAGCTGGAGCAGCGTTTGGCTATTGCAGATTAAGGCATATTGTGATATTTGCTTTCCTGTGATATTTGCCTCCATCAGGAGAGTATGTCCGGCTTTCTCACTATTTATAAGTGCTTGGTACGCTGCCAAATTCATGGCTTAATTAAAACAGAGACCTTCTGGACTTTGGTGCTAGTTCCCTCAAAGTATAGAAAAACATGTCCACCTTCTAAAATACTATTTTACATTACAGACGTGGAAGCACCAACATTGCAGCATTACAGGACAGAAAGACACATGCAATGCACAAAACCATCTCTAAGGCAATTTGAAGGCCAGAAGCCACAGATGTCATCTTGTACCAAAATGAATTTACAGAAATTGTTTTGGGTCACTGGCAAAAATCTCAATAAGCAGTTATTCTGTTTCCAGTGGTCTGATCCAGTGGTATATCTGTTATATCTGGCAAGGGGATGGATAGATAGATAGATAGATAGATAGTAGGCATGAGAAAAAAGTTATGAAAATCAAAAGAATTCGTAAGTGATTCGTATGTAATGGGACTTTCAAGTTTTTACGGATCGCAAGGCCAATCCCGGAAGGCTCCCTATTACCCCCTCCAAAATCCAAAATCCCAGACATTACTCACAGTCAGATGGGGCCTTTCCATGCTTGACCCCTTCCCCGCTAAGAAATAACCCGACCCAGGCTTGGGTCGGCTTATATCTTAGCGGGAAAGGGGCTGCCGTGCGGGTGGCCCCTTCCCCGCTAAGATATAACCCGACCCAAGCCTGGGTCGGCTTATATCTTAGCGGGGAAAGGGCTGCTGTGCGGGCGGCCCCTTCCCCGCTAAGAAATAACCCGACCCAGGCTTGGGTCGGCTTATATCTTAGCGGGGAAAGGGCTGCCGTGCGGGCGGCCCCTTCCCCGCTAAGAAATAACCCGACCCAGGCTTGGGTCGGCTTATATCTTAGCGGGGAAAGGGCTGCCGTGCGGGCGGCCCCTTCCCACTCAGAAAGAACCGGACCCAAGCCTGGGTCAGCTGATATCTCAGCCATGAAGACGCTGGCTGCGGCCAGCCTCTTCTTGGCTAAGATATCAGCCGACTGAAGCCCAATCCAACCTGTGTTCCCCTTAACACGGGTTGGATTGTGAGTCGCAGGGGGGAAGGGTGGCATCGATGTCTCCCTTCCCCCCTGCCAGGTCAGAATCCAACCCGTATTAAAGGGAACACAGGTTGGATTGGGACTTCGCAGGAGCAAAGGGTGGCATCGATGCCTCCCTTAACCCCTGCGAGTTCCCAATCGGAGGAATTTCCTCCTGTTCTCCAGGCTCTCCCTCCGCTTCTGAGAGACAGCCTGGGAAACAGGAGGAAATTCCTCCGAATCAGGCCCGAGCTGCTTCCAAAGTGCGCTTTGGAAGCAGCCCGGGCCAAGTTTCCTCCTGTTTCCCAGGCCTGGGTCGGGTTATTTCTTAGCGGGAAGGGGGCCGCCTGCACGGCAGCCCTTTCCCGTTAAGATATAAGCTGACCCAAGCCTGGGTCGGGTTATATCTTAGCAGGAAAGGGGCCGCCCGCACGGCAGCCTTTTCCCGCTAAGATATAAGCTGACAAGCCTGTCGGTTTATATCTTAGCAGGAAAGGGGCTGCCCGACGGCAGCCCTTTCCCCCGCTAAGATATAAGCCGACCCAAGCCTGGGTCGGGTTATATCTTAGCAGGAAAGGGGCCGCCCGCACGGCAGCCCTTTCCCCGCTAAGATATAAGCTGACCCAAGCCTGTCGGGTTATATCTTAGCAGGAAAGGGGCCGCCCGCACGGCAGCCCTTTCCCCGCTAAGATATAAGCCGACCCAAGCCTGTCGGGTTATATCTTAGCAGGAAAGGCACCGCCCGCACGGCAGCCCTTTCCCGCTAAGATATAAAGCCGACCAAGCCTGTCGGGTTATATCTTGCAGGAAGGGGCCGTGCAGGCGGCCCTTTCCTGCTAAGATATGCCGACCCAGGCCAGTTGGACAGCCCTGTTCTAGTTTACCAAGAGCACGTTCCTCATACCCTCCAGGTCACTATCACCCTTACTACATTCTTACTATTAGAATTTATTATTTAATTCTAATAAATGCTCTGGAGAAGCAAGCCTTGACTATTTTATTTAATAATAATAATACTAATAATAATAATCATATATTAATGCTTTATATCTCCCTGCAAGGAAACCAAGGGAAATGTTGCCCCTTGATTTGCCTGTGCTTAAAACAGTGTCAGTCCTGTTTCCCTGCTTTTCAGACTTTAGAACCAATTTAGAATTTCGTTAGTAATTACGTTACATTTTAGAACTTTTTGGAAAAATTTTTGTAAGTCTTTCTATTACTAATAAAAAAAGCCCCCCCCCCCATTTGATTTTAGAATCGCGATTTTTGGGTTCTAAACCATGCCTAATAGATAGATAGATAGATAGAGTGTAAGTTCCCGCCCTGCTGTGAATATCAAAACTGTATTTATTCAGTTATATATATTTGCATAGTAAAATGATAGTATATATAATTATATATAATGGCAAAAATGGGGGGAGGAGTAAATATTTTAAAGACGTGGATAACTGCATGCATGGATGCAGAATCTGTGAAAATAGAGGGCCAATTGTAAGTGTAAAAGTATATCTGTATACTCAGAAGCAGGAAAATGTGTCAATTCAATCAACATTTTTACATTGCTGAGTAGATAAAGATTTTTTCATAAATCCCTATTATCACCACTACCACCTCCCACACATTCTTTTCATTAACCCCTCTGATTTGAAGATGATTATTTTTAAAAATAACAAATCATTGTAGAGTGGAAATACAATTTCAGTTTTGTATTACGTCATTTTTACAAGACCTGCAAAGGTCTATATTTCATCTTTGCATTCTTCATTGACAATTCTCCTTTGAATTATTTATTTAAAATAATGAATTTACAGAAGGATGCTTGAATACCATGCAGAACTGTCTATTATTCATTTATACTATGTACTTTGATTATATTTCATTTGACTATCTTGTTAGGCTGTTTGGACATTTTGCTTATCCAAGAAACAAGCAAGCTATATTACTTGTATCCAGGCAGATGGGATGGGATATAAATTAAGATGTTTATTGTTGTTGTTGTTATTATATTTGCAAAGCTTGAAATATAAAACATAATTTAATGTCTATTTTTAACTAATTTGAATTGTCCATTTTTGATGAAGATTAATGTTCTTCCAAAGGTTTAGTTGAGTTATAAAGTATCCTTGATTGCTCATTTTGCACAAGTTCTTGGAGCAGTTAAAACTTTGCATTTGAAAGATTGCATGGTTGCAGGCCCGGATCATCCATAAGGCCACCCGAGGCCATGGCCTAGGGCGGCAGCCACTGCAGGGGCGGCAACCCCCTTCTTCCTCTCCCTCCTTCCCTTTCCTCCCTCCGTCCTTCCCTTCCTGGGGGTTCTCTGTGGGGCAGAGCTGGGAGAAAGGAGGTCTCCCACGTGGGCTGGCTCTTCAGGTAGACTCCCCCCCCCAGCACCCTGCAATTCCCAGAAAGAAAGGTCAGTTCACTATTTTCTGTTGGTCATGGGAGTTCCTTGTGGGAAGTTTGCCCCAATTCTGTTATTGGTGAGGTTCAGAATGCTCTTGATTATAGGTGAACTATACATCCCAGCAACTCTCCAACTCCCAGTATATAATTGTCAAAATAGACTGCTCTATTTATGCCAATATTGATAGTAATGCATTTAACATGTAGAAAACCATATATGTTGAATTTCAGTATAATCCAGATTATCCAGATATAAAATCAGGATTATTTTCCACTATAAGTGTATAATTGTCAAAATAGACTGCTCTATTTATGCCAATATTTATAGTAATGCATTTAACATGTAGAAAACCATATATGTTGAATTTCAGTATAATCCAGATTATCCAGCTATAAAATCAGGATTATTTGTATATTTTAAGTAGTAATGTTTTTGATGGTCAGCCGCTTTGAGATGAGATGGGATAGAAATAAATAAATTAAAAATAAAACTGGCTCGCAGCACTAAAAACAATACGAATTACAATTTAAAACTTATTGCAATTTAAAACCTATAACATAACATAACAATGGAATCCAACATAGTTTTGTCTGAAACAAAAAAAACTTAACATCGCCTAAGACCCTTAAAAATAATAAATATCGCAGGTAAAAGGGGGGTAAGACTGAGAGGAAGGGGGAAGCTGGGCAAATGGGGCCACATTTGGTGCCTCTACATAAGGCCTGGGCCAACTTGGGCCTCCTTCCTTTTCTTCCTTCTCTGTCCCTCCTCCCCTGCTTTCTTTCCTCCCCCTTCTTCTTACTTCATTCCTTACTTTTCTTTCCTCCTTCCCTTCCTTCTCTTCCTTTCTTCCTATCCACCCTTCTTTTCACTTTTTCCTTCCCTCCCTTCTTCCCTCACCTCCCCCTTTCATCCTTTCCTTCTCTTCCTCCCTTCCTTGTTTCCTCCCCTCCTTCCTTTTCTTCCCTCCCTCCCTCCTCCCCCTTCCTTCTTCCTTCATTTCTTCTTCATTCATTACTTCTTTTTTCCTCCTTTTCCTTCCTTCCTTCCTTTCTTCCTATCCACCCTTTTTTTCACTTTTCCTTCCCTCCCTTCTTCCCTCACCTCCCCTTTCATCCCTTCCTTCTCTTCCTCCCTTCTTCTTGTTTCCTCCCCCTTGCTTTTCTTCCTTCTCCCTCCCTCCTCCCCCTTCCTTCTTCTCTCTCCTTTCTTCTTCATTCATTCCTTCCTTTTCTTACTTTCCTTTCCTCCTTTCCTTCCTTCCCTTCCTTTCTTCCTATCCACCCTTCTTTTCACTTTTTCCTTCCCTCCCTTCTTCTCTTACCTCCCCCTTTCATCCCTTCCTTCTCTTCCTCCCTTCTCCTTGTTTCCTCCCCTCCTTCCTTTCCTTCCTTCTCCCTCCCTCCCTCCTCCCCCTTCCTTCTTTCCTCTCCTTTCTTCATTCATTCCTTTTCTTACTTTCCTTTCCTCCTTCCCTTCCTTCTCTTTCTTTCTTCCTTTCTTTCGCTTTTCCCCTCAATACAAAAAATCATCAGCAATACGCATTTTGAAGATCAAAGGAGAAGATAAGGTTTTATTTTTAGTGTGGGTCTGAGTGATGTGTGTGGGGGGGGGGTGCGGTAAAGGTAAAGGGGGCGTCATTCCAAAGTGTGGCCTAGGGTGCAAAAAGGTGTTAATCCGGGCCTGCACGGTTGACTGAAATTAGCTTTCCTCCTCCTGTGCAGCTGATTTGCTACCTTCGCCAACAGAGACCATTACTGGAAATAGTTCTGGCTGGAGTTATTTCTAGTGGGTGTGGCTGCATAGGAGAGCAGCCTGCCCTTGGAGCTCATGCTGAGCTCGCTGCTAAACCTGACTGGTTGGAAGACCAAGAGGTCCATAAATTGACAGAGGTGGGCATTGGCCTTCCACCCACCCTGCAGCCTCCAATGACATACAGGGGTGCAGGAGGCAGTGGAGTACCAATGCTCCTGGCATCAGGAATGGGCAGACCATATGGGGGGGGGGGAGACCTAGCTCCCGGGTCTTCCCTCTTCTGGCTTGGCCTGTCATGCCTTGCCATGGGCCCAGTGAATCTTGAACCCTTTCCCCTACCTTCACATGGTGGGCAGTTTCCCCACAGGTCTTCAGTGGACTCCACTCAGCTTGCCTTGCCTTCAGTCACCTGACAGCTGCTTGTTTGACAGTGGCAGTCTCACAGCCAGCCATTTCGGAGGTGTTCTGATCAGAGTGGCGTGGGTCCAGACCTAAAGGTCACTCTTAGTGGTGTGGTCCACTATATTTGTGATGATATTGATATTCATATGACTTATCTTTACATTGGAAACTTGTGGTCACCAATACTCCTTATATATTATAAGGTCGCCCTGATGAAGTGATAATCAAAGCAAAACGGGTTTTTGGGCCTGAACACTATACGGCGCTATTGCACCTCATAGGCGCTTTTCCGGAGTGGAAGATTCTTTGTGGCTCCACCTGGCTTATGATATTTTCTACCTTCATTTTGGTATTGGTGTACTTCTGTGTTTGCAGCTTGGGGGAACTTAAAGTGTTCGATATATTATCTATGAATAAACCAATGGGATCTATTGTTGAATATATGTCTGCCTCAAGAGATTTTTCCTGCATCATCACGTTTTTCCTGGTTTTTCGACAGAGACCATTTCCCCCTCTTTTCCTAAAGGAACAGAACTGTTTTTACCTTTTTGTGTGACGCCTTCACTGGCAGTGTTCTTTAGCTCACTCATTCACCCCATGTACTCTGTTCTCTGGTCTCTATTGCCTCCCCTCCCCTTCCATGCTCCATACTTGAACAATCGCACGTAGCAGATTTTCTTTACTATTATCACCGCGTTGCTATTTTCAAGATCCTCCAATCGCCAGTTGATTGCTCCAAATTTAGACCCTGCGAACAGCTTCACTTCCAGCTTGAACCATCATATATTAAAGATTGAAATCCCCACGCTGCTTCTTGGAGGTCCCTTCGATCGGCAATCTACTGCTTTGGACTTGGACGCCTCATACTACAGGCCAGTCGCGGTTGTTACTTCCAGGATTCTCTGCTACGGATAGCCGCATCGCGAACATTGAACTCCTGTTGTTGGTCATCAGTAGCGATGAATTTGATCCAATCTACGCTGAGATATAATGTGTAAGTTTCCCTTTCCTTTGGGGGAGGCTTCTACGTAAGGTGCTACATGTTAGTCTCTACACATGTTACATTCTAGCATAGAAAGCGTAATTTGGGTTCCTGATGTGTTGGCAGTTACGTATAGGGTTGCTGCCCTATAGACACTCCTTGTATTTGTTGCTGTGTTTATTCATTGTTTACTATATTTCTTCCTGAGGGGATCTAATTGATTGCAATGAATGAGATATTTTTCTATATCATTCACTTGACAGACTGTATGTTTGGTATATATTTCTATATAGTGTCTTATAGAGAAACATTTAGTTCCTACTAGGCTTTCTCTTGGCTTATGGCCTGGTGTGTTGGTTGTGTGGATGGGGCAAGCCAGTCTCTCAATGCTGCCAAGCAATTTTTCCTGTAACGTGAGTGGGAAATACTGGGTAACCTTACTCAATAGAAGAAGCATAGCAAAGAGGTAACAGGAAATAATATTTTTTGCCAGCCAATGTGGTAGAAATGAGTGCTTAGGCATATTTGTTATCTTAATTCAAACTGTTTGCCAAGTATGCCAAGTATGCAAAAGGACAACGCACCCCCCCAAATATATATATATAGTCATTGCGTAGGAAGTTACCACTATGAGTGTCATAGCCAAAAGGAAGCAACCCTCCAATATAATGTTGATAGCAAGGGATATAATGCACATTAAAAGTCCATATCACAATCCTAATAAACAACCAACCTCAGTTACTGGGAGGAAGTTATAAAATAAGAAGGAAAAGGTCCCCCAGCAGCCATATAGGTAATAGACTGTTGGCCCTCTGTTGAACCGCATCTGCAGTTCTATACAACTCTATAAAACTTTTGGTATTCATTGCAAACTTTGGTGCTGTCTTCTATGGTGCTGCGGCGTCATATATCATCTATCACCACCAGCTACATCTGTGTTCTACATTGAGCACCCCATCCCTCCATCTCAGTTTATAACCACACTTCAATCCGGATTTTATTTATTTATTTATTTATTGTTTGGATTTCTTGGTCGCCCCTTCCAAGTGGCTCAGGGCGACTCACAACAGTTAAAAATGATTACAATCAATAAAAACACAATAAAACACATTAAGACCGTACATGGCACATATTAAAATATGGATGGATGTATGCATCCACGGTTAAAACCGGCAATAATGCCTGTCTGTTACATAAGATCACAGCCCTTGGCCAAATTTTCCATCTACAGTATATATCCCGGGATACCAATCCCTCGCAGTTTACAACGTGGATTCACACACAGCGGCTCATCTATCATCTGGTTATCTGCCTGTAGAGCCTTACACTCCCTCCACTGCTCTTCCACCCGCCCACAATCCTCCAGTCATTTTTGTGATCTTATGATCATCAAGTGGAACCCTTCCTGCCTCAACTGGGACTTTATTCTCCCCATCATATACACATTATTTGCGTTTTGTGCAGTACTTTAACCTATATCCCCGAGGAAAGACACCATCACATCGATCTGGTGGGCTATTGTCTGCCCCAACCTCTGATCGAGCCTACTACATCATCACGCATCTACGACCTTGGCCCTAGAGCTAGCCGTTCATTGTTTCGGCGGTTGATTCATCTTGCTGCGCTCCCACACTTGGGGTCCCTAGAGCTAGACATATCAGTCTATTCCCTATATGGCTGCTGGGGGACCTTTTTCTTCTTATTTTGGAACTTCCTCCAAGTAACTGAGGTTGGTTGTTTATTATTATTGTGATACAGACTATTACTGTGCATTATATCCCTTGTTATCAAGCAATTTTCCTGTCATTTGGAGAGGCATGCATTCACATGCACACACGCACGCGCGCGCACACACACACACACACACACAGGACTACTCACAACTAAAAGCTTTCAAGCCTCCCTACAGAAATTGGCCTACTGGACTGGGGCTGTTCAGAGTGAACAAAGGTTTACTCTTAAGCTACATTCTAATCTTTGTTTCTGTCTCTAACAGCATGGCACCAAATAACATAGGGGGGGGGGGGTCCAGCAAAGAAAGTACTGGCGAAACACACACCTCCCCCTAGCATTTCTTCTTCAGTGAATGACAGTACCATGGCTGAGGCCCTTAATGCTCTCATAGCCCAAGGGGAGAAAGGGACATCAGTCCCAGCCTCCGGTTCCAGGCCTGCTCACTTGGCAAGCAAGGCATTATTGCTAAAATCCCTCTCTTCCAAGTTTCTATGGCAAATAGGACCAATGAATTAGTCAGAGGCATTTGGTTGGCTTTGGCACAAAGTTCCAGGAAGTCCTACATCAAAGACATCCAAGAATTCACAGGTGTTTGACAAAAGCATACAATAAGTGATATTATGCCAGTTCATGTTGACCATGTAATACGAATTTCTATTTTCTCAAAACAAAAGGTTTGGCCCTGCAGTCCACCCAGACAAAAACTATCTTCACTTCCCGTTTGGCTTAAGGCCCAGTGTTTCCCTGACCTACGACTGATATCCATGCCTGTAAACTATTAGAAGGGTGGTCATGTGAGTATAGCAGACTGCATGATACTCAGCAGCCCCTTACACTGATGATTTTGAAGGGCCTTAGATAAATTTGGCCCCAGGTTTGTGCCTCCCATTATGATGAACTCCTTTTTCATGCAGCTGCACTCAGTCTTTTTTATTTATTTATTATTTATTTATTATTTCAATTTGTATACTGTCTTTTCCAATTGGCTCAGGACGGTTTACAGCATATCGAACAATAAAACAGCAGATATTAGAACTTTAAAACAGTGTCAAACTACAACCAAGGGTGACTAAAGGTCAAAAGCCTGGCGGAAAAGAGCTATTTTACAAGCTTTCCGGAAAGCCAGCAGCTCACTAATTGCACGGACTTCAGGCGGCAGAGCGTTCCACAGGCTCGGTGCCACAACAGAGAAGGCTCCCTGTCTAGTTGAAGATAGATGGACAGTTCATAGGGAAGGGATCTGCAAGAGGTTGTGATCCTCAGATCGAAGAGATCTCTGGGGAACATATGGGATTAGACAGTCCCTAAAGTACACCGGCCCCAGACCATGCAAGGCCTTAAAGGTCAAGATCAACACTTTGAATATGATCCTGTGCTCAATTGGCAACCAGTGAAGTCGCTGCAGAGTTGGAGTAATATGGGCCCGGGCTGGCACCCCAGTCAGGAGTCTTGCTGCCACGTTCTGCACCAGTTTAAGACTCCAGATGATCGACAAAGGAAGACCAATGTAAAGGGCATTACAGTAGTCTAGCCTCGAGATGACTGTCGCCTGGATTTCAGCTGCACTTAGTTAGTCGTTAGTACGTACTGGGGTCTAAATTGGACCAATCTCAGCAGTCATTGATGTTTGCAGCCCTACAGTTAGCATTCAAAATGTTGCACTTTGTTAGGTCTAAAACTGATCAAAAAAAACTAAAAGATCCTCCATTGAGTTCACTAGAAGCAGCATTGCAGATTCATGACCAGTCCAGGCAATGTCACATTATATTGCCATTAGGGGTAATGCCTCTGACCCTCTTTTTTGTCACCAAGACAGCCTTCTACTCCCAAAATATCAGTTTTGGTCAGTCACATCCAAAACATTTAAAGTGCTGGGCATACTAGGTCAAAACTTTTTGGATAGGGGCCACCCATGGCTATGATGTTAGCAAGATTCAAATATTAGGCAGATGGAAATCCAAAGCTTTATTCTTTTCTGCAGACAGAGGGGAAAGCCTCATAGTGGTATCTTAAGCCCTGTTTTTAGAACCAGTTCTCCTCCCCAGACTAAAGGGAAAACATCACAGGAGGAATGTTATCTCAAGTAACTGATGCTATTAATCCAGGTTGTAATGAAGGATATAAGGGCAAACCATGCCATTGCCTAAAATGATAGGGAAGGGAGGGGAATTTTCTCTATTGCCGCCAGTTAAAGGAGTGAAATAGTGGGGCT
Organism: Anolis apletophallus; assembly: GCA_030556195.1. Lineage (NCBI taxonomy): Eukaryota > Metazoa > Chordata > Lepidosauria > Squamata > Anolidae > Anolis > Anolis apletophallus. The sequence goes on from JARBWK010000010.1 coordinate 50,968,540, forward strand.
GGGCACTGGTCTCTGTGTGTGGTGTGTGGAGCATTTTTAAAAATTTGGCATTTGCCCCCCTCCTGCTGCTGGAAAAGTTAGAAGGGAGGGCCAGAGGGGTAAAGAGGGAAAGTTTTTAAGGATATTTATTTCTAGAAAGAAAATAAACTCTAAAAATTGAGGAATGGTCGAAACATTATAAAACTTGGTGGGCTAAAAGTGGTAGATGTGCCCTCCATGTGTGGTGATTTTCACCCCTCTAGCCCTAAAACTTGTGGGAAGGGGAGCCTGCGGAAGCCCGCTCATAGTGGCCAATGGTTTTTCAGACACAGAACAAAAACGTCCATTTGGAAAGTCACCTGTTTTTGGGAGGTGCGCAAAATGAAAACAGGGGTTTTATCAATGAAATAAACAGAAACGGATAGCAATTTTTACAAATGCACAATCCTAGTGACAGCTTTGGCTACTTTGGTGGATGATCTCCAACAGGAGCTGGGCAGGGGAGGAATGTTTCTATTGGTTCTGCTGGACTTCTCAGGAAAATGATCATGATATTGTTCTGTGCCAGCTCTTTGGGAAGATATCTGGAGACACTGCTTTACCTTGGGTTCTTCTTGGAACTTGGTGCTAGGAAACTCTTGTTGAATGCCCTGGCTCTTGGCATGCACAGTTCTTCAGGTTTCATTTCCCACATGCAATGTTACATATATAGAGAAATATACTAGAGAGAGTTGTTCAGAGTTTGGGATTCAGCATCACTGGTATGTTAAAAGCACCCAAATCTATCTGTCCTGTCCTTCTAATTTTAAGGAAGACATTAATGTGCTTCAGCAATGTCCAATGAATGAGATTGATGTGAACAAAGTGAAACTTGGTCCAAGTAAAGTAGCTCAGGATGGTCAATTTTACTGGGTAGATCAAGTGATAAGATTCAGTAGTATAATATGTATTATCCTCTCTCTAAAATCTTATATTGCATGGTGCTTTGTATTGTACATAACGGAAAAATGCAAGGTAGAAAATAAATTGAAATAAATATATTAAGAAACTATCATATTAAATATCTGTATTTTGCTCAACTGTGGTAGATAATAAAAGGACACAGCTATAGATTATTATTATTTATTTATTTCAGCTTAGTAGACCGCTCACTCTGAAGCTCAGAGCGGTTTACAGCAATAAAATACCAATAAAAACACAATAACAACATTAAAACAGGGTTAAAACCAATTCCCCCCCCCCCCCTGATAAACAATAGCAGGACAGCAGTGATGTAGCAGCAGTGACACGATAGGATGACAAGTTATGACGGGCACCGGTCAAAGATAATAGTTTGTTCATGGGCTATCCCAAAGTTTTACTCTATTTTTTATATTGCATGATGGAAGGCATGATAAAGAGATGTTTCCACTGCTTTTCTACATTGTGGATGTTTGGGGAACATCTGATCACATTATATTTTAGAAAAAAATTTAAAGAAAAAAAGGAAATTTGTCCTAGGGATGGAGCTTTTCTATGGCTCATTGGGAGACATTGCAGACAATTAAGATGTTTCTATAGATATGGACTGCATTTCTCGGTTCAAAAATTGTAACCTATATGCAAAATTCATTTAGGTGATTTAGCATGTCTTGATTAGTGCTGTACAAGACTTTGAGAATGACTTTTTCTAAATAATAATATAGTCATGAACAAAATTTATTGGGGGGAGGACCTTTTTTTAAAAAAAACCTTCCCAACATTGCTAGTGAATTCTGAAAGTTGTCCAAATCCAGCCTTTTCTAGTTTTGTCCATAAGGACACACCCATTGGACTATTTCCCATGCCCCAAAGGATTAGCCTTTTGGGTCAAATACATGATAAGTTCTGCAGTAAGACAACATTAGTATAATTTAATGTGTATAATTTAATAAGTATTTTTCAAAATATTTAGGAACTTCAAAGAACATGAGTTTTTTTCCTGAATAGATACTTGGAGTAAATCCACAGAAATTATTAAGCGTTTCTATACTCCATAATCTAGTTTAAGTGCCAGAAAATCAATAGCAGTTAATATTAAAAATTACTCGAAGAAAAAAAGTGAGTTTGTTGAAAGAACTACAGTCCTTAATACAAAGAGCTCAAATTTAATGTGACAGATATTATTCCTCATCCATTTTTACACAAGAATGTCATGTTTTTGCTTCTTAATCAAACTCTGTAGACACAAAACACCTACTTCAAACTGAAATGTAAACTCAGACCTGTCAGACAAAAGATACCCTGGCAAACCTTCTGTTTCACTTCTGTAATCATTAACATAATAGATATACAAAATGTTAATCATATTAATAATGGCTAAAAACACAGGAAATCCATGCCTAATCTCTCATACACTGCATTTATTTCTTTTTCAAAATGAATTCAAATAAATTCTGCATGTGAATATTTAAAGTCCTCTCTACTGCCATGCATAGGATAATTTATCTCAGTGAGAACATACATGGCATTAAAATATAGTTAAAAGCATTTTTTTAAAAAAAACACTAAAAAAACAAGAAATAAGAATGAAGTACAATACTACAAAATCATTCCCTAAAAACAGGTCTCAGAGATATGTGTTTATAATTATTTGGGTTAAGTAAAAAGGTAAAGCATAAAAACTGGCAAGTGGTTAAATGTGTGTGTGAGAGATGGGGAGGGTAGTGATATCCTACGTTTAGGAATGGTTATATGAGCCACTGGGATTTTTTTACAGTGTTTACAAAGCAAACTTTGTTGAATTCAGTGGCATTAAAGTAACTGCTTTAGATGAAATGCTTAAGGGGATGTAATTCTGTCTCTTGCTTTTAAGATTGTGTTAAAATTATTTTAAAAGTATGGAGAAAGATACATAAAATATTATGCAGCACATGTTAACCCAATGCCCAGTACCCAGAGTCCAAATGCAAAACTCTCAGACAAGTAGCAAAAGTGAACAGAAAATCTTTACTCTCTTTGCTTTGCAGAGATAAAACAAAACTGGCAATGTTGCATATAAAAATAAGCATTGCAACAAACTTACAGTCTTTGTAAGAAATATAAAATACAACATCTTAATCTTTACAGCAAACGAGAGATGAAAAATAAACCTGAAGTAAATGCTATTATACCATAGACTCCAAACTGCTCCCAAGAACCAAGCCATTGTCCATAGGTCTCCTCAGAGTAAAAGGCTCCTTCATGATCTCTCCTTCAGCATTCCTTGCTAGAACGCCAGCAACACACCCCACACACCAACACCATCACATCATCAAACACATAGAAAGTAATTCAAACAGTTATAGCCCTTTGGGTGTGGTGTAAGTTGACCTACTTAAACAGCTGAACAGGATAATTACATACAATAAGGTTTTTTTTCACACATACTCATATGGTTCTGCAAGGACTTACTGTAATATAAAAGACAAGACAAATGTACTGTTCGTACCTATCCATTGTTTTGTTAGTCATTCAAATAATACCATTTTAAAGGATAGAAATAGAAAATGACTTAAAACAGCCTTTCTCTCCTGGCAAAGCCAGGAGAGAGGGGAATTTGCCCCCCTCCACCAGGAAAAGAGGAGGTTCAGGGTTGAACCTATAGGAGGCAGGGGGCGTGGCCTTACTGGGGAAGGCCAGCCCCCTCAGAGCTCATTCTGAGCTCGGACGTTGAAGGAGGAGGACATACAGGTCAGTGGGAGGGAGATCTCTGGGCTCTCCTCCCCTCCTCCCCTCAAGCTCTTCCTGTTGAAAGTCCAGGAGCCCCCTCTTAATTTTACATTTGACCTTTTGGCTGTTAAAGGAGCTTGCTGAAGAGCTGGCAACCTCACCTCAGCCCTCAATACAGTGCATAGTGCTTAAAGTACTGCACCTTCTGAATAAGCCCTTTCTGAATAAGCATGTTCTCAGCCCTGTGCTTAGAACACTGTTGAACTAAAAGGCATTTTGTATCTTCAAGTCAGCCCTGGCGTATGGTTTACAGAATAGTTAAATAAATGTGAAAGGCCAGGGTTTGAATCCACTTGGCCACTGGGCAGCCTTGGGCAAGCTGCACACTCTTTTCTCTGAAAGGAATGCAGTGGAAAAGCCTCCTCTGAAATATATATTTACAAAGCAATACAAAGCATGTTATAATGAGCTGGATAAGCAGCCAGGGCCCTCACTCTTGAGGGGCTCCTTTCCCCAGCATGGCTGCAGTGGGAGGCTGGCTTACTTGTACAGGGCCAGGTGGTACCATCACACCACCTTTCCTTTAGCCAATCAGAGGCAAAGAAACACTTGGAAGGCGGGGTCAAGATCCTTTAAATACCCGTGCACCACGAGGCAGAGCTCATTCAAGTTTCGTTTTTGCAGCAGAGAATAAAGGAGCGGAGAAAGTTCTTGCCAGAGCCTGCCTGCCGCCTGTTAGCAGGCCTGGCCCTGGGAGAAAATAGAGGAGGAGGAGGAAGGAGAAAAGCAACTCGCCTCCTTTCTTATTCATCCATCCAAAGCTTTATTAATATTCATTCAGCAAATTTTACTGGCAAAGGCTGTTTTCCTGCCTGCCTGTGCTTTGGTTTTTTTCTATTGGTTACTCTTGGCCAAAAGCAAGAGATTTCCTTGTTACATTTATTATCAGTAATATCCAGTACTCATCCAATGGTTTAATAATATTCATTCACCATTTTTTACTGGCAAAGGCTGTTTTCCTGCCTGCCTGTGCTTTGGTTTTTTTCTATTGGTTACTCTTGGCTATAAGTAAGAGATTTCCTTGTTACATTTATTATCAGTAATATCCAGTACTCATCCAATGGTTTAATAATATTCATTCACCATTTTTTACTGGCAAAGGCTGTTTTCCTGCCTGCCTGTGCTTTTTTTTTTCTATTGGTTACTCTTGGCTATAAGTAAGAGATTTCCTTGTTACATTTATTATCAGTAATATCCAGTACTCATCCAATGCTTTAATAATATTCATTCACCATTTTTTTCTGGCAAAGGCTGTTTTCCTGCCTGCCTGTGCTTTGGTTTTTTCTATTGGTTACTCTTGGCCATAAGCAAGAGATTTCCTTGTTACATTTATTATCAGTAATATCCAGTACTCATCCAATGCTTTAATAATATTCATTCACCAATTTTTACTGGCAAAGGCTGTTTTCCTGCCTGCCTGTGCTTTGGTTTTTTCTATTGGTTACTCTTGGCCATAAGCAAGAGATTTCCTTGTTACATTTATTATCAGTAATATCCAGTACTCATCCAATGCTTTAATAATATTCATTCACCAATTTTTACTGGCAAAGGCTGTTTTCCTGCCTGCCTGTGCTTTGGTTTTTTCTATTGGTTACTCTTGGCCATAAGCAAGAGATTTCCTTGTTACATTTATTATCAGTAATATCCTATCCTTAGCCAGCCTTCACATACATACAGTTCTCCCTCCAGGGGCTTCCTGGTCACGCCAGACCAAGAGGCTCAAGTCTAGATTGTGTGCTGCTGGGCAGAGGTGCCCAGGGGCCAGAAGCGTGTGTTCCCTTCACATACATACAGTTCTCCCTCCAGGGGCTTCCTGGTCACGCCAGACCAAGAGGCTCAAGTCTAGAGTGTGTGCTGCTGGGCAGAGGTGCCCGTGCCCTGCCGTGTTCAGGGGCCAGAAGCGTGTGTTCCCTTCACATACATACAGTTCTACCTCCAGGGGCTTCCTGGTCACGCCAGACCAAGAGGCTCAAGTCTAGAGTGTGTGCTGCTGGGCAGAGGTGCCCGTGCCCTGCCGTGTTCAGGGGCCAGAAGCGTGTGTTCCCTTCACATACACACAGTTCTACCTCCAGGGGCTTCCTGGTCACGCCAGACCAAGAGGCTCAAGTCTAGAGTGTGTGCTGCTGGGCAGAGGTGCCCGTGCCCAGGGGCCAGAAGCGTGTGTTCCCTTCACATACATACAGTTCTCCCTCCAGGGGCCTCCTGGTCACGCCAGACCAAGAGGCTCAAGTCTAGAGTGTGTGCTGCTGGGCAGAGGTGCCCGTGCCCTGCCGTGTTCTGGGGCCAGAAGTGTGTTTCCTTCACATACACACAGTTCTACCTCCAGGGGCTTCCTGGTCATGCCAGACCAAGAGGCTCAAGTCTAGAGTGTGTGCAGCTGGGCAGAGGTGCCCATGCCCTGCCATTTTCAGGGGCCAGAAGCGTGTGTTCCCTTCATATACATACAGTTTTACCTCCAGGGGCCTCCTGGTCATGCCAGACCAAGAGGCTCAAGTCTAGTGTGTGTGCTGCTGGGCAGAGGTGCCCGTGCCCTGCCGTGTTCAGGGGCCAGAAGCGTGTGTTCCCTTCACATACACACAGTTCTACCTCCAGGGGCTTCCTGGTCACGCCAGACCAAGAGGCTCAAGTCTAGAGTGTGTGCTGCTGGGCAGAGGTGCCCGTGTTCAGGGGCCAGAAGCGTGTGTTCCCTTCACATACATACAGTTCTCCCTCCAGGGGCTTCCTGGTCACGCCAGACCAAGGGGCTCAAGTCTAGAGTGTGTGCTGCTGGGCAGAGGTGCCCGTGCCCAGGGGCCAGAAGCGTGTGTTCCCTTCACATACATACAGTTCTCCCTCCAGGGGCCTCCTGGTCACGCCAGACCAAGAGGCTCAAGTCTAGAGTGTGTGCTGCTGGGCAGAGGTGCCCGTGCCCTGCCGTGTTCAGGGGCCAGAAGCGTGTGTTCCCTTCACATACATACAGTTCTCCCTCCAGGGGCCTCCTGGTCATGCCAGACCAAGAGGCTCAAGTCTAGAGTGTGTGCTGCTGGGCAGAGGTGCCCGTGCCCTGCTGTGTTCAGGGGCCAGAAGTGTGTGTTCCCTTCCTTTTGCAATCTAGTTCTCCATTGTCTGCCTAGCCTAGTACCCACCCACACTCACAGAGGCCATCATTTGGTTATTTAATTTGCATTTTGTAATCTCCATACCGTATTACTGAAACGATGAAAAGATTTGCTCTAAGCGGAGATGGACATAAGAGCCCTGTGCCCGTAATGCGCAGACTAGATGAGCTGAGGGCGAGAAGTACGCAATGTAGCACTTCCAGAAAGCGAGTACATTCTGAAAGCTCGAGGGGAGGGGAAAACAATGTAACTCCAACAGTTATCATTGAAGACAATGCCACGTTTGAAGACATAACTTTGCAATTGTCATCTTCAGAGCACAGTGAGAATGAGGATGCCAGCTTCATGGGGGATGTTGTAACCCTTTCACAGGCCACAGTCTCTAGCGACATTGACCGGGACCATTTCCTCTCCCCAGTTGTGCGTCTTGGAAGGCCCAGGACAGCACTCTGGGATCACTTCACTGTCCATCCGGATAAGGAAACCGTGGCGGAATATAGGCATTGCGGATTAAAAGTCAGCAGGGGAAAAGACAAGAGACATCTTTCCACCAGCGGACTCTCCAATCACTTGAGGAAGCATCATCCAGTTATGTATGCTGCTCACTTAAAGGCAATAGGAAGGCCCACTCTCACTGTGGAAAATCCTCCAGGTAGTACTTGTGACCCTGGAAGAGCCAATACTCAAGGTACCATCGATAATTGGGCAATTTCCCTGGGCAGGGTGAGAAGTGGTGTAAGGAATCCTTCAGCAAAGGAGATAACGCAGTGCATAGAAGTAATGATGGCTCTTGACCACCAGCCCTATAGAACGGTAGGACGGGAGGGATTTAGAGGACTGCTGTCCTTACTTGCACCGTGTTACAAGATCCCCGCACGACATACCTTTTCCAAAGTGGTCATTCCAGCTTTGTTTGACGGATGCAAGAAACTCTTGAAATCCCAGTTAAAGACTGCCACCACTGCTGCCCACGTCCATTTCACTACCGACATTTGGTCCAGTGGGGGGGGGGGGGAGGCCATTCCTTCCTGTCCTTAACGGCTCACTTGTGGGAGAAGGAGGGAACACTGCAGGCGGGTCAGCGATGGTCTCTCTTGGCTCTGGAGGTGGTAGACAAGGATCACAAGGCCGACAACATAAGCACTATATTGCAGGGAATGATGGCAGAGTGGATGCATCTTACCACACTTTTGGGATTCATTGTCACCGATGCTAGGAAAAATATGGTACGGGCCGTTGACTCTGCAGGCTTCACTAACATCACCTGCCTGTCCCACGTACTACATAACACGGTCAAAGATGGATTGAAGGTCCATGAAGATGCCAGCTCCCACAGCATCGCCCCTCTGGTAGAGCGCTGTCGAAAAATAACAGCCTTCTTCCATCGAAGCACTAAGTCTGCAAGTCTACTACGAGAAAGGCAGTCACTGGAGCATCTTCCCCTACACCGGTTGCTACAGGACGTGCCCACCCGGTGGAACTCCACCTTCAAAATGCTAGAGCGCATGCTGGAGCAGCAGAGGGCCGTGCACGGGGTTTCGTTGTCGGTTGCGGACAGGTTCACACGCTGCTCCCTAACAACCAGGAGTGGGTGGTAATCTCGGAGGCCGTCGACATCCTTAGGCCCTTCAAAGATGCCACAGAGGCTCTATCCAGCCACAAAGCCTTACTGGGGGATGTGATCCCTGCAATAAAACTTTTGCAGAAGCACTTGGAAAACAAAGCTGCACAGAGCACATTGCACACCTTGTCCGGAAGACTTACACCGCAGTCCCAGCAGTTGGTGAAGCAGTTGAAGATTGCGTTACAGAAACGTCTACTCCCATTGATGGAGAATAAGTGTCATGTGATCGCCACACTCTGTGACCCTCGCATGAAGGACACTGTTGTTAGCCAATGAGATTTCCAAAGATGGAAGAAAGAGCTTGTCGCACTTGTGAGAGAAGCGTTCAAACAGAGGGTGGGGGTAGTCCGTAACGAAACAACATCACCAGTTCCGCAATGCAGTGCCGAGGCAAACAGCTCTTCCACTTCTGACAGCACAGAGAGTGTCCACCAACGAGCACAGAAGAGAGGAGAGCAAACAGAAAGCTGTTTCATGAAAAATGCCGTGGCCTTATGTATCACAGCAGTTCTCATTTGTGCCTGGGGGGCAGGGGACAGGACTGGGGGTCCCATTGGCATTGGGGCCTGCAGCAGCGGAGATGGATTCTGAAGAGGATTTAGAAGGGTTAGCAGAAGGAGAGTTTCCCATCACTGGGCCTCCTTCTCCCACAGAAAGCTTGGCTTGGGAGGAAGGTTGGCCTGACCCTTACGACGAGACAGATAACCAGGTGCAAATGGAAAGCAGTGATAGCGAAACTTATGAACGGCCGGGGGGGAGAGGTTCACAGGATCCTTTGAGTGAAAACATGGAAGAGAGCGGCTGGGAAGAATCTAGGGAGGAGAGCTCTCATGGAGATAGAGACCCAGGTGCTGGGAGGCAATGCCGAACCTTTGATAGGAGACGAAGCATCGAGACTAGCAGGAGGGGATGGTACCATAGCCTAGACAGGCCGAGGTCCGTCAGCAGAGATTGGAGACGACGAAGCCTAGAGCGTCGGGGACCTCGGCCGAAAGATTAAGTATAGGATCCGTGGGAACGAATCCTCAGTACTTCGGCCACGTCTCTTCTGAGCAGATGTGAAGCGAAGCTGGTCCACGGAGCTAAGTTGGCTAGTGGCCTACCAAGTCTTGCCTTGCATCTTGTACCTTGCCTTGTTCCTGAATCCGCATTGCTGTGCGGAGCCTTGCCAAGTCTTTTGGTTTCTTTACCAAGCTGTTTTGGACATTTGACTGCCTTTTGCCTTTGGATTTGCTTTTGCTATTTTTATGGACAATATTCCTTTTGAACTGTTTTTATATTCAATAAAGTAGTTAGCCTTCAGTCCGTCTCTGTGTGTTTGATTAAGGGGCCGGTCAAGTCCGTGCATTGTGACAGTTGGCCGAAGTACTCCAAGAACCCCTTTTTCACATCACGGGACGCCGCAGGAAGCGCGCAAAGACAGTTGCCGCCATGGCTCTTCTGACTGATGCCCAAGTGGCCGAGATGCAGCAAGAGCTGGGAGAACTAAGGACCAGGGCCGGACGTCACCCCTCGGTGTCCGTGCAAGCACGATTCGGAGGCAATCCGGCTCAAGTCGAGGTGTTTATCGGCCAAGTGAACCTGTACCTGGAGCTCCGGCCCAACGAGTTTGCCACGGATCGGGCCAAGGTGGGCTTTGTATACAACCTGATGGAAGGAACGGCAGCAGCGTGGGCGATTACGTTGCTCCAGGCCACATCCCCCCATGTGGCCACGTTGAGAACCTTTCTGGATGCCATCAAGGCGACTTGGGGAGCCCCAGTGAATGCAGAGTTAGCCGAGCGAGATTTGGACCGGTTGTCGATGAGGGACATGCCCTTGTCCCAGTATATTTCCCGCTTCCGTGTGCTGGCTGCCCAGGTGGATTGGAACCCCTCTGCTCTTTGTTACCAGTACATCAAAGGGTTGTCATCAGAGATGCAACAAGAGATGTTGAGAGGACATGGCCGTCCCGCGGACCTGGAGGCGGCAATTACCTTGAGCTTACGAGTGGAAGCGGGATTGCAGACCCGGAGGCGTTGGGATAAAGGTGCAGTGAGAAGCAGCGGCGTGGAAGGAGTCAGGGGCCGCCAGTTCT